>PVJI01001120.1:0-199883 GCA_004026765.1 Micronycteris hirsuta | reverse complement strand
TTTAATAAGTTGGATATTGACCAGAGCACTGAAAAAGGTCTATATGTGCTGTAGCTTACCTTTCGCTTTTATTTTTATTAATTGTTCTCATTGACTAGTAAAGGGAACTGATGACATTTCAGGGGACAGTGTTTGGAGGCACTGGTTCAGTACATGATTTCCCTCTCTTTTTGCCTTCACATTTGCTGAGCCGTTTGTTGTGGAGCGAGGGTGTTGCAGGTACTGCTTTTGGTTCTAGGGACACAATGATGGCAAAGTGATGATTGTCCTGTGGCCATTCACTGTCCAGAGAGGACAACATCCACACCAAACTCGATTGCAACATAAGTACTTAATATCCATTATTTTGGATGATGTTGGGTATTAAGCCCCATTTTTACAGGTTTTTATATCCCTGGGTATTTTCTGTCTCCAGTGTACCTCTTTCAAGATAGAGTTTTTCATTATTTGAGTCATTCCACCTCATTTTGGCAAGATGCCCCCATCTTCACCCTTTTATACAACTGCATCTAAAGGAAATAGGAGAGAATTTACTTCCCAAACCTCTTGCAGACCTTTCTTAATGTATGAGGTGTTTCGCGTGTGCTCTGGCTGCAAGACAATTTGGGGAAGCCAATAATCTGCTTTATCACCCCTCATGGTGGAAGCAGGCCCCGCCAGCTGGGAAGAAGGGCATGTGGTGAGGAAGCAAGGCTGCTGAGTAAATAACCAGCAGAGTCCGTCATCATCGGTCATGATAAAATTAGGATACTTAATTCATAAATGCATGAATATGACCATTTCTCATGGATAGTGAGGTCTTGATATTATGTGGTGGAAATTGAAAAGGGATATGCCATTCATAATGCTCAGTTGCCAGGATGGTGGCTGAGTGTACTAAATAAGATCGCTTGTCTCCAAACAAAAGTTATTGCCTCTAATTCTCAGACCATTCATGTTTGGCCATTGTCATCATCGTGATTCTCGTCATTACAGTGAATTATTCTCTTCAAATAGCATTCATTTAGTTCTGTGCTCACACAAGATACTGTACCATCTCTCTGCTTCTCTCAAAAGTGTGGAAAATAATGCTTTTGGAGAAATTAGAGTGTTGGGAGGATAAATGAGCTCTTGCAGGTGTATTTCATTACATGCAATAGATGAGCTCCTGAAAAAGTCAAGTATACATTGAAGGTTTGTAAATTGAATCAATTTTGAATGCACTAGCGGAGTTTGGTATTTAAAAGAACATTGTAATGATTCTGTGTTGCCAGGACTCCATTTGAAACACAGATGGAGTCCCAAGTTCAGCAGCTTTGTAAACTTGTATTTTTTTCATGTTGGGCTAGTCTTAAATTGGTCATGTGCTATTTAATTTTTCAGAAAAAAAGTCATTATAAATCCAAGATTGTCTTTATTACTGTGAACATGGAACATGTAGTTATTTTCATTGCTCTCTTAGTATTATCATTATATTCATTATTATTCATGCTTCAGATAAGTTTTATTTTGTATTAACCATTTTGAATGTTTCAAATAATAAAATCTCAAAAATGGAAACAAAGCTCAGGAATCCCGTATATAGTCATCTCTCAAAAATATAGTTCAACAAATGATTCCTGTGAAACACATACACACACACATATACCCAAATAATAAAGGAGAAAAAAAGAGAAAGCAAAAAAAAGTTTTAAAAAGCAAAAAAAGAAAACAAAACAAAATGAAAAATAGCCCCCCCCATACACACACAGGTAACCTAAGGGAAATACAAAGTAACCTAAGGGGTGACGCAGAGGTGAGGGGTGCTTCTTCCAGCTGGACCCCTGGTCCCCCGCTCATGGGAAGGCATCTCGTCACTTCCTTGTGCTGCAGCCTCTGAATCCAGCTGCTGGGTTCCAACCCTGCCTCCTCCAGCTCTGAGGAGGCCAGTTTGGGTAACTGCTTGTCTTCCCTCTGTCTCAGTTGTCTCGTCAGACTGTAAATGGTGGGTAACAACAGTCACTACCTCATGGTGTTGTGTGGGTGGAAAGAGTTAGTACCTGTAAAGCACTTGAAACACCACTTATCCTGGAGCAGGCAGTCAGGGCTTTTACCATTACCCACAAAGTACCATGACATGGAAGGACATTTATTACAATTTACCCATTTAATCCCATTTTGTCAATGAACGAGCAGGGCCCCCGAGCAATGAACTAATTTTCCCGATGTCAGGCAGGGAGGAGGCGATGGAAACAATGCTTAGCTTTGGAGGCCCACTCAAGAGTTTTCCCACTGAGGCTTGTCTTAACTCTAGAGGTTATTGGCACTTTATTCCAGGGACCCAAGGGCAAGACATACCGAAGCTCTGCCCACAACAGGATTTCCCAAGCCGGGCACCACTGACATACTGAGCAGCGTGATTCGCCCCTGCGCAGAAGAGAATGTTTCAGCGTCCCTGGCCTCAGCACAAAAATGTCTCCAGATATTGCAGAATGTCCTTTGGGGGATGACATTGAATGTATTTGAGAAGCACAAAAGATGGTTCCAGGGACACTTCTAAAGAACCTACAGCTCCCCTTGAGGCATACACCCCATGCATGACCTCAGGGAACTTGCCCAAGGCACAAGGCATACTGAAAGAGAAGGGCCACACTATGTTAGGTGTGTGAGCGACCTATTTATGAAATAACTAGTAATCAGAATAATGCAGAACTTCCCCAAATGGGTCTGAATTTCAGGCTCTGAATACGGAAAGCTGACACGAGGTTACTTATCTGCAGTCCACTGTTATTACAGGCCATGCACGTGGAAATCCCTGTACCCTCGGAATCGAGCAGAATGGAATTTTCCTTCAAGCATACATACCGAGACTCTAGAAACTCAGTCCTAGGAGTTCTCAAAGCTCAGCCCCTTCCTTAACTGGAGCCCCCCCCCACCCCGCCCTTTCATCCTCCCCTGCTCCCATCACATGCAGGAAACTCTGGGTTACAAATCTGCTTTGTATTCTTCAAAGGACTATCTGGTGGAGAATACAAACTCAATGTATGGAACATAATTATCAAAAAAGGTGATAGGTTTTCCGTAACATATTTTATTGTTTGTATACTCCTGCACATACTACAACCTTAAATTTCTTACTAACAGTGTAACTTGTATGTAGCCCATTTTAGCTTACAAAGTCTTTTCATGTATGTTACTGTAATTCTACTCTCACAGCAATATTTAAGGAAAATCGTTCACAGAGGTTAAGTAATCATTTCAGATAACGCCATCGGTAACAAAACGACCATCAGGGCAAACGCAGTGGCCACCCACCCCCCGCGGTTTCACTTTCATGGTTTCGGTTACCTGCAGTCAGTGGGGCTCCAAAATAATAAATGGAAAATCTCGGACGTAAACGACACATTCATAAGTTTTAAATTTTGGTGCCATTGTGCGTCGTGTGAGGAAAACTTCTACTGTCCTGCTTAGCCCCGCCTAGAACGCGTGCCGCCCCTTTTCTACCGCGTCCACGCAGTACACGCTACCTGCTGTTAGTTCCATTAGTCACTCCATAGCCAGTCAGTTCTCAGATCGCCATCACCACATCCCCGGGCTTGGGTCCAAGTCACCGTACTTTGCTTAATAAGGCCCCAGAGCCATTCACATAATTTTTAGTACAGTATATTGTTATAATTGTGCTACTCTATTATTTGTTACTGTTGTTAATCTTCTACTGTGGCTAATTTATAAGTTAAACTTTACCATAGGTTTGTATATATAGGAAAATCATAGTATATAAAGGGTTTGGTACTCTTTGTGGTTTCAGGCACCCACTGGGGGGCTTGGAACGTCACCCCCATGGATAAGGGGGGACTGGATCCTCTGAAGCAAACTCCATGTACTTCCACATTACATTTCCTTGAACAATAATCACAGGAGTTTCATTTGAACTCTATTGCCATGGTTTGGAACTATTCAGAAACTACTTTTAGAGACTGCCTGTAGAGCCTGTGGCAGCCTGGGAGCTACATCAAGGGAATAGAACCATGCCTGGCTCAAGGCATTTATTCATCTAGTTGGCAGAGTCAAGGTCAATTTCAGGTATGATCTGGCTTACCTGTCTCAGAAACAGTTAAGTGTAGACTCACCAACTTAGGTGTTTTCTGACAGACCAGTAAACCAGCCCTTATTAAGCCTTCCTTCAGCATACTTATATAGATCATGTATGATTGCAGGCCAGAAAATATTAGAATTTAAATGAGCTCTAAAGATCATCTAAGATCAATGATTTCCAAATATTGGTCAATGGCCCAGTACTAGGGTTTCTGCATAAAACTTCGTAGGCAGCTTTATAAAATTGTAGATGTCTGCATGGAGATAATGACCCAGTACATGGAGCTGACGGATCTGTATTTTTGACAAACATCTCCAACAACTCTGATGTGTACCTGATGTGGTCATCTCACTCATTCCGTCAATGACCTTGCCCGGGGCCGGAAGTGGGCTAAATCCCAGATCTGCAGACTCACAGGCTAGCTTCCCTCCTACCTTAGACTGCGTCTCCTTCCAGGAAGTCATTCACCCATCAGTGCAGCTTTGGAATGTCTGCTTGGCTTTGTGCGCCTGCAAGTCTCCAGCTGTGAGAGTTGAAATCAATGAACAAAAACGCGAAGACGTGGTCTGCCCCAGACTCTGAGGTCAATTCTTTTCTCGGGCAGAGAAACCATGCAGAGCTCCAAGCCAGCAGTTCTGCATCCAGTTAGTTTAACTTGTGACCAACCCTACATTTTACATCTTTTTTAAACCAATTTGATGTGCCGAACTCAAAAAAAAAAAAAAATCCAATGGTTATCACACTATAATTGGGGAAATTTTCCTCTATTTATGCTCATATTTTTAAAAGTTTTATATACCTCAATAAAATGTCAAAGTCTCATGACTGTAAGAAACAATTAAAAACGATTCAATAGAGATGATACACTACATATATAGCGCATCTATATGTAGAGAGTACCTGATACTGATGCCGTTCATCATAGAGTTATGTCTTTCCCTTCCTAGATTGTAAACTCAGAGATGGCTAGCAGCAACATGACGATTCGTTCAATCTTGTGCCCCACATACCACTTCGCCCCATTCCTTGTATGCAAAGTTCATAATATATAACACTTCTGAATGAAGGTACCAGTTTAGGGAGCACATCTCAGCTCCCATCACAGCAGCTGTGCCCTGAGCCATTAGCAGGGCAGACCTGTGGGCAGGGCCAGGGCCCGAGGGGCATCTCTTGGCCAAGAGGCTGTGTCCCTGCAGGGAGGAGAGCTTGGCTCCCCTGGCTCTTTGAAATAATTTCGCATCCTGGAATTTCATGCACTTTTAGAAAGATCCCAAATGTGGCCTGTAATACTTACATTGCTTATTTCTAGCATTTCCCCATCTGGCAGGAAAATGCCATCTTGTCCAGGAAAATCCTAGAGCCTTGAAAACTTGGGGCTGTGTTTCCAGCAGTGCCTTCACTAGCTCTCCAGACAGTGAACTGTTTGAACAACAATGACAACAAGCAGGCCACCCAAATGACCAGCCGCTGACCTTTCAGGAGGAGGCTGGCGCTTTCCCATGCAACATGCAGTGTTTCCTTCACCTGTGCCTTTGCAGATGCTGATCTCTGTGCCTGGAACATTTTGCCTTCAGCCTGCCATCTGCAATCCATGGCTCGGCCCCTTCACACACACACACACACACACACACACACACACACACACACACGCATTTTCTTTGTTTACTTTCATGTATTATTTAGTGGCCGTCTAACTGTTCTGGTTTCAGGGCAATCTTCTCTGACTTTCTGAGTCCAGATAGAACATCGCTCTTTTTTTGCCTCCTCAGAACACGACACTCCCCCACTGAAGGCGCCTGTCACACTGAATTGCACCCGGCTACTTGGACATTTGCTTCACCTGTCAGACACTAAGCTCAGTAAGAGCCCGGACTGTGTTTGGCTGTTCATCATCATACCGCAAAATATCATGCACACCCAGAGCTAACACAATTTTTCTTCCCGAGAAAGTTCTCTCTCACCCTGTATTTGAAGATTTTAAAGAGTACTTCTTCTATTACTTTATTATGAATAATGGAGCGCCTTGCAGAAAATCATGTTAGGTCTGAGTTGATCTCAATCAATAACAGTTTTGTGTGTTTAAACAGTTCACTAACCTAATTAGCTTTTTCTTAAGGCGAAAAAATAGACCAGTATTAGTAATTATTCCTGAGGATATGACCTCAAAATTGTACTTATTGGAGGTAACCTTCAGCCTCTTAATGATCATTTTACAAAAAGCAATACTGAAAGCAATTATGTTTTGAAGACACCATTTCTACAGCGATGGAATGAATGGAGAAGTAAGTTGCTCCAATGCTAAGGGAATGGCCACTTGTGGTTTGAATCTACAGATTCAACACGGCTGCGTCCCTACCTAACAGGCGGAGAACACGTGCTCTGAAAAGAGTCATAAACATGATCAAGAGGCTGACGCTGAATGCACAGACGCTGACTGATGATGAGAACGTAGGAGGAAATCAGAAGTACAATTGCTGATGTGTGAGAGTGGGAAAGAGTGTTTTGAAATGGATATATTATTTATCCTTTATGCCATTTAAAATATGCACGTGAGTCAGTGTCAGCAGATTCTATATTATAAATAGAATTTAACTATTTTATCAACAGACATTATTTTTATATTCATATTAGATAAAAACATCATGGGGATTTTGTTATTACAAATATGAAAGATGATGTTAAGTATGGAAATACCATGTATTTAGAGGAGACGGCCAGGTTTGTTGTTTGCTGAGCCAGGGATACAAGACTGTAACATTTGCGCTTTGATTGTGGCATTGAGACGGACTGACTCACAATCTCTCAGACTACTCAGAAGACCCAGACCACGTGGTAGTCGGAGCCTTGGCAGTGCTGAGGCTTGCCTTATCCTATGCATGTCCCACCCCTGCCCTCACCGTGCGTGCACAGGATGCACATGGGAAAAGGCCATCTTCCCTTGTCCCTCGTGACTTCGTTGGTCGCAAAAGACCCAAACCCAATTCGATAAACAAAAAGGAAGTGATAGTTCTAGCACCTGAAGAGTCTGGGGATGTGACCATCTTGTGCCTCAGTTTTGTCAGGGATCTGAAGCTGCTACCAGGACTCTCTCTCAGCTGTGTTCTCCGTCCGCTTGCAGCCCATCCCCAGGCAGACTGCCCTTCACAGTGAAAGGAAGGGCAGCAGCTCCGGGCCTGAAATCCTCTCGGCTCGGCTCAGAGCCAATGGGCACACACTCCTGCTCTGTCCAGGACAGTCTCCGTGCCTGTTCTCTGCTCTGGGTGGATCATAGTCACATTGCAACCACAGCAATGTGGCTGAGGGACGTCCCCAGAGAACATCCTCAGATGAATGTGAGGAAGATGCTGTTCTGCCTAGGGGATGGGAGGTCAATAATCTGAAGAAGGATAAATGGATGTACACAGCAAAATACCTGCTCCATGTTTACTTGTTCCTAATTTTAGCAGTAGTCCATGTTAACTGTATATCACTCAGAACAACGAAAAGAAGGAAAACCTATATACCACCCATGGCCTCATCCCTCAGGGGGGACCTATGAACAACATTTTGTGGTGCTTCATGCTGATTTTTTCCACTTGTGTAATTTTTTAAGGTTTTATTTTATTTATTTTTAGAGAGAGGGGAAGGGAGGGAGAAAGAGAGGGAGAGGAACATCAATGCGTGGTTGCCTCTCACATGGCCCTGACTGGGGACCTGGCCTGCAACCCAGGCATGTGCCCCGACTGAGAGTCGAGCTGGTGACTCTTTGGTTTGCAGCACGTGCTCAATTCACTGAGCTACTGAGCTGTCCACTGAGCAGGCATTAACCAGCCAGGGCCACTTGTATAATTTTTGTACATGGCAATCAGATATCCTGATAGATGCTGTGTTTCTACTTACATTAAATAATAAAAATGTTACCATAGTGTGAATAACCTTTCCTAACCAACTTTGATAGCTACATTAAAGAGCATCTCATTTTATGTGACCACTTCTATTTCTCTTGGCTGGATCCACCCACTGGTACTTGATCTCTGAGGCTGATTTCCGTCTCCCTATTCCCTGTCCAGTCTTCGGTGATGAGTCTGGTGTCCACGTATCTGCTGGGGCTGCCCCAGGGCTCAGTCTAGCCGCCCAGTCTCAGTGCCAGGACACAAGTCCAGCACAGAATGCTGCACCAGGACTATTCTTTCCAACTTGGGCTGTTCCTGGGATGCCTGCTGTCTACTGAGACGAGATTGAAGGATGGCTGGACCCCCGGGTCCCAGATCATCAGACCCTCGCCTTCCACAGGCGCTGTGTGCAATAGCAATGGGTTTATTTCTTCCAAAATTACACACTGAACACCTGTTAGGTGCCAGTCATTATACCACTGTTGGGAATATAATGACAAGCAAAAACCTATATCTTCATCTTGCTCACGGTCTAGTGAGAAAGATAGACATTAATCAGTGTTAACTATAAAATCACCACTGTGAGAAGTGCAGTGAAAGAGAGGGAACATGGTTATGAGTGGTGGTAATAGGGGAATTTGATCTTCTCAGTTATGGTTTCTCTGAGGATGTAGTGATTAAATTGAGATCTGAGGGCTGAGTGAGCAGTCACTAGCAAAAGTGATGGGGTGGAGAAACTAATTCAAGAATACAAATGAGTCTTCCATCTTCTTGGATTTTTTGGAATAGTCTGTGAAGGATAGGGGTTAGCTCTTCCTTATATGCTTTGTGGAATTCTCCTGTGAAACCATCTGGTCCAGGGCTTTTGTGTGTTGGGAGTTTTTTTATTACTGCTTCAATTTCATCAGCTGTTATTGGTCTGTTCAGGCTTTCTGCTTCTTCTTCATTTGGTTTTGGAAGATTATATTTTTCTAGAAATTTGTCCATTTCACCTAGGTTTCCTTGGCATACAGTTCTTCATAGTAATTTCTTACAATCCTCTGTATTTCTCTGGTATCCATTGTAATATCTCCTCTTTCATTTCTGATTGTGTTTATTTGGTTCCTCTCTCTTTTTTTCTTGATGAGCTTGCTTTAAAGGCTTGTCAATTTGTTTATCTTTTCAAAGAACCAGCTCCTCGATTCATTGATCCTTAGAATTGTGCTTTAAGTCTCTATGTCATTTAATTCTGCTCTGATCTTGGTTATTTCCTTCCTTCTACTTGCTCTGGGCTGTCTTTGTTGTTGTTCCTCAAGTTCTTGTAGACATAGGGTTAGGTTGTTTGTTTGAAATGTTTCTATTTTTTTTTTAGGTAGGCCTGTATAGCTATGAATTTCCCTCTCAGGACTTCCACTGCTAGGATTATTTCCTAAAAACCCTGAAACACCAATCCAAAAGAACCTATGGACCCCAATGTTCATAGCAGCACAATTTACAGTAGCCAAGTGCTGGAAGTAACCCAAGTGCCCATCAGTAAATGAATGGATCAAAAAACTATGGTACATCTACACAATGGAATTCTATGCAGCAGAAAGAAAGAAGGAGTTCCTCCCCTTTGCAACAGCATGGATGGAACTGGAGAGCATTATGCTAAGTGAAATAAGCCTGGCGGTGAAAGACAAATACCATATGATCTCACCATTAACAGGAACCTAATCAACAAGATGAATAAGCAAGCAAAATATAGCCAAAGACATTGAAATTGAGAATAGGCTCACAGTGATCAGAAGGGAGAGGGGAGGGGATAAAGGGGGGAAAGGGTGAAGGGTTTACAGGAACAATTATAAAGGACACATGGACAACAAGAAGGTGGGGGTGGAAATGGAGAAGGGAGGCGGGAGGGCTGGTGTGGGGAGGAGTGAGGGGAAAAGGCAGAAAACTGTCTTCATTTATATTCTTTTTAAAACTTTTTTTTACTCTGCTTGAACACACACAAAAAAAGAATACAAATGAATCACCTGATTCCTTGACTTTCTGCCTTAAAATTATATTCCTTCTCTGAGAACTTCTGTAAGAACCTTGGTAGGCAGGGAAGGCTTTTCTGAGAAAGTGACATTTGAGCAAAGACCCAAAGAGAGTAAGGAGAAATCCTCCAGACATACGGGAAGGAAAGTCCCTGAGAGACATTCGTGCACAAGCCCTGAGGTGGCAGGGCGCCCCCTGTGGCCCAGAAACAGTGGGAGGCTAGTGGCTGGCACAGTGAACATTTTGAAGTGAAGGGATGTTTTGAAGACAAGTTCACACAGTGAAGGAGAAGAAAATGCAGGTCTTTGGGGTCTTTTATCTTTATAAACCATTGAAAAGAACTTGAGCTTGAGTCAGATGAAACTGAATTTGAGTGAGATGAATCAGATGTAGAATTACGGAAAGGTTTTAAACAGAGTGGCTTGATCGGACTTAGATCGAAAAGAAACAGTCTGGCTGTGTTGGGAAGACACCGCATGGAGTAAAAGCGGGAAGCACAGGGCTCAGAGCAGAGTTACATCTCTATTCTACAAAGAAAGAAAGGCTCAGAAATTTTAACCTACCTAAAGTCACCTAATGCCTAGACCTAACTTAAACTTAAGTTTAGCTGATCCTTGAGTTCATGATCTTTCTACCATGCTATAGTGTGTGTGGGAAGGGGATGGAAGGAAGAGGCATATTAATTTGAAAAGTAGGGTCATACAATCCTGGAAATTGAGATTTTCTTTCACTTTTTCACTTAAGATGTCATATAGTCTCATAGCTTTAATCACTTTTTTCTATAGCATCATTTTCAAGACCTACGCCTTCATCGTTGTATAAATGTGCTGTCTCCAGATAGTCTACCTCCTGTTATCGTTCTTTAAAGTTGTGAACCTGAGAAAATATTTGCTTCAGGATTTTTTTTTTTATCCTTGTTAGGGAGGAGGCCAAATATCCCAAGAAAAAATATTTCAAAACCTGATGATAAGTAGTTGATCTTTCATATATGAAAAAGCAATTTGGCTTCAAATGTTGCTTTGACATTTTTTAAATTACTTAAAACAAGGTCAAAAAGTCATATTATCATATTTTGTGAAATAAGCACGAAACTACCCAAGCTACCAATTAAGCAGATTTGGAGATATGGTCAATGTGTTCATAAGGAAAGGCAGTAGTGTATGTAGAAGTTGACATGGCCATGTTTTTACATGTTAGTTAAAAAAAAAAAAACTGGGCAAACACTCATCCTTCGCCCTCTGGAAAATTGGATCTTCCTGTTTTCATTGATTGGATGACGGTCATGATTTCATAATGTCCGCAGTTCTCGTTCCTCTCACGGCAGTTTAGGAGTAGAATTCCTCCCCCATTCCGTTGCCGATTACTTTTCTGGGCCAGTACAGAGCTTGGCCTTTCTTTCTAGGGTTTCCAAGTTTCCTTTGTATCCTTTATTATTGTGTCTGGAAAAAAAAAGAACTTTTTTCTTTCCTTTTTCTTAAGAGTGCTCAGTGCTGTGGACCTGAGAGGGCCCGCATTATATAAGGGAAAAAAAAAAAAATCATCACAAGCTTTCTCCTGGACCAAGGCCAGCAGCTGGCCTTCTGCAACACTTCACGTGGTGGAGCCAGAGATGGGAAATTATTCAATTAAACCTCTAGTTCACCACTGCAGCAACTGTGAGGCTATTTCTGCCGCACTCTTACCGGTCTCCGAAGGAGAATAGAGTTGCACCAAAGCACCAATTTTCAAGAGTATTCAACTGCAAAAATGAACTTTTCTATTTGCAAAAAAACTTGCTTTTGCTATTTTTGGGACAGAAGGAAAGTTCCACTACCATTTTGGAAATCAACACGGCTTTCTCCTCCGTTGCCATGGGTCATTACAGGGAAGCGACTCATGCTCCTGAAGATGACGATGAAAAACAGTTCCTGAGGTGGAGCCAGCTCTGCCCTCCCTGCGGTCAGCCATTGGAGGCCGGAGACTGTTGGCTGAAAGAATGAGAAGCACCGTTTCTGATGCTCAGTGTGGCCATGCCAAGCAGTTTGCAGTGGAGCATTTTGAGCCAACCTCTCCCGGAGCCCAGGCTAATTCCCCTCATCATGATCAGAACTTATTCAGGGCACTCTTCCTGAGTTCTGTGGCTAGCACGTTACAAAAAAATACAAAAGATAACAGAAGATACAGATCCTGCCCAAGGAAGGACTGCTCTCTGCAGAGAGAGACAGTACCTGTCCGAGGAGCTGGCTGTATGGCAGCCTTATCGCCTTGCTGGGAGCTGGGAGGCTGCACACAGCACGAGGGGACTTGGCATCCATGAAGCTGGACCTACTCAAGTTCAAGCTCTTGTACCTGAGCGACATCGGGCAGGCAACTTCAACTCTCTTAGTTTGGAGCTCCTCATCTGTGGGTGGGAAGAAGAATTCCTCACAAGGTTCTTACAAGGATTCAACGAGATGACATAAGTAAATTGCCTGGCACATTATAGGCACATAAGTGGGGGGATGTGGGTAACTCTTCTATTCCAGATGCAGTTCAGTTGCTTCCCAGAGTGGCAGTGAGGTGCACATTCTCACCCCTTCTTGCTCCACAGACAAGACCACAGTAAGCCAGTTCCTTGGCTTGTCTATTCAGTTTATTTGAACCACTTGTAATTGTTTCCAAATTATTGAATATATATGTGTATATTCAAAATACTAGAATTTATTTTAAGAGGACAATGTATAAAGACAATGTCTTAACACATGCAGTCGCAGAAGGTATATTTACTTGTCAATCTGTGAAACATGACTTTTCATTTAGATTGAATAAGTATTTTGCTTTGCTCTTCTTGATTCTAATTTTTTTGAGCATGTGTACAGCTATTAATATATTTGGTGCCATCAGCAGAGGAATAGCTTCACAATGTTTAAAAGTTGCTAGTTTTATATCATTGTCATTGGAATCATAGAAGTCAATAGAATTTGGATAGAAGTCAAATGGAAAAATTAGGTAATTCTAAAAATGGTTCATGTTTTCCTTCCAAGACATGGAATCAAATATATCAGGAAGTCCACCTGGTTGAAGATGAAGCATTTGACAATATTGTGATTGCTATTTTAAATTTTGTGAAAGAGTTTAACATTAAAGATAAATTTCTTTGTTTTTTGTTTGTTTTAATTATATGCTATTCTGATTTATTTATTTATTTTATTTTTAAGTACATTTATTGATTATGCTATTACAATTTTTCCAATTTTTCCCCCTGATCCCCCTTCTGCCCTGAACTCCCCAACCCTCTAGCATTCCCCGCGCCCCCCCCCCCGCTTAGTTCATGTTCATGGGTTGGTTATACATAAAAGTTCTTTGAGTTCTCTGTTTCCTATACCATTTTTGATTTCTCCCCATCTATTTTACGCCTACCAATTATGCTTCTTCTTCCCTGTACCTTTCTCCCTAGTCCTCCCTTCCCCCTCCCCACTGAAATCCCTCCATGTGATACCCATTTCTCTGTTTCTGTTCCTGTTCTAGTTGTTTGCTTAGTTTTTGTTTTCATTGTTTATGTTATCTATTGTAATCTATCATGTTAATGTAAAATTAACATATAATGTTAATACAATATTGAATATATGAAACATATATATCTACTGGGACTCATGCTAATTTTAATTCTAAACTCAATGGGAGACACCCCCAATTCCAGGATTATAAAGGAAGAAGAGGTAATTAAAAACATAGAGAAGGAAGGCATGGGATTTTGGATTAAACTCTCCCTGAAGAAGGAACCCCAGGGTGTACTGCTGGGCGCAGAGTGGTGTTTGCCAGTCTAGCTTGGGCACGCCGTTGTCTAGGTGCTATGACCTGAGACTTTTCTGGGGAAGCACCATGTGGTTTTGTCCTGTCGCACTTAAAGTCAATGAAGATGCTTGTTTTTTTCTTACTCTCAGTCAAGATGAAATTCCTTCTATCAAATCCTTTATTTACAGACCTGGGAGTTTCATTTTTTGGGGGGTGGAGAAGAGGTGAGTTAGTAAATGCAGTCTTTTACAAATATTCTTTTTCATTTTTATTTTTAGATTAATTTTGTTGTTTCACTCTGTTGAGATCTTTTGAATTTTGAATTTGCCCACAAATATATTAGGTATTCCTTCTAGTTGTATGTCACCAACTAATTTGTTAAGCATGTGAATATCTCTATCCCAGGTATCAATTAAAAAAATTGCTATGGGGGGAAAGAGAAGCAGAGCCCTGTGGTAAGTTACAGGAGAATTTTCAAAGTGGGAATTAATTGGCACTGACCAATTAATATAACACCACAGTAGTAGTTACTATAGATTTTGCCACAATGTATCATTGTTTGGATCATATTTTAACTTAGGTATTTACAACAGTATCAGGAGTACTTTGCAAAATGCCTCACTAAAATCCAGATATGATTTATCTGTGATATTTTGTAGACGCTTCTTCAGTCTGTACTAATTTCTTCTAAGTGAACCCATGCTGGCTCCTGGTGACCTTACAGCTTTTCCTAAGTACTTATAAATCATGTATTAAATCATCAATTCTTATAGCCTACCTGGAACTGATTTCAAGCTCACTTGCCTGTAGTTAGAAATAACTGTAGCCCTTCCACTTTTCATGCATACCAAGGAAACTTGCCTATTTTTAGGCATACATCCCTCTCCCGTTTGATGATCAAAAAAATAGTGATTCAGCCATTTTTGCAAGTATTTTTTTTGCACTTTAGAGAATATTTGAAGCCATAAATGTTGAGTATTTTTAGAGCATAAGTCCTCTAGGACTTTCTCATGGTTAGGGGTTTCCCTTTTTCTCTGCCTCTACTCAAATAATCTTCCCCTGTCACTCACTGGGCCATAAAAGATGTCTAGACTGGAGTCTGCTTGAAAGCAAGAATTCTTGTCTCCCTTTGAACGACTAAGTTATCTTCCAGATATCGTGGGCTTTGGGAAAGCTTTTCTGACTCATCATAACGACAAAGTCATTCCTTCACTCTCTTATCATCACACGCCCAGAGTTAGACTTCTGATGACCTCTGCCATTCAGAAACTCAGATCAAACCTGGAACTAGATCAAAGATGTACATGTCATGATAGGAAAGTGTACTGAACCAAGATCAACTTTGCTTTTAATGGGCTTATTTAGGATCTTATATGTTGTCAAAGGCAGACACCCTCCTTAACCTGGATTCAATAATGAAAGGACTGGTTGGCTCCTGTGACTGCGAAATCCAAAGGCAGGGCTGGTTTCAAACAAAATAACTTATCCCATTGTCACCAAGGACATCGTTTCCTTCTATTCACTCTAGTTCTATAGTTTCAGCTTCATTCGCATGTTCTGTGTATTTTTCTATTGCTGCTATGACAAATCACAAAGTTAGAGTCTTAAACACAGTACAGATGTATTATCTTGCAGCTCTGGATGTAAGAATTCTGGACACGGGTCTTAGGCTGCGACAGTCGAGGTGTCCAGAGGGCAGTGTTCCCTGGGGAGGCCCTAGGGGGGAACCTACTTCTTGCCCTTTCCACTTTCCAGAAGCCCCTGCGTTCCCTGCCCGGTAGACCCCTTGTAGCAATGACATCACACCGACCTCCGTTTTCATCAGCACGCCTCCTTCTGTAGCTCCAACTTTCTGCTTTTTCTTTCCATTTTTGAAGGACCCTTGTGATTACAGTGGGTCTGCCCCAGAAATCCAGGATAATAGCTTTATCTCAAATGTCCTCGCTTTATCACATCGAAGTCCCCTTGCCATTTAAAATATTATAGCCACAGGTGTCAGGGATTAGGGTGTGGACATCTGTGGAGGGTCCTGATTTTACCTACCTAGTGTTCTCTCTGGCCCCAGAGCTTCACATCCATCCGTATGCACACTGCATTCACCCATTCCCAACATTCCCCAAGTTTTTGATCCATTACATCATCAACTCAGAGTCCAAAATCTCTCAATATTGGCTCATGGGTCCCAACTTTCATCATCTAAATCACATATTGAGGGAGCGTGGGTATGAGCCATCATTGGAGAGACTTTCTGTGTACCTGTGAAACTAGAAAATAATGATATGATTTAAAAATACAGTGGTACATCAGGCATAGCAAACTAACCACAAACATTCTTGTTTAAAAGGAAGGAAGTGGAAGAAAAGAGTTAACCTAAGCAATGGAGAAATTCAAGTAGGCAAATACCATTCGTTTTCAAGGCCTGGGAATGAGTCTCTGTGGTCTGTGGCTCTACCCTCTGGGGCCATGGCTCTCCCCTCTGGCTTTCCACCTCTGCCTTTGGGCTCATCCTTCTTTTCTTCTTTTTCATGAAGGATAGCATATATATGCCTCTGAGTACCTTACCAGCCTGTTTTCTGCTTAAAAGAGCTTAGGAGTCCAGTGTCCTCCTTTCACTTTGGTCTCTCTGTCTCTGTCAGTGCAAACTGGCAGTTTCCACTCTTATAACATTCTCAAGAACCTTGTTCATCTCCCATATATGTCTTGGGGATTAACTCCATTAGATAAAACTACCCTCCACACACCCTTCCTGGATGATCCCTTCTCTACTCCTGGCTTCTGCTGAAATAGCCGAGGGGATACATGAGCCTAATCTCCTCAGAGGGCCCACCTTGTGCCTGAGTACTCGGATGTCTGATCTTTCTGAGGCACGAGCAAAGGGTTGTCCAGGCACACCCTTAGCTTTCTCTCTGGAGCACACTTCCTTGACTATGAAGGCTCTTCATTTCAGCATCTTTTGTAATCTGGATAGGCTAAGAATTCCCCAGATCATCAAGTCCTGGTTCTTTTTCTCAATGGTTCTTTCCTCAATCTAGCTCTTTTCCTCTAAGCATCAAGGAGAAATCAGGTCATACGTTTAATACTTGGAAAATCTTCTCAGTTAATATCCAAGTTCATCACTTACAAGTTCCACTTTCCACATAGCTGTAGGCCACAACGGTGCTAAGGTTCCGCCATTATATGACATCTTCCGTCCATCTCCAATGACATGTGCCTCATTTCCTCCCGAGCCTTCACCAACACCACCTTTAGGTTCCATAATTCTGCCAGCAGTCTATATTCAAGGCAGTCCAGTTTTGTTCCTGGCATCTCTCTTAACAGTTTTCCAGCCTCTGCCCTTTGCTTAAGTCCAATGCCACCTGTACATTTTCGAGTATTTTTAACAGCCTCACCTCACTCCATGGGGCCAAAATCTGTGCTAGCTTCCTCGCACTCCTATAAAAAACTGCCACACATTCAGTAGTTCAAAACAACACAAGTTTGTCATCTTACAACTTTGGGTATGAAAAAAAAAAAGATCTTACAGAGTGAGAGTTGGCAGGGCTATGTTCCTTCTGTAGGCTCCAGGGCAGAATCTATTTTTGCCCTTCTCCAGCTGGCAGAGGCCACCTACGTACCTTGGCCCATGGTGCACTGGTGGCATCACTCTGCCCTGACCCCTGCTTTCGTCATCATGTCTCCTTTTCTGACCCTGACTTCCTGCCTCCATCTTTGTGATTACATTGGCTCACTGGGATAATCCAGGATAATCTCTTATTTATGATCCATAGCTTCCAGAGATTACAATGTGGGCATTTATGGGAGGGAGAGAAGGGAAATTATTCTGACTACCATGAGTTCTTCATGGGGAGCTGATGGAAGCTCCAAGATGTCTTCTAAGTTAGTACCTTCATTGAAGCTCAGATGCTTCCACATTCCAGAGGGAGAAGGGATTTCTCCTGGCAGTACCCCCTGGGAGACAGCCTCAGGAAATACCTCCTTTGCTCTAATTAGCTGATGGTTCAGCTGTGAACCCAATGGGTATCACCACGATCAGAAAGATAGGCAACCCTGAATGACTAAAAAGACTCAGGTTCTAGTACCTCAACTTTGTAGCTGAGAATGTGGAGGAGGAGTACCCTCATAGCAAAACAGAGACCTGTTACCAAAACAAGAGTGGATTCTGAGCAAAACAAACAAACAAAACAACCAACAGGTAGATGTCAACTAAAATACATGCCTTCACCCCATGACTTCAAATTAGCCAAAGGCAATGACCATATCTTACTTATAGTTGGATAGTTTATATAGTCTATATCACATAGCCTAAAAGTCTAATATAATAACTGGCTTTCTTTAGTAAATGACTGAATGGTGAATTATTGCAATGTCATGTTTGCATGATTTGATTTTCAGTATGGTCAAATTGATAGCCTAACATATACCATTTGACTAGATGTTATTATTTTTGCCAATATATTTCTAAAGAATCTTTTAAAGTCAGGTCATGATATTGGGAGAAGAATAGAAATAGAATAAGATAATCAATTTTCTGAATTAGGATAAGAAAAGCAATTCCATAATGGGGATCCTAAAAGAAATTACATGCTTTTAATTTGACTTATACTCTTGGGCTAATCTCAGAAAATCAATATTTCTGTTGACACCCTCCCCAAACAGCTACAGGCACACATAACTTAGGGTACATGTAGTTTGAAGAAATATAAGTATTGATTAATTTGCTTGCAGAACTCAAAAGTGTGCCTGGGTGTTTGTATATTTTATTACCAGATTAAGTCCCAGAGGGGACTCTTAAGCACCGAATGTCCTAAAGACTATGTGAAAAGCACAGACTATACTAACCTATTTCCTGTGGTTCCCACTTCTTTTCTCTTCCTCTCTGATCTTTTGGTGTCCTTTTTTCCTGATAAGGAAGCTAGGTGGGAAGTGCACCGGACACTTCTGAGAAGAGGGATGAGGAGGTGCTCTCTCTCCCAATTATAAATTGCCATTCTGTGAATCAAAAAAATTGAAGGCGTTTCCAAGAGAAGCCTCCTCCCAAATCAACCTGGAGCCATCTCCCTGAGAAGGAGAGTGTGCTGGGGAGGTGAGGACAAGAAACTGTCAGAAGCTAGTTGGGGAAATAAATGAGTATCTAAGAGGAAGAGAAGTTGATGAACTTTTGTAGAAGTTCATTGGTCAGGGGCGGGTGGCCTGTACTACTCAGGTCTAACTTAATTATTAGTTGTACTGTGTTAGACTGAGCAGTGTCCATTAGAAGGGGTTCAAACAGCATGGGCCATTTTTGTCCCCACTCTCCCACTCTTGGTGGACATCCTTTTACCGATGAGGAGAACAGGGATTTTATGACTCTCTGGGGAAGAGATCGCGACTCTTTCCTCACACGGTGCTTTCTAAACCAATGGTTCTTTTCCTCATTTGGTAGGGGCATGCGTGAACTCATTTTGCACATCTAATGAAAGCTAAAGGTTCTCTCCCCAGGAAAAAAATAGCACTGGCCTATAGGTCAGTCATTTTTCATAACATTTCAGGATATTCATGTGCTCCCGGGAGTTTGCCAGTGGAGCTCTCCCAGAAAGACCCACGGGCCCAGTCACGGACCCTTCCTCCAGCCCCTCAGCCTGCACCTCCAAGACCTCCTCCTCAGCTAAGGGAAGCTTTGAGTGTTTTGAGAAATTTGAGGGTCACCACAGAGTTCAGAAGGCTTTTTATCTGGAGGTCACGGGTGCTTCTTATTTTTAACTTTTTTAAGGCAGAAAGGGATGGGCATGGCTGAGAATCCAAACACAATTGTCCAGTTCTCCTATCATGGGACTTTCTCTGATGATGATTTTCTCTTATATTTTCCGTGCTATTTCCCTCTTATTTTTAAATAGCTAGTTGCATTTTTCTATTCTCAGAAACTGATACCTTTGAGAGAGTGACAAGAACGTGTGGGGAAGAGAAAGAATTAGACCATGCAACATAGTGAGGGATGGAGAGATCTGCAGTTGAACAGCTCCTTGAGAGACAGAACTTTTACCAGAGTGGCACTTCTATTCATCTTCCTTCCCTGGCCAAACTTATTTGTTTCTGAGTTCACTTATTTGGCAAGAATGTATTGGCACGTGCGGTAGTTTATTCCAAACCTGACGCTAGATCTGTGAGGGTCCAAAGATGGGTGACATTCAACCTCTCCTTTCAAAGGTCCATGCAGGACCTTTGAGGTCCTGCAATGGAGAGAAAGTATGCAAAGAAGTCAGCTTGCAGTAGCTTCCTGGAAGGGCTTCGCTGTTCACCCTCCTCAATTTCCTGATGTGTGCGTGTGTGTGCGTGTGTGTGTGATTTCATGTTCCAGGGAATGCAGAAGTGCCTCTGGTTCCCCCAGAGCACCTCCTCATTATATGAGCCATCAGATTTACTATAATATTTTATAACTATTCATTTATGCCTTTCTCCTAACTGATTACAAACCCCTTGAGGATAGAGGTTGAGTGTTATTAAACATCCTATCTCTGTTTCCTGGGAGCTAACAGGGCACCTGGAACATGATAAATGCTTTACAAATTGTTGAATAGAGCGTTGAAATACGCCCAAAGAAGGTAGAACTCGGGTGAAATCAGATGTCTTGCAGAAAGAGGACCCTAGCGGTTAGGTCAGGAAACGGTGGCCTGGCATCTGTCCCTGTGTTTCTGGACCTCAGTTTCCCACCTGTCCTAGAAGGGAGTTGCATTAGGTGATTCTTTCCAGGTGAAAATTTCTACTTTGTATAATGCTGAGGGCAGAAAGGAGGTAAAGCCCTGGCCACCTGATCCTACTTAACCACCCGACTAGGTTTTACACTCGGAAATAGTTTTCGGGAAGGTGGCTGAGCGGCAAAACCCCCAGACGCTCACAGTGTTCACCAGCTCCATTGACAAAAGTGACTTCCCACGCTTTGCCCACAGAGGGCATCCCTGCTCATTGATATGTAGACCCGGCGAATGCGGTTGCAGGAAGCCTCCCCGACCGCTCTTTTTTCCTTCGCCGCCGTCAGCTCTCAGCCCCCCGCCCCTCTTCCCGTGGAATCTTTGCCTGATCCAGTTCGTTTCTCTCCGGTCTCCACATTTTCCTTTCCAGCTCTCCACGTCTCCGGATCAATGGATAGTAGGGCTCCAACTCCCAGCTCACACACCGCTGGCGGACACCCCAGTAACAAGTGAGAGCGCTTCACCCCGCAGCCCTCGTCTCTCCGCCCTCGGTCCCTTGGCTCTTGGAGGAAAAACGAACAGCATCCCCAGCTCTGGAGCGGATTTTTCTCTTCAACTTTGCGCAGCTGAGGATAGGGTACCAGCCGCAACCTTTTAATGCACAGCCCAGCCACAGGATTGCTTTCCGTCTCCTCTCGGTCGCCCCAGGATATTCTGTTTATTGACGACTCGCCAGCCCCGGGGAGAGCCGTCCTCCCTCCTCTCGCTCCCTCTGTTTCCCTGAGTTAGTTTTCAAAGGTTTTGCGGGTCTCGGGATCTCTTGGACCGAATGGAACTTTTTGCTGCCTGCTTTTGCTGTTGATTCTGTCAGTGGACAAGGAAAAGGGCTTCGGAAGCAGAAGAGGCGCAAGGGAGGTGGGGAAAGAGGTGGAGGAAGAGGACGAGGAGGAGGAAGCTGAAGGGGCTCGGCGGGAGTGCGTGCATGCATGCACGGGTGTGTGAGTGCATGTGTGTGAGAGCCGCCGCTGCCCAGGACCCCCGGCCCCGAAGGTGTTGGATGAAATATGGAGAATAGTCTTGGATGGGTTTGGGTACCCAAGCTGGCTTTTGTACTCTTCGGAGCTACCCTGCTCAGCGCACATCTTCAAGTCACCGGTAAGCGGTTCTTTCCTTTCTTCTCGTGGCACCCTCCCCCTACTCCTACAACCCCCTTTCCTTTTCCTTTTCCTTCTCATTTCATTTGACCAGGAGTAGAATTGGGCTAGAAGGAGAAAGAGCGAGATGTTCGGCGCTTGCTCTGCGCCCCATTTCCTCACCGATGATAAAAGACGGGAAGACTTTTGTTTCTCTTGGGGGCGGAGGATGTTGGCGGCTGGGGAGAAGGGTGCCCCTTCGCTGTTTTTAAATCTGGTGCTCCCCAATCTGTGCTTTTGCAAACATTTGCCTTGATTTGGAAAGCTGGCGGGATGGGGCGCGAAGGAAGCAGGTGATGGTGATGTCGTTGAAAGGAACTGGGTTGCATTCTTAAAGCCTTGGAAACCTACGGAATAAGGGAATTGGGGCACCAGGGCCCAGCAGAGGAGCTCGTCGAGGGGGGCTTTGAGGAAGTCTGTTCAGAATTTAGGCGGTGGGGCTGAGTCGTTTGTCAGTGATTATACGCGCCTCCTTTGGTGATTGGGAATCGGGAAGGGACAGCGACTGTGTTTCGGTACTTCGGCGGAGAGGACAGCGGTGCGGAAAAGAAAAGAGGCGCAGAGTTGTTAGGGGGAAGGAGGCGTGCTTTATTCTTTAACGGCGGATTCAGTTCCCAAGCTTAGTCTCCTGATGTCTCCAGGACACTTCCAAACTCCAAATGATTGATATTCCGGGCAACCAGCCTCTTGGCTCTGGCGCTTGGCAAGTGCGGTTTCTAATTAAAAATGGCAAAATTGTTTGGGGGCTGGATTGGGTTATAGGAGGAGAAAGAGGGATCGGAGGCGTGCTCGGGGCTGCTGCAGTCTCCGAATACGGAGCTGAGGGCTTCAACAGCCAAAAAGAATTTTTAAAAGAGCAAAACATCTCCCTTTTACGTCCACTCGTGTTGCTGGGCCTCACCACAAGTGTAGATGGGCGCTGGGGGACAGTGGGTGGCCTGGCAGGGAAGGAGTGACGAAGGGCCGGCTGAGAATTCAAATCCCTTTGGAAACTACCTTTTCCCAAATCCAAAAGAAAATGAGCCGCTGGCAGGGGCCAGGCTCATCTGGAGCAGAGGCGCTCCAACCCGCGCCTAGGAAATAACAGGGGATGGGAGGTAATTCGCAGCCAAGCGCCCAGCTGCCCCTGAGCCTGACGCTCCTGCTTTCTTGTTCCTGCTAAATGCTGCATAGCCCAGGGTTCTGAATGGGACCAGAGAATGAGCCTCTGCTGGTGGCTAAGGATTTAGACAAGCTCGGAGCCAGCTGGAGGCTCCCCCATCCTGGCCACGCACGAGCAGGAATCTGAGCATCCATACCTACCCTCACTCCTCACCTCCGTTTGATCAGACAGTGCCAGAGAGCGCGCGCGCCCCTGTGGTGCGCGTGTACTGAATCCGAGCTCTCAGCAGCCTGCCGCGCTCCCTCCCTCCCTCCCTCTCCCTGGTCCCCTCCTCCTGGGCTCCACTCTCCCAGAGCTTTGTCCTCCCCAATTACGCCTGTCGAAGGTGGGCGGGGGTCATCCCTGAAGTAATGAATAGGTGTCTTTTTAAAGTTCCCTCCTTAATATCAGCAGACACTAGACACTGCAGCGAAAAAGACCCTCCTTCTGCACCTAAGATTGCCTCTTGCTTTCTTGGCAGCTTGGGAGACCGCCCAGGAGGGGTCTCCTGGGGAAGAGAGGGGAAGTTCAGAGGGGGCATTTCTCTCTTGGTGGAAAGTCCGCCCGCTGGGCCTGAAGTGAGTTGGCTGAAAATATTGCATTAGGCAAGGTATGCAAGAATGGACAACGATGTTTTATAAATCACACTAAAATATTTTAAAGCCATTTCCCAAGTGACTTTGTCTGGTGAAATTAAATAAACGGAGACAGATTTATGTATCTTTTACTAGTATCTACATTAATTAAATATCCTTCTCACTTACGTTTCTTGTCTAAAGGGTTAATACAACCGCTTTAATTTCTTCTGCAACAAACATGTCTGTGTTTGGAAAGGAAGAGAAAACTACACCTACATAAGGGATGTGCCTGCGGATAGGCTTGTGGATATAAATCTTTAAGCTTGTCTATACTTTTAAATTTCTTCTTGTTATTTGCCAATGAATTGTGATGTAGTTTGCACAGGTCCCAGGAAAGTGAATAGTGCAGTTTTGAGGTGTTGTTAATTCAAATCACTCTGGTCCTTTGCTCATTAATCCGTTTCTCCTCTTTTTCTTACTGTTTCCCATCTTAAGGTACATGCCAGGGAATTGATGCTGAAAAAAGCAGCGTTCCCTCTATGAAAGGACCAGTAGGAGGTGCCCTTAAAAAGGCCAAGTGTCTACTGGCAGTGCAATTCCCATTCAGCAAGATGTTTTAAAGACTTTGTTGATGGGTGACAAAGGATATGGAGACTGGCAGTCACACTGGGTATCCTCCCACTTCCCAGATAAACTCTGAAACTCTGCAGATTGTTATGGACTTGTTATGCCCTCACAGATGGCATCCCCAAACCGTGTCAGCAGAGGATGAGGACTTGATGCTGGAGGAGGAGGTGGATGGTGGCTTTTTAGCTGGCCTTTGTAAGATGTCTTGTATTTGACCTGAGCACCAAGCAGAGGCACTAGGTAGAGTCTCAGGATGTCAGATGAGATGAAAATTTTAGATGTGAGGTGCTAATGAATGAAATAGCAGATAGACATGTTAATTAATCAATTATCCATATGTGTGTTTGGATTACATGCTATTGAAAAGAAAAGCTATGAGAGTTTATATAGTCTGGTGAAATGAGGCTCACTGCCTTTCCTACGCCCTTCTTCCCCCCTCCCAGCCAAGCCAGATCAGATGCCCCATCTGGGTCAGCTGCACCCGGGGGCTCCTGGGCAGCCTGGCTGCCCACTCCTCTTGGTGCGCTGTCGCATAAATCACCAGCGACCTGTCACAGCATCCATTTCCCACACAGCAGCAGTTGCCCTCTGAGTTATGAAGCACGTGAAACAGTCACCACATGTGTTATATGTGACTATATTAGGCTTAGTGCATTTGCTTTAATGCTCTTAAAAGCTGGGCTGGCTTGAGTCGCTGTTAGGCATTTTTTCTGGGGAGAGATTTATAACTTCTCAGCATGTATGACTTGCATTTATTCTCTGGCAAATTGACCTCCCGGCAAACTTCTTTATTGTTTTCATTGAAGAGGAAGAGCTTTAATCTGATCTAAATTCCTGAGCGAAGCCCTGCTAGAAGTTTCTCCTAGAGTACAGGATATTTGCAGACTATAGGATGCTTTCTCAGCCAATGGGAAGCTTGCTAAGAGATTGGGGAGGTGATTTTTGGGTAGAAGAGAATATTTCTACTTGTTTCTGGAGAAGGAAGGGATCCCCATTTCTCGAAGGGAATCCCAGCACTCTAGTTATCCTGAAAAACACAATTTATGAGAGGAAATATTTCCTCCTGCCTGGCTTGCGTTTCTTCTTTCGTTCATCCTATTGTCCGAGAGTCTTCAAACGCGTGTGATTTGCTCCCGGAGTTTTTCTGCCGCACACAGTGGAGTCATCTAGTACCGGCTCCCTCCTTGGGAGATGAGCCCTGATTTAAATCTTGACTTCCTCACCAAACACTTATCTTTAGGTGGTGCTGCCTGTTTACGGACAGTACTGAAGTTTCTGAACAGAATTTTTCTTTGCATAGAAGCCTGAGCCCTAACATTACATTTTCAAGCAAACATTCCTACTATTTGTTTGGAAAATCTGCCCCATCCTAAACTTTACAGGTGAAACTTCTTCCTCGTGCTTCTACCAGGCAGGATAAGTTTATGAGAAAAGAATGCAGTTGTTTCTGGCATTATCTTAAAAGGAAACACCATCATCTGTACAACCGGTGGAGAGGTTTTCCACTCTCAGTGCCACTTCCTCAAATCAGTGACTTTGGGGCGAATTAAGGTAGTGCTAATTGCATTGAGACTTTGGAAAACATCTGGATTTCACTAGTGAGGGTGCTCCTCTTGACTGGTGATAGACCTTCCCACCAGCTGAGAGGCTGTGCGCTCTCAGAACCTCGCAGTGCCTTTGGAATACACTGCTTGGTTTTGGCATCTGTTCCGTGGCTACCAGCCCCACTGACAAATTTTTGATGGATTAAGCTACCTCAGATGATAATCTCTTAGATGAACTGTATTATGTAAATTTGGGGAAGACTTCTTTTGCCTGAGTAAGAAGAATAATGACCTAAACCCACTGAGGATTACTTGATTAATTAACGAAAGATAAAAAGTTACTTGGTTCTGGAAACATACTATAATCCCTAAAGAAAAGTGATAAACACTATGCACATTTACGATTCATAAAGTATAAACGTGGAGTTGTCTCTTCTTTAAAAAATGTTTTTGCTCATTATGATGATCCAGAGGAGGATCGGAGAGCTTCACGTATTGTCACGACAGTTACGTACCTTTAGGAACCATAGCCTGGGATTATACCAACTCTGGGTTGAAACGCACTGACTTAAACATCAGCACGATGCTCAGAGAACTGTTCCGCACGCTGCTGGTGGCCTTCTCTCCAGCCTGTCTCTGCAGAGTCACAGCGCTCATCTCTAAACTCTGTGGAAATCAGCGCTGTCTCCTTTGCTGCAGCCCAGGAAAGCCCTTCTCGCTGTGGCTCCAAGGCAGGCAGAGTGTTCTATGTGCTGTGTTATGTATGCTTTGTAAGCTCACAGAAATTTGCCTTAAAAACAAATTTTCAAATTTGCGTGAGTGGCTCTTCTAGAGGAGAGTTAAGCTGTACTCTAGAAACAGCCACGTAGTTCTCTCAGCACAGGAGACTGTAACTAGGGGCCCCTCCGCCAGTGTTGAAGGTCAAGAGCTCAGGAGCATATGAAGAGAATGGGAGCAGTGGGGGGTAGATAGTAGGTGATGCCAACCCAGGCAGGCAAGTTTTTCAAGAGGATGTTTCCAGGTTGGAACTTTGCTTTTCTTCAAGTTACTGCTTTTCAGAGATCAAAGCATTTCTTTGTGGCGTTATAATATCAGTAGCACAGCACTGACCCAAAGCATTTAAGATATTTTTCTTCAAACCAAGACCTCAAGTACAGCAAATGGTAAACCGGTCAATAAGAATGGAAGAACATCCAGCTTCTTTTTCCTGTAGGCCAATTAAAACCATATACAAGAAAAAAAAAATCACATGTTACTTAGGCCAGGTGGGTAATAGCAAAAAATAAAATGCATATTATTATACACCTTTACAAATTGCAGCACACAGGTAAATTACAGCATGATTTAGTATCACACCTTTGCTTCCTCCCACACTAGAGAGTCAATTCCTTATATTTTTTTCTGATCGAGTCCTGCACTAATGTGGAAATACAGGGTGGCTGATTGATGATGAAAATTACCCTTGTGTTCTAAATTGCTTTGATGAATTTGAGCCTGAGATTAAAAAAAAAAAAAAAAAGGAACAAAACAGGCCCCTTTAAGGCAACTACTAAGTAAGCATGTTTTCCTTGGTGGTTTAGAAATGCCCGAACCCTGTGCAATGGTATGGTTTAACACTACATAATGCATACAATGAAACATTCCCCCTTTCTATTGGCAGTCATTTTCCAATGGTGATACTAGTGTATGCTGTTTCTGTAAATAGTTCCAAACAATTATATTATTCTCAGCTCTCTTTTCTTGGCGGTGGGGCCGGCGGGGGAGGGGGGTGTAGTTCAACCTGAAAATACACAAACTGCTCCGTATTTATTGATCGTATTTAAAAAGTCTGTTGTTATGTAATGACCTACGGTGGGAAAGTTTCTCTTGTCTGCTCAATTTTGTGAGCCCAGTGCCTGTGACCTACTTCTTATTTCGTGATGTGCTGTAGTTGAAATTCACACATTCAATTCTGTGACTTCTTGTTTGCTCAGTCATTTCTCAGTTTGCAAGGGAAGGAGGCCCTTCCTACCACTTGTGATTATTATGATGGGACCTAACGGGGGAATAGGGGCTTCACCCTTGGACTTGGCTCATCCTTTAAAGATTAGTCCCAGCCAGCAGTCTACTCTTGAGAGTATTTAGGACAAATGTATTCCGTGCATCTTTAATGAATGAACACACCAATTCATTGCTGTCCTGTTGTGATCTGATGAGAGGCTTTATCAATACAACATCATTCTGGCATCTAAAATGTTCTTAAATCTGCTATTGCAGTTGTATGAGAGAGAAAAAGGAGTTAAACAGTTACTCAAGTCAACTTTTTTAGTAACTAAAGTTTCTTCTTATATAGCAACATTTTAAAATTTTACTAAATTTTCGTAGTCTTTAAAAATACATAAAAAACATAAAGCTAACCTGCCCTTAGTTATGTTCAATTAAATGTTTACTAGTTATGTTTAAAAAACATAAGCTAGCCTGCCCTTAATAGATTAAAGGCATCAATGTGGCTCAGTCATCATATCATCTAATATTATAAGGATGGTTTCTGAAACTATTGCATCAGTAAGGGCTGTTTATTTTTCCATTATATGGCCATGGGCTGCTACTTTGGTTTTCTTAAGATTTTTGATTTTTATTCCTGATTTATAAAATGCATGTTATGTACTTGCTTGTGTCCAGCTTGAACTTCTCACTGTTGTAAGACTCACAAAGTAGCCCTTCTCTTTTCTATTTTTGATCTTCTAAGAACTAGGAAACTGGGGTTTGTTGGGGCTCTGTCTAAAGTAAAAGAGGAGATTCTAAATGAGGACCTACGTCCCTCACAAGAGGAAGAAAAATACTAATTGGTTTTAACTAATGGGTTTGTAGCATTTCTGAAATCTGATACTACTTTGTATACCGTTTTTTATTGTGCAACATATTTTTCTTTGTTAAATGAGGGTGCGGACTAGACAGCTTGTAGTTATTGTACTAATTTCAACATTATGTGATTTATTTAAATTCTGAACTACATGCTAGATATATAGTGTTTTTCTAATTAAAAATAATACCATCAATGATCACAATGACAACAATTATAATGAAACAAATATCCAAGTACCCTTTAGCAACTTTCTTAATTTGTGTTATTTAGTTCCTTGCCTTTTTTATAGTTTTGCCACACACATATTCATCATTAACACATTATTTTGTTTTGCCTGTACTTGACCATTATAAAATAAATATATTTTTCTCTGATTTGTACTTTTCAACGTTAAATGGTTGAGATTTATCTATGAGGATGCATATTGCTGTATTTTAGTTACTTTCTCTGCTGTGTAATATTCCACAATATTACTTAGTTATATTTTATCCAACCGACCATTGATGAAGTATTGGGACCTCAGTATTTTACTATTGCTGGTAATGCCACTATAAACATTGTTAACACATCCCCAGAACAAACTCACCACATGTCTAGGGTGCATCTCTGGGAGCGGAGTTGCTGAGTCATAGAAAGGGGATCTTTATTTTTAGGGAGCAATGACAAAAACTCCTTCCAGGAACACAGAAAGTTCCCCTTTGTTCCGTGTCCCCAACAAGAACTCGGTATTGTCATATATTTAAGTTGCCCTCACCTGGTGAATATGAATTAGCCTCTCACTATCTCACTATGGTTTTAATTTTTCTTTTCCTGATTGCTAATAAGGTTGAGGATTTCCCGCCATACATTTATTGTCCATTTGGGATTTCAGCAAACTAATTCTATGATTCTTTTTCTCCAACTAAGTAGCCACTTGCTTTGAAGCATCAATATTATGAGTAGACATTCCATTTTTTTTTTCCCCACTAAGCAGCCTTTTGCTTTGAGGCATAGATGTTTTCAGTAGCCAGAATTTTAGAGTGTTGTTGCCTGATGCTGTGTTATGCCCATTTTAGCAAGACTTTCCTTAAGCATCTGTTCAGAATGTACATGTATTTTAAACTGGAAGAGACCCTTAGCTACTATAAGCTTATTGACTACCTAGGGCAACCCATACCTTCTCAGCGCCCTGCCTTACTTTGTTTATTATGTCTTCGTAACATACTACTTCCAGGGAAGCAAGATGCTGGGGCGCCAGGCTTAATGTAAGCAACAGTAAAAATCCCCTGAGTGTTATGGTACTAAAAGATAGCTGCACCATGGAATGATAATGGTAGATGCTAAATCTGAGTTAAAAATCCTAATCTGACCTTTTGAACTTGGCTATGTTTCCCACATGGTAAAACGCATAGGTCCAGGATCATGGTACATGTGTGACCGTGGGTTTCAAACAAACAACCATGCTTGCACATGTGCACATGCACACCTCCCAGTTTTTGTTTGGGTTCATCGTTGTTTCACCTGTTCCTACATGACAGGCTAAGGAGGGGCCCTGAATGAAATACAGCATCGGATGTGCTTAGCAGTGGCTGCTCTGGCGTGTTCTCTCTGGGCCGACTTGGGGATGAGCCAAGGCTGAAGCATCTAAGCAAACCGCCTGCACCCGGAGTCCTCAGTGCATTCTTCCCACATCTTTTTTTCAGCCTCACGAGTTCCCAGAAGGGTATAAATTAGAGAGAAAATCTGAAAAGCTTTCCCTTTCATGTCTAATGTCTGGGCAGGGCTGTTCCCTGCAGGACAATTTCTAGTTCTTTCTCTGGCTTGAGACGTCTCCAGGGACAGTTTGTTCACTGTTTCCCTGGGGAAACTTTGCAGCAGCATGTCAGTTCTTGCTGTTAAATATTTATTTTACAATTCACCTTAGACAGCCCTGCTTAAATGTTCTTCCTGTGGCTCCCACCACCCAACTCTTGGTTCCCGATTTCCTTCCTCATTGATACTTTCTGTGCTGAACGGTGTTAGGTAATTCAGCCATATAAGTCATCTGCTCCGCCTTCGCCCCCCACATACACCTTAGTCTTTATTTAACTAGATCATAACTATTTAGTTGATTTATTCTTTCCTCATACTCCTCCAGAAGCTTAGACATGTTTGTGTCCTACCTGATCTCTCTCTAGTTTGTTTATATCTTGCTGGTAATCAAGGGCCCCAAATTTAATGTGCTCTTCTCAGTACGCTCTTCCAAGCCATATATAGAAAACGTAGATTTAGCATCATCTTTAGCTTATTATACAAGCATTCATGGGTGCCCATTTTGCCTTTCTTAAAATTCGTGTTCTCATTTCTTAGGTGGGACTCCCAATGCCTAACAACATCATTGAGGTATTATAAGGATCAAGTAAGACCAATAATTTGATTCAAGGTAATAGATACTGCATGGTTGCTGTGGGTTACAAAGAATTAAATGAAAAGCCTGCATTTGTTTCTGTTCTCCAAGGGTCTATCAGCAAGTCAAGGTGACAGGCACAGACATAGCTACAGAGGCTACGAGACAGAGCGAAGTGCTCATTAAACGAAGAGAAGCACATGCAAGGTGGGGCCGAGTCTGAAAAACATCAACTACAACGTTTACGCGTTACATCCTTAGTATATTAATGCCAGCCAGATGGACTGGCAGAGCCTATTCATTCCTCCTTGTGCCCTTAGATCGGCCCAAACAAAATAAAGCGAAAGCAACAGGGAGGGAGTATAAAGAGCTGTCAGTTGTGTTTACACCAAGCTATGGGTATGGTCAGAATGAGGGCATCAGTGTTGTCCTTGGCAGATTTTGCAGTGTGTTGCTCTAAATACATCCCCAGCCTTCCAGGACCCTGTGCTCAGATGATGATGGAGCTTTGAGTGTAGTGGGGTGGCAATGCTAATCAATGAATATATTAATAAATACATAATCTCAAATGCAGTAAGGCATTGAACACAAGAACGTGTTGTAGGAGAATAAACTCAACAGAGGAAAGAAGGCTTCCCTGAGAAAGTTGTGACAGCACCTGAAGAACCAGGTAATTAGAGAGGGGTTGCTTGGGAAGGTCAAGAAGAGAACGCGAGGTAAGAAAAGTGAGCGCCAAGGCCCTGGAGTGGGAGGAAGCCAAGTGCGTTCAGAGAGGATCGGTGTACCCGGGGCTAGGAGGGCTAAGCGGGATGACAGCTCGGGTGGGGCCTGAGAAGACCTTAGGATCCTCTCCTGAAGACAGTAGCTCCTTGTGCTCAGTACAGAAGTCCTCCCATTATCTGCCATTTCCTTTCTGTGGTTCCAGTTAGCTGCTGTCCACTATGGTCTGGAAGTATTACATGGAAAATTCTGGAAATAACAATTCGTACATTTAAAATTGCACACCATTCTCAGTATCGTGAGAAAATCTTGTCCTGTCCTGCTCCACTGGGGATGTGACTCTTCCCTTTGTTCAGAGTCTCCATGCTCCCTGTCGCTTAGTCTTTTAGTAGCTGCCTTGGTTATCAGATTGACTGTCCCGGTATCATAGTACTTATGTTCAAGTCACCCCTATTTTACTTAATAGTGGCCCCAAAGAACAAGAGTAGTGATGCTAGCAATTTAGACATGCCAAGGAGAAGCTGTGAAGTGCTTCCCTTAGTGGAAAAGGAGTGCACGTGTGGGGAAAAGCAGTATACATAGGACTTGATGCTATCCATGGTTTCAGGTGTCCACTAGGGGTCTTGTGTATCCCCTGGGGGTAAGGGGACTACTGTAAATATTGTTTGAAGGAAATGAAGTGAGTTCAAGGCAAAGATCTTTTTCCAATCTCAGCAGAATCATTAAAAAATTTAAGCAATTTACATAGGCAGTCCTTGCCCTGATTTCCTTATTAACTAGCAGATGTGAATTTATGAACCTGTCTATCCTGCTAGAAGATACCCTGTCTAGAAGTACCTCATGGGGTTGTTGCAGATATAACAAGTATAACTCCGGCAAAGGGACTTTGAACAGTATAAAGAGCTAGACGAACGCAAATGATTATTAATAAGCATATGTTCCAGGCTACCTCTTAGGAAGCTATCACTGAGCAGAGAAAGTAGGGCTTTCACTTTCTTTACAGAAGTAGGTTGGGCATGGGATTTTTCTTTTTCTCATGGCCTCCTTTGGAATGTGTGCGTGATCACTCTTGGTGATTAAAAAGAAAAAAAAAATGAACATAAGGCTTAAAAAATGTTCAGGTTGCTTTCTCAATATGCTTCTTTCCTATACATTTCCTCTCTATTACCGTTTCTTAAACATATGGATGAATGTTCTCTTGGATTTAAGTTACAGCTCATTTAGAAGTCATTGAGCTTGCAAGCTTTCCTCTGCCACTGTAAGTCACCAAGGAGTCGGTGCATGGTCCTGTGGTCTTTGGTCACGACGAGACAGGTGGCACAGCCTAGGGAGAAAAGGCTGCCAGCTGGTCGCCTTGACTTTGACTTACTCATCTATAGAACAGAGACAAAATAGCCTCTGCTGTTTCTAACTCTAACTTGAAGATAAATGCACTCCAACAGTTAGATATATAAAATATCTATTCCAGTGCCTAGCATCTAATAAATGCTTCCTAAATGCTAGCTATGTTTAGTATTATCTTCATAGGGGCGAGGTTTAGACTGAGATAGTCTTTACAAATAGAAAATTTCACAGGCACAGTCAGGCCACTCTAGGACCCTCCTCAATTCTACTGCTGTAGCTAATGACTTTAAAGGCTTAGATATAAATAAGATAGACTCCAGCAGCAATTTTGAAATCAAGCACATGCTTTGTTAGGTTGGCCATGGTTAGGCAGGTCAAGGCCCATGCTTTTGCTAGATTTGGAAGCTAGCAGGTTCAGCTAAGTTAGACCTGACACAGTGCAATACTGATCAAACTTGGCACCATATCACACAACTCCTGTGGATTCCTCATCCAATCTGACCTCTCCCATTAACTTCTCTCTGGTTAACCACATCCATTTCCTACAGACCCATTCAGGCGTCTACCCAGCGTGAATACATAGAAGCAAGCCCTGGCTCGGTTAATGTGTAGAGCCAGGTATAATTTGTCTTGAGGATCTTCTCTCTGGAAGAGGGGCAGTCATCTTGATTGTGTATCAATGCCCAACCCTACTTCATATGAATTACTTTAGAATCTCTTAGATGCATCCCAGCAAGGTATTTTTTAGACCTCCAATGTTCAGTCAAGTTTGAGAACCTGTATCTGTGGGTCCATGGACTAGCAGTTTTTGCATCTCTTAGAAGTTTTTTAGAAATGCAGACTCATGCCACACCCAGAATACTGGATTAGAATCCCAGATGACAGAGAAGCATTGACCTAAGAGACTGAAAACCCACTGAGGAAAGCGACCCTGTCTCTGTTTCTTTGTAAAAATCTAATTAATGGGAAATGTTTTTTCCGTACTAGTCTAGTCTTAGCTTGAAGCCTTTTTGGAGCGCGTTGGCCTCGGGAGTTGGTCTTGTAACGGCAAACTCTGCCACCATCAAAGAGTCTTCCATTTCGTGGTTTAGTGTATTTCTTGGAGGCCATGACATGTTTCATTTCCTTGGGCTTTAAGGCCCTTGAAAATGCTCTGAAAATTCTCTTTGGGTGTTTCATCTGCCTTTTCTCTTATTTTCTCATCAATGCTCAAGAAAGGAAGGAGCATTTTAAAAGGGCCTGCTGGTTTTCATTCCCCATTTTCCCCTTTCTCTACCTCCTTTCCTTCTTAAATACTCAGACCCAGGGGAAAAAGACAGTCACTTGAAAGGACCACGAGGGCCCTGGGTCCATCCCCCGCCTCCCTCCTCTGCCTCTCAGGTCTGCTGCTAAAATCACACACATGCGCTAAGTGAAACCCTGACAGGGGCCCCAGGGACCCCATGCTGAACCTCGCCTTTTGATTGGGAATGTTCTTCAGGCCATGAAACACACCAAGTGCTCATTTGCCTGAGTGTGTGTGCCTGGAGAGAAGGGGCATTATGGAGGTTTTGGAAGGAGAGTAAAGATTTACAGACAGAAAGCTTACTGCAAGGTCTTGAAGCTGTTTCTCTGCCCAGCCTGTCGGAGAGAATAGCGTTAACTGACACGCTCCAAGTCAGACTGTACACAGGAAAACGTGGGAGCTCAGCTGTGCGGACCACATCAATCTGAATGAAAATCTCTAGTGTTCCTCCCGTGGAGAGAAGTTTCTGCTTAGCTCGTGAACTGTAGGCCCTTTTCTGGTCCCCGAAGAAAATGAGTGGGGCTTTTGTGAAAGGTTATGTAAGGCTGCTGTTATTTTTTTCCCCCTAGAGTAAAATTCTATTTATGCAGGGGTGAAACTGCCTCTCAGAGAGAAAAACGCATTTTATTTCCTATAGCTTAGGAAGGATAATTTAATCAATCCTCAAGAAAAAATTAAAGGGAAAGAGGAAGGACAAAATTGCAGGCAGTGAGAGTAGGATGTATGAAAAGGAACAGGAAAACCTGTATACCACCAAAAGGTTGCAGGTTTGATTCCTGGTCAAAGCAGGTATGGGAAGCGAATAATCAATGTTTCTCTCTCTCTCTCTCTCCCCCCACCCTCCCCCACCCTTCCTCTATTTCTAAGATGAATGAGCATATCCTCTAGTGAGGATTAAAAATAAAAAGAAATAGGAGCGCACAGAGCTTCACTATTGCCCTGGCCCTTGTTTCTGCACCTTTTATAGGGTGCCCAACCGTTCCTGTTGGCCGGGCTCTGAGCGGTTTCCCAGGAAGCAGGGCTCCCAGTGTCCACGGTAGCATCACCCAGGTACACTGGAATGGTTGGTCACCTTCAGTTCGGTGAGGCGGTGGGGATGGGGGCAGGGAAGTACTGAAGCATGTTGGGCAGGGTCGTGACATTTTAGACAACATGCTGTTGGTCAGATGGAGGAGTAATTAGGGGCAGCAGCAAGGCTCATTGAGAGGGGGCAATTTCAACACCCCAGAGGAGTGAAGTACCCATTTGGAGGTTTAGAAACAACTTGGGCTGTTATCTGAGTCAGAGTTCAAAGCTGAAGGTGCGCCCCCCCCCCCCCCAACTATCTGGCCAAAAAGCTCAGAAACAGCTTATTTTCAATATCAGGATATCTTCTAGAGAAGGGAGGATAATGCATTTATTGAAAAAGTCATGTCTAAAAGTCACATGTTTCACTGTGCCTCCTATAATACTGGATACATATTGATTATTCAATAATACTATCATTCCATTGATTTCCATATAATGATTATTCTCCATTTGCACAGAATTTCAGGTTGCTCTTATGCACAGGACATAAAAAGTTCAGTTAAGGATGTGTTAAATTTCAGAGTACTCAGTTTTTAACTACAGAGAAGTTTATTCTATTCTTTCCCTCTCCTGTATAAAAGTCCCAGAGATAGACTGTTCAATTTTCAGGAGAGCCTTTCCTGAGGACTGGAACGAGACAAAGAATTAAAATGTTGTTTTTGTAGAAGGCAGTGGAAGCCAAGACAAGGCAGTGAGTTAACAAAGTTACCCGAATGAAAGGGTCAGTACTTGGTGTGTTTTGGTGTGTCAGTCAAGCAAAAAAGGAGCCCGGCAACTGTTTGAGATGACTCTCTCATTGTGCTGACGGTGAAACAGGGAAGTGAACTGAGTCCCCAAATCACAAGTGCAGGGAGGAGCGCCACGAAACGTTTCTGCACACAGGGGTTAAACCTTGGCCGTACCAGAGTGAACTCCATGACCCTCTTAGGATTCAGGCTCCTCATCCCTAAAATTGGGAGAACCATTGCTAAATGGGCTAATATAAAAAAAGAAAAGGTGTATTACACCAAAGGATTATCACGGTCCTTGGTACATAGGGAGGGAGCACTAAACTACTTCTTTTTCTTTTAAGATTTTATTTATTTATTTTTAGGGAGATGGGGAAGGAAGGAGAAAGAGAAGGAGAAAGAGAGGGAGAGAAACACAGTTGTATAAGAGGGGGACCTGGCCTGCAGCCCAGGCATGTGCCCTGACAGAATCAAACCAGTGACCTTGTGGTTCACAGGCTGGCACTCAATCCACTGAGCCACACCAGCCAGGGCCCTACTTCTGTTTTTATTCATTCATTCAACAGATGTTTATTGAGATCATGCTTGGTTTATCATGTATGTTGGCTCCTATGGTAGATGTAAAAACATATCACACACTTTCACTGGGCGAATAGAGTTAATAGAATACTTGGGAAAACAAGATCTTGGCAGTTTAAACAAGGAAAAAGAGAAGCAGAGTCACAAGACAACAAATTATTAGGAACTGAAGGAGTGAGGAGCACAGATGGAGGAGAAGAAGAGAATGTTGTCAGAGAGGCTTCACGAATGAGGAAGGATTGAGTTGGCTGGGCAAGGTGTTTGAAGGGGAAGAGAGTATATTCCTATGTGGACACTGTTCTTTCCATGTTCAGACTCTGGAAGACAGGAGAGAAGGAAAGGTGGGGTACACTTCATTTTCAACGGTTGGCCACCCGCTGACCACAGCACCGGTTCTCATCACCAGTGACTGGCTCCTTTGTTTACCAGCCTCTTCCTAAGTGGGTCTGTGAGAGCCTAGGAGAAAAAGGGAGGGAGAGGCGACAAGGTCACCTGAGCAGCAACCTTGGCAGCATACATAATGTAATTTTGCAATGAAGAGGTTTTGTCTGCAAGGATTTTTCCTAATAATTTTAGGGAGGTCCCCGAAGGACAGATTGCTCGGGAAAGGACAATCACCGTCGTGCACCACATTTTGAACTCTGAGATCTAGTAGCTGAGAGAGCACATGGAGGCCCCTGCACTGCTGGAAATGACTATTTCCATCTATTTCCTTTCCACACAGCTTCAAAATGTGTAAAAATCTTTGACTCAGGCTGCCAGAATCCTTTATTACTAATGCATGAAAGGGTACTATCTCACCCATCAAAAGTTTTCTGTATAGTTTGCAGCCAAAGGGCAGGTATCCCAACCCAGAATTTTCAGCTTAAATAACTTTTTCTTTTTCCTTTCTCCCCAAATACACTGTCATATAAGGTTATGATAATTAATCATTGATAAATGATAATGTTGCTTTATGTTTGTCTGATACTTTCTATTTCTTAGTGGCTTTCACATCCATTACCTAAATTCATTTCCCAATACTTCTAAAACATGGGCAGAGGAGCTAATTCATCTCATATGTTTTGCGAGTGACGTTATGAAGACTGGTGGTCTGTCATTTGCTTAAGGTCACAGAGAAGTTACTAGTTGTGGAAGGAAAACCCAAATCTCTTACTTTTAATTCATTTATTCAGTGGTAGATATTTGACACCTCCTAAAAACAAAGGGAAAAATAAAGCAAGGATATTTCACTTTTTTGTTCAACAAAAATGCACGTTCCAAAATAAAAAAAGACATCTTACACCCAAATCTTAATTTCTAATACCATTTTCTAATGAAAAGAACAAAAGCCCCTTGAAAGAATGGCTGATTCTAAGACTTAGGTTCAAAATACGCAAGATAAATCTGGAGTATCTTAATGTATCAGAAAGTAAGGAAGTTCTTTAAAAAAGTGAAAAATAGAGTATGTCAGAAGGACACAGGAACTAACTGAAAGCTCTCAATTTGAGCAACACAATAAATCAAGTAATTTGGATTGCAATCCAACATACAAAGCAAATATCCGTGAGCGCATACTACTATAAGCAAATCAGAATAGACTCATCTCTCATGTCAAAGAAATCCAGGTAATTTATATGGATTATCTACGTTCCAGGAGGTGGAGTCTAACCCCCACTCCTTTCAGTGTGGACTGCGCACAGTGACTTCCTTCCGAAGAGCGCAGTATGCACGGTGGGGGAGGGTAACTTTAAAGAGGAGAAACCTGATAACCCCTCCCTCCACCAGATGGTCAAGGCCATCATCAGCGATGATACATCATGTTAATAGCAAGTAACCCTGTTGTTATGTGATGAGATTGGCACTTCATCTCTGTGATCTTCCTTTCCCAAAGTCATAACCTCAGTCTCATCACGAGAAAAACAGCAGACAGCACCAACCGAGAAACATTCCACAGAATACCTTGCCAGAACTCTCCGGAAGCATCAAGGTTATCAAAAGCAGGGGTGGTCTAAGACAGCATCAGCGCCAAGAGGAGCCTCAGGAGACACGGTGACAAGGCATACTATGGTCTCCTGTGTGGGGTCCTGGGACAGAAACAGAACTGTAGGTAAAAACTAAGGCAATTAAGTAAAATACGGACTTGTTAACAGTGCATCAATATTGACTCACTAATTTTCATCCATGTGCCATATTGCTATGTTATTAATAATTAGGGAAACTTGGTATGGGGTAGATGGGAACTTTTTGTACTATCTTCGCAATTTACTCTAATTAGAATCTGTGAATCTAAAACTAGTCTAAAATTAAAATTTATTTTGAAGAATGCTACCTCGTTTTGTAAGAATGGGAGAACAAGCTCAGCACTGAATTCCACTAGGCTTGTTTCTTCCTGTCTAAAATAAGGATGGTACTTTCACGCTTGCATGGGTATTCTGAGGATTATAGAGGATGTTTCTATAACCCTTAGTTTTGTTTCTTAAAAGATAGTTTGCATGGGCACCACTTGTGTGCTTTTTTAAATGCAGATGTCCAGGCTCCACCTCACCCCACCTGACTCAGAGCCCCTGGGCAGACCAGGATAAACTAGGAAACAGCATTTTCGCATGCCCTCCAGGTGATTCTTATATGCACTTGACTTTGAAACCCCTTTGCTGTACAATAATAATAGTGACCAATATTTATGAGACTATGTGTTTTAAAGTGATGTGGCAGACATCACATATGAAATATTTATTGCCCACTAGTTCCTTAATTTAAAACAGTGTATTTTCCTTCCTTCTCAACAATGCCAACTAAAGGATTCTATTTCCCAAGACTCCCTCGCATGTAGGTGTGGCCGTGTAACAGTTCTGGCCAATGTCATGGAATCGGGAGACTCCTTGGGGTTTGGGAGAAAGTTTACTCTCCTCACCTGAGAACCCCTTTCGTCTTCCTGTTGCTTCCGTTTTCGTGTCTGGACAGTGGAAGCAAGGCCTGCAGCTGGAATAGCCATCCGACACTGCATTGCTAGTTAAGGACCATGAGAAGGAAATAGGAAGAAACTTGAGTCTGTGATTGCTTCCTTGAGCAGCAATGCCATCTTGGGACTTCTCCCTTCTGGACTTGTTACTGTGAGCAATTAAAGCTCTATTTAGTCTTAAACCACTGTACTGGGGTTGCTGTCATGTGGCGCCCTACTCAATCCCAGCTGGTGTGTGTTCCCTTGTTAAGTTCTTTACTCCTCACGGTGAAACCATAAGGGAGGAGCTGATATCATGCCCTTTTCCACGTGGTGAAAGTGAGACACTAGGAAGTTAGCCAATTTTCCCGTGGTTCTGTGCTGGTAAATGGCAAGACCTATGATTTAAATTCTGGCTTTAAAATACACATTCTTGAATGCATGCTATAATTTCTAGATCAATAGTAGATATTAGTATTATATTATTGGTGTTATTTTTAGAATATCCCCTTTTCCTCTCCAGATAGGTGATATTTTCTTATGGGCCATTTCTTATGCAGATACTTCTAGATTATTGAGTATCTAAATAAAAACTGAGTTTTCTGCTAATCGTTTTCAAATGTCACGGTTTTCACTAACAAGTTGTAAGGCAGCTTTGTGCACTTTCATTTCCTCTGAAAAGAAACCCACTGCCACCGTATAAAAGACTAACATTCCGTCCACGGCTTTGGAATGCTAATGCCCTACCCTCACTGCCAGACCAAGCTCTGTAGGTCATGCGTGTGTTGTAATGGCTCTTCCTATTGTGGTGTAAGGGAATTTCACATAGTTTTGATATATCGTGTAAATTAGGCCAACAAAGTGCTGTGCTATGTCTTCATTAAAATAGGAGACGGTAATCATGCAACCATGTAGCGTGGTCTTGCAGCCTCTGAGTTATGAGCACTCAATAGCGTCTCCTCACTTGTGCTTAAGTTGGCATTTGTGAGCAGCATATAATCAATTAATCAATAACCCAATTTTCTGTTAAAGAGATGGCGCATCATTTGTTATAAAAATCAGGGACCATTGTATGATTTTATAAAAAAAGAGCTGTGCCAGCAAGGCACCTTCTTTGAAAAACATCGAAAGCCTTTATTCAGGGATGATCATTTTGCTTAACTCAGCTGAAGGTGAAATCGGATACAAATGTTTGGTGCCTGAACCTTTTTATTATTGTGCAGCTATTAGAAAGGAAAGCACCAATTTGGGGTTGCTGGTAAGAATGCATCGTTTTTACTCATGATTAGATACTGCTAAGGGGATTCATTTATGAAATGCATAATGAAAGTAAACTGATGCTAAAACTTAGAAGTTTGAAACCAACTCTTTCCTCTTTCTTACAAAGTTTGAAGAGCATGCACGGTAGCCTCATTTGCCTCACAGAAGGTCACAGCAAGACAGAGCGCTGGTACTGGGACGATAGCGCCGACAGCCACATAGAGATGAAAACCTGGCCCTCCCGAAGTCTGATGTATATTTATGTTCTTATCTGCATTATAATTCCTGCCTAAAAAAGACTTACATGCTTACTGTGAAAATTCAAACACAGTGTCGTGAAGATGTGTGAGTCGGAGAAGGAAACTTTATCCATATTCAAACTTTTACCTCCAGGGTAAATCACTGTTCATTGGTTATGTTTAGTCTTCTGTCTCTTTTTGTCAGTTTTTTTTTTCTCTTTTTCTACCCACCACACAATTACTGTGAAACTTGAGGAAAGTTATGTTTATTTTTGCATCACATCAAAATATTGAGTGCTGTGTTCTCTTTCCCAGATAAACAAATAGATCTTAAAACAGCAAAGACAAAGCAAAACACTCGAACATTTGCGCTGTCATTAAGCGGACACAATAGATAATGACCTCTTCAAATCAGATCACCTTCGAAGAGACGAGCGCAAGACAGGCCTGTCTCTTCTTGCCACATGGAGGGAAAGAAGTGAGCTCCAAGGCCTCAGAAATGTCCAACCATCCTCAAACGCCTTCCTCCTCAAAGTGTGGCCTGTGGACCGGTCATCTCGGCGTCATATGGGTCCTTGTTAGAAATGCAGAAACTCAGGCTTCATCCCACATCTGCTGATTCAGAATCTGCATTTTAACAAGATCCCTTCACAAGGTATACAGAAGCCAAAGTGCAGGAAGTACCATTCTAGCTCTGACATGCTTCCTGCTTGAGCCCTGCTGTGTTCTAAGAGATGGAATTGCTCATGAATTAGCAACGTCGCCAGTGAGACAGGCAGTGCCATCCCAGCTCTGTCACTCAGGAGGCTTCCAAAGCTGCTCCAGAGGGCTGGCTGCTGCCTTCATTCAACAGCATCAAGATCAGAATAACTGTCCCAGGGCGGCTTAGACACCTGCTCTTCATTCAGGCCACTCCCCACATCCCTTACCTATGCCTCCGAAGGCCCAAGGCACTCAACTTCATAGTGTTTTTGATTCCAATAGTTTGTTATGAATCATGCACACACAGCTAGGTGTTATTTTGCTAATGCAGTCTCTCCCTAATGAAATCATTAGGTGAGTAAAAAAAGAAAAAAGACCAAGAATGTATTTTCTTTATCCCAGTACCCTCAGTTTGTGCTTGATTATGATAATGGTGATGCAGTAGTACAGAGAACATGAAAAAAATGATTGATACTCTTGCCTTGGAATTTAGGTGAAAATAAATACCTACTATTTAGGTTGACTTTTTGTGCTGTGAGGACTTCACAGAAAGACAGAGTATTAAACCTAAAATTCTATCAGCTTTCTGCTGGCAGGAAAACGAAGGCATTGCTGGTTTTCTTCTTTTTACCCTCTCATGCCATGGCACCATTAAGTCTTCATTTTTCCCCATTGTTTATCAAATAGAGTTTCAAATCACAGAGGTTTCTTCCGCAAACACATGGAAGTGAATTTGTCTTCCCCTGTGACATCTTCATTTTATCTTGTTGGAACTTAGCATCCAAAGGGCCAATCAGAATTCAACTGAAATCATCAAATCTAAATATTATTATAAGGTGAAGAGGTGATAAATACATTGAGAGATATTAAAAAGAAATCTTCATTAAATTCAATTTCAACATATTTTCCTTAGTCAAGCCGCTGTTCTTTTTAGTTCACTAAGATACCACTGCGAGTCCAGCATTTTAATGGATTAGGCAATAAGAAACGTCATCTGGGGCAGTACAAAGAGTAACTTTGAATGATGGATCATCCGCTGCTTGAGGAATATGGTTTCAGCTGGAACTTGGATCTCTACTTTTAAAGCAGTCTTGAGGCTTTTTATTGTACTGAAATCTATGGGAAACATCAGGTTAAGAAAACATTGTCTCTAGATTGTTGCAGAAATAATAGGGAGGAGGGGAAATCATATCTCACCTTCTGTCACACCACTGACTTGACCTGTAAAGATGATGAATATCGAGGAGTAAAACCAGAAGGCACAGAATTTTCTTTTTAATGAATTAAAGCTGAGTTTCCTATAAATGATGCATTTGGGGGCATTTGTCATGGACTTGTCCACCTTCTAAAAGTTTTAGGCCTTGAGTGACTCTAAGCTTGAGATGTGTGGTTTGACTACCATTCTGTGACAGCATTGCTTTCTTTCCAGGAACAATGTAATTAAACTCTTGATTGGATGAAGAAACATGCCCTTGGCTGTGTATGGCATTTTGTTTCTGAAAGGCTTCTCCTCGCTGACGCTAATCCGTTTCAGGATGGAAAGGTCAAGCGACATCTCAAAAGCTAGAGCTGTTAGACCCAGTCTCTGTGTTCCTTTCTTCCAGGACGGCAGACCTGTCTGTAGAAGCCTGGCAATTCCCATGAATAGGCAAATGATGGTTATTAATTATGTTGGCTCCGTTTACCCAATCATTTCTGCTTTCCAAAGATCCACAGTTTGATGGTTAGGTTTCCTACCAGGAGCTGAGAAGTCATTGACCTTGACAGCAGTTGATTCCTTCCTTGAAGTTCTGCCACTCTCTCACATGTCACATCTCTCTGCACCCTAATTCCAAGCATTGGCTGGCTATCTGGTTGAAAACAAGACATAGGGCCATGGGAGGCACAGTCCAATTTCCACTCAGTGAGTTTTCATAAATTCCTCAGGGGAGGCAGGGAGAGGGTATTTGAGTTCCATAATGGTGTTTATATTTTAGCTTATAGTTTTTATTTATTGATTTTTCTCTTAGCATCTAAAATCTATGATTGAGTTTCTGTTTTGGGTGTGTGTTAACCCTTCAAACTAAGACTATCAAAGGAACTAAAAGGAAAGTGAAATGTTTACTGTTATCAAATGCTCAAGGAGAAAAGCTGAATCTTGCCGTTTGACCCTTGGTACAGCCAGGTTGAGGAGTGAGCATAGAGTCAAACCAAACTTCTCTCTGTTATTTTTGCCTCTCCATTAAAAGAAAAAGGAGCATTTACTTCACTGCTCTATAGATGACTTTCTGGGACTTGTTTTGCTGGTTTACACTCTAATAGGAGACTCAGAGCTCATCATGAAGTCTATATTCAGACCAGGTTCAGCTCAGACTAATTAATGGAATTATGTAATCAATTGGTTCTATGTATATGTCTATTTTTAGGACTTATATTTTGAAATGAGAACATAGAAGTGGCAATCAGGTTCACAAGGGCACCCTATAAAGTCCCTCAATTCTCCTTTCTCTTACATTGCACAGCCAATAAAGAACACAATGCATTTCCCTTCTTTGAAAGGTTCTTGGCAATCATGTTTGGATACAGACCCTCTCTTGTCCATTACTTCAGGCTGTGTGTTCTTCGACTCAGAATTCTCTACCACCAGGGATATTTTTCAGGCAAAGATGCAATTCCCAGTAATTTCTAGAGCCAAGAGATATAATAGACCTTAAAGAAGGGCACAGGGAAAAAGCAGGAGAATTCAGTTCTACTGGTGAATTACACAAAATTACTTAAACCATTGTTTGTATTCAGCCAGCCAGTACCAGTATGGATGTTCATCTTGCTAAAACATTAAAATATTTCTTCACCAGTTGATAAATATTTGCTTCCCAAGGTCTTACAATGGGCCCATTGCCTCCATTCTGATTGGCCAGTGCCTATGCCAGTCAGCTCCCCAAAGTGCTGTTTCTAAGATACCCACGTTGGCTTCCTCCAGGAACTTCAGAAGGCCAGGTATATCCTCACTTGGTCCTGGACTACTTTGGCCCCCTCCAGTCTGCCAGTTAAAGTGGCCAACGTGACTCTCCCAGGTTGGCCAGCTTGTAATCACTGAACCGTGTGACATCTGAGAAGTTTGGTGTTCCCTGTGTCACTGTCCCACGGATGTCCATGGGAACTTCAGATATGAGGGAAGGTGAGGCCCCCTGGGTCTCTGCTCTATTGCTTGCTAATGCCATGCATTGCATATCATGTGTGCTTTGTTGCCTCGGTTCCGTGGAGTAAACACTAACTACCCTTGTGACCTTGAGAGGTCTTCATAGAACAAATCATGTAATGTGCAATGATGGAATCTATGATTTCTATAGTGATTTTTAAAACTTTTATTGTTTTTGTATTATTTACAAAAGTAATTGTGTTTAGTGAAGAAAACTTTACAAAGGATAAATAGAAAAAATACATATAGATCACTATTATTACATGACCCAGAGACTTAATGTTAAAACTTTAATATTGTGTTTATATCTATTTTTTCTTAGTATTAAATGAGACATAGTGTATGTACTTATATAACTTTTCAAAAATTTAATCGTCTATGGTTAACACAGTTTTAACATCTGTAGGGGTTGAACTAAAGAACTTGAAAGTCAACTAGTTGATCCTTCAGGCCAAGGGAAGAAAATCCTCTACATTGCATTTCTCTCCAAGGTCCTCCAGCTTCCTCCTTGACACCTCTGATGACAGGGGTCGCAGTCTTGTTCCACTTCTTTCTTCACCTTTGGATCATTAGTTATTCTAGGAAGTTATGTTTCAGTCTTGATTTATTGTTTTCTTTCCGCCTTTTACCCTTCTTAGCATGCACGGAGGGGTGAAAACGGAAAAGAAATGGCAAGTGTTAGGGCATTGGAGCTGGCTGAGCTATGGCAGAGAGCAGAGGCTTTGTGGAGCTATAATACTTGGTCATGTGACTGCATAAATCTCTTGGATGAGCCTTTTAATCTGTTGTTACCACATCCTCTTTCCTGCAGAGACTTATGGTGGGGGTCTTATGTCAAACTGGAAAACTTAGAGGTGTTGAAAGTTCTGAAGAAATAAATCATGTTTTACCAATTTCATGCTCTTTTGGCTGGACACAGTACATTTCAGGAAAAAAAATAGTAGGATGTGTGTAAAAATAGATTGGGTTGGAAAAATATCTAGAGGTTAATTCACTATCATAATATATGTTTAAACTTATCTTTTCATCAACTCCTGTGCTCTCTGGATTTGAGAAGATTAATGACATGATAATGCCCAATGCTTGCATCTTTGGAAGAGGAGCACTATGCAAATGTCAAGTATTAGTGCTATCCTGAGCAGCAGTGATTGCCCATAAGTGGTTCACATTATTGTATTCCACTAACCAGTTCACTCATTTATCAAGTATTGAGGCAAGAGGAATATAGTCACCAGAAATAGACCAGTTCCTTGATTACCTTTTAGTGAAAAAGATGAACAAGTAACACATGGCTACTCATTAAATCATGGCTACCCATTAAATCATGTACAATTTAATTAACATCGTGCTAATATCTTGAAAAGGAAAGGACTCTCATCTTTGCCTTAAAATATCCAGAAAAGCGGAGTTGGGAAACACTAAGAACCAGTGAGATTACAGAATATTACTGTGAATCCCAGCTGCTGGAGAGGGATTTATGGTCCGAGTATCAGGGGTGAGCTAGCAGTAAAGGAAAGATTCTTGAGAAAAAATGGGATTGATTCAGTGGCTGGGTTGCAACTAAGTCCTCTTGCTCCATGGCGATCAGCTATCATTTACTCAGTGAGAAAGTGTTAATTTTTCAGTGCTTTCTAGCACTGTTCTAGATCAGGAGGTCAGCAAGCTCATTCTGTTAAGGGCCAGAAAGAATGCTTTAGGCCATGAAGGCCATGCAGTCTCTGTAGCAACCGTTCAACTCTGCCACGGTAGTATGAAGACAACCACGGACAATAAGGAAAGGAATGAGTGTGGCTTTGTTCCAAGAAAACATTATGTACAATAGTCCGGGTTTAGCCAGGGGGCTGAAGTTGGCCAGCTCTTGTATGAGGCTCTCATCTTCTTGATCACAAACCTAAATATGGAACGTCAGGTACCACTTTACTGAATTGTCCTGATCAGAATGTAGCTTCTTACATATCTGCACATTCCTTAAATGTTCTATGTTATCACACTCTTTGTAGTGTCAATTATTTGTGGCTGTATGAAGAAGGGAGAGATTTTGGCTTGTGATTAAATGCCATTTTGACTTATGATTTTCCTCCTCTAAACTTCTGTTTCAAATATTAATATCAATTGTACAATAACGGGATCTCCTCCTGGGAGGGGACCTGGGAGATGTAAAACAATCTCATCCTCTCCGAATGCCCATCCTTCATGCCTGTCCCCATGTAAACCTGTTATTTACATGGCTCTTCTGAGCAGAGCCCGTTCTCTCCCTTGCCTGGTTTAATACCAACTTTGGCAGTCATGATCGGGCTCAGGCTGGCTTAGCAAATCCAGCACCTGAGTCTGGCTCCTTGTCCCAGTTAACACTGGCCACCTCTAAGGACCATCTGTTGGGTACAGAGACGCCAAAGAGGTTCTTTGCAATTCACCCAGCAGGAGGTTTGCACTGAGAGATAGAATGAAATTAGCTGTACACAGAAAAGGCTCTAGATGGGACAGTGTACTGCAGGAGTCACAGGTGTTCCTTCTGGAAGGGAGGTCCTTCAGTGCTGCTCAGAGTCACACAGGTATTGATCGGGTAGGCTCTGTTCCTGCCTCCCTTCTCTTCGGAGGGGTTGCTGTAGTCCAGATGGTGGACATCTGTGAACTCCCTGGCAAGCAAACAGGCTGTGGTAGTTCCGGGAACTTTGCTGTTTCCAGACCTTTTCTCTCAGGAAGACCTTGCTCTTCGAGACTAGGTTAAATCTGCTCTTGCCTGGAGGCAGGAAGAAAGACTTTATGACAGTGTTTAAGGCTGTATACCCTGTGACTGACCTTAAACTATGCATATGTTTACCTTGAAGGAGTACAGTGTGTTTTATTTCTAAAATTATTTTTAAGCATATTTTATGGATTATGCTATTACAGTTGTCCATTTTTTTCCCTCCACCTTATCCCCCTCTGCCCTGCATACTCCCTTCCTCCAGCATTCCCTCCTCCTTAGTTCATGTCCATGGATCGTACATATAAGTTCTTTGGCTTCTCCATTTCATATACTCTTCTTAACCGCCCCCCCCCCCGTCTATTTTGTACCTACAAATTATGCTTCTTATTCCCTGTACCTTTTTCCCCCATCTTCCCCCTTCCTCTCCCTGCTGACAACCCTCCATGTGATCTCTGTTTCTGTGATTCTGTTTCTGTTCTAGTTGTTTGCTTAGTTTGCTTTTGTTTTGTTATTTTTAGGTACAGTTGTTTATAGTTGTGAGTTTGTTGTCATTTTACTGTTCAGAGTTTTGATCTTCTTCTTTTTCTTAGATAAGTCCCTTTAACATTTCATATAATAAGGTCATAGTGATGACAAACTCCTTTAACTTGACCTTTTCTGGGAAGCACTTTATTTGCCCTTCCATTCTAAATGATAGCTTTGCTGGATAGAGTAATCTAGGTTGTAGGTCTTTGCATTTCATGACTTTGAATATTTCTTTTCATCCCCTTCTTGCCTTTAGAGTTTCTTTTGAGAAATCAGCTAATAGTCTTATGGAATCTCCTCTATAGGTAACTGTCTCCTTTCCTCTTGCTGCTTTTAAGATTCTCTCCTTATCTTTAATCTTGGATAATTTAATTATGATGTGTCTTGGTGCATTTCTCCTTGGATCCAACTTCTTTGGGACTCTCTTAGTGTCCTGGACTTGCACATCTAGTTCCTTTGCCAAATGGGGGAGTTTTCCTTTATTATGTTTTCAATTTCTTCCTCTTCCTCTTCTCCTCCTGGCACCCCCATGATTCCAATGTTGGAATGTTTAAAGTTGTCCCAGAGGTTCCTAAGCCTCTCCTCATTTTTTTTTTTTGAATTGTTGTTTCTTCATTCTGTTCCAGTTGAATGTTTATTTCTTCCTTCTATTCCAAATCTTTGATTTAACTCCTGGTTTCCTTCTGTTGGTTCTCTGTATATTTTCCTTTATTTCACTTTGCATAACCTTTACTTCTCCCTCTATTTTGCAACCATACACAATCATTTCTATGAGCATCCTGATTACCAGTGTTTTGAACTCTGCATCTGATAGATTGGCTATCTTTTTGTTGCTCAGTTCTTTTTGTGAGGTTTTGATCTGTTCATTTGGGCCATAGTTCTTGTCTAAGCACACCTGTTACATTGTAAGGGCAGAGCCTTAGGTATCTGCCAGGGTGGCACAACCCACTTCACTTTGTTGTGGCTCTGTATATGGGGGAAAGGTCAGAGAGGGAGCAATGCTGCTTGCTTAGCTCTTGCCCCACTTTCAGTAACTTCCCTTGCTTCCCACAGGTGGATTTTCACTTTCAGGTGCTGATTCCCAGTTGGGTGAGCTTGTGTACATTCTAGGACCCTGTGGGTCTCTCCAATGGACTCTCCTATGAGACTGGGAGTTTCTCTCGCTGCTGCAACCCCCACAGGTTTTCACAGCCAGAGGTGTTGAGGCTTTATTTCTCTACACTGGAACCCTGGGTTGCGTGGTTTGTCTTGCTCCCCAATTGTTCCTCCCAGCTTATTTGCACATGAATGTGGGATATCCCAGTCTGCCATCTGCCACCTCGCCTGCCCCAGTCCACCAGCTGCATCCTTGTTGTGTATCCTCATTGCCTTGCCTCAACACCACCCCTCTTACCAGCCTGGGTGAATGTTTAATTCCTTGCTTGTTAGACTTCCATACAGTTCAATTTTATACAGTTCTGATTGGTTTTTGTTTTTAAATTGGTTGTTATCTTTCTTTTCATTGTACAAGGAAGTGAAGCATATCTGCCTATGCCTCCATCTTGGCTGGAAGTTTTTTAATTTCTAAAATTATTTTTGAATGTCTTGAACTATTTATACCAATCACTGTGTTCTCTGTGGACATGCCTGTAAACATAGGTTCCATGCTTCTTTACCTTTCCTTTAGAATTGGGAAATGGTTACTTTAGGGGTTAGGAGCCATTTGAAATATACGGATGGGAGGCAGGAAGATGACTTAGTTTTTAATCTCAGTGTAGCCCCTTCTGTGCTCTGAATGGTTGTTTTCTCCGCCCTGGGAAAAACTGGCAGGTTTCTGTCTGTATCCTTTTGTCCCTGTGTGGAGTGTTGCAGGGAAAATGGTCCTGTCACACTTTAGTACCCCACAAAGCAAGTACTGAGGAAGTCCAATATTATCAAGTCAGAGTCTCCAAGACTTACAGGTGGTCTCTGGCTGGTGACTGACTTCTTCTCTTTTGGATATGGTGACTGGGTTGCTTAAGGATGAGGCCATTTGCAGAGAGAGGAGGGTCTCTCTTCACAGCTTTCACCTGTTCACTCTTTGGAAGGCAGCGAAGAGGGTAGGAAAAATCTCTAGTCTTATTTCACAATCCAGCACCTGTCCAGACTTGTACTCGGCGATGCCCTGACATTATAACTGGAAAACCGGAGGTAATACTGTTAGCTCTGCCTACATTTAAAGGTTGGCGTGAGTTACAAATATATAGTACATGGAAAGTGCCCAGAAAAATACACATCATCATGTGAATACAAGCTAATTGTTATTGTTGGTGTTGGCCTCTGACATGGTGAGAAGAATCTAGTTCAGAAAGGGCTGGTTCTGAATGTATTTTCACCTGTTAGAGGCTGAGAAAGGCATGTCTTTCTCTTGAAGTTACAAAGATGGGTCATGTAATTTCTCTGCATAAAGTACTGAAATGGAAATCCTGATCTCTCCCAGGACGGATTTGATGGTATCAGTGAGGGAGTCTTCCTTCTCAGAAAAGCATGACAACATCTTTAGAAAGTATATGAGGTGCTTTCCCATGCTGGTTAAATTATACTTCTGTCATTCTTTACTTTTTCTTTATTTTTTTCTTTTCGCTTTGCAATTAGCTGTCTCTCCTCAGCATGGCCCAAATTCCCTAAAAAGTCCTGAACAAAAGAGAGAAATAGAAGTTTTACGTCATGAAGAAAAAGCTAATCTATGATATAAATAACATAGAAGAAATTCACATTTTCAAAAATATAGCCAAAATGCTCCCCTGAAGTAGTCCACAGGTGGTTATATGTAGTCCTCTTGTTCTTGTCCAGCCACTCTACTGTCAGTAACAGGCAGCTGAGAAATTGCTGATTTGTGGGCTCTGTTTATTTGTGGAGGCACAGAACAGAGACCCTGAGGCCCGTGTCACAAGTCCTCACAGTAGTTTAGAATTGTCACAAAATTATTGGCTCACTCTAGCAGTTGACTTTGGTTATGTGTTATATTGCTGGGGAGACTTGCACATTTTCTGGAAATAAAAAAGCGTCTTGGCCACTAAGCTGCCTCACTTCACCTTGTGAGCCACAGTGATGCTGATTCTGGATTCGTGTATCTTCTCCCATGAAATTTTCTCTGTTTTTTTTACATATTTGTATTGAATTTATTAGGGTGACATTGGCTAAAAAAATTATACAGGTTTGCATTTTTGAAATGCAGTTTCTCTCTTGGAAAAGCTAATCCCCACTGCTGGAGAGCTGGGGTCATTGATTATAAGTCACAGGTGTGTTGTCAACACAATCAAAACTGGCGTGGGAATAGAGGTGCCTGCATCTCTAACAAGATAATGGTGTTAAGTACAGGTTTTTTGCAAAATGCACTGCATTTCCCACATGAACAACAAATTGTTTCCGAGGTTGCCTTTTCTTTTGTCATCTCAGCTTTTGTCATTCAACCCTTTTTAAGTGATCCCAAAGCTGTCCTGAGCTATAAAAATTAAATTCACTGCATGTTCAACAGCCACATTGTTTTTTTTTCAGTTCTATATTGTCTAAATAAATACTTTGATGTGTCAACCAGGGGGTGAGAACTGGGATGGGAGGGTGTCGATGAAATAAGCACACTCCTATCTATGCACACAATTATTCACAACAAAATCTCACAACTATATCGTGTCTCACACTTGTGGTAAGAAATGTCAAAAGTTTTGTTGCCTGCATATCCCTATGTACAGAAACATATATTCAGGCACAGCCATATAGTAAACCATATGCAGTAGGTAACATTCATTTCATTCAACATTATTTTATTACAATGTTGATAAGGTGCCCTAGAAACTTAACTCCTCTATGTATCAATTAGCCTATGGTAAAATTGGTTTTATTGTATGTCATTTCACTTAAAGTTATAGAGCTTATCAATAATGTTAAGTGAGGACTCAGCATTCACATTACCATGACACAACATTCACACCACCATGACTCAGCATTTCTCAACCTGACTCATCACTTTACATCACCATGACTCAGCATTCATGTCATACTCAACATTCATGTCACCATGACTTAGCATTCATGACAGCATGGCCCAGTCTTAGACTATAAAATAGTTCTAATCTCCACATTTAATGGCTGCTTCTAACTCCAAAGGTCCAAAGGATACCCAACCACCCCTTGGTGTATAGGGAGAGCCTTGTGGAATGGTTTAAAGTAGGGTGCTGCCCTAATAACCTAGTCATGCACAGATTCTCAAAGAGGTAATGAACTCCACCTCCCGAACTGGAACGGCACAACTGCACAACCAAGTCCCAGGTTTCTTCAGCATTAGAGGTAAACAGTGTCCAGTACTATACAGAGCTTACTTTTATTGGATAGTAAGAAGGCTCCATTAGAAATCTGGCCAGCGGTCTGTTAGATGGTAAGCCCTTTTGTTGGTTGGAGGCAAAATAAGTGAGTATAACTGAAGTACTGCTCACCTCAGTACTTATTGGCTCAGACCTTGGGAATTTGGCTGAGATATTTTATCAGTTTTCCATCTCTTTGTGAATAATTTAGTAAAATGGAGAAAAAATTCCCAGAAACGTAGATGATTAGAAAAAGGGCATGATCCAGGAGTAAAACTGCTCAGGTGAGGGCATTCCAAGCAAGTGACCTCCTCATTCTGCAGTCTGGTCTACATTCTCCTCCACGCCTGGGTCATGACCAAGCAGGACGAGGCTGAGGCGAACGGAGTGAGTAATTCATTCCCTGGGCTCTGGAACTCCATCAAGTCCCAAATATAACACTATGAGGAAGCTAGCACAAAGCAGAAAGAACTCTGTTAGAGTCTTTTAAACGGTACTTTTCAGATCAATTCTACTTTTCCATGATTCTACCATAAATGAACTCCACACATTTTTGTACTCAGGCAGAGAGGACAGGGAGGAAGAAGGTCAAGTTAGGAAACCAACTTCTTATGGATGCTAAACAATGGCAAGAATTTAAGGTGAAAAAAGGCAGTTAACATCTTTAACAATTGAAAGATACTTTTCTTCTTCAAATCGGCTAGCAACCTTAATTAGTTAAACTTATCTTTTTTTTTTTTTCCAAATCAGTATAGATTTTAGGAGATATCCAGGGCTCTTCCTCACTTAAACAGACTTAAATAAAAGTCATACAGTTTAAGTATCAGTTTGAATACCTCCGATCGAGAGGTAGAAACACTATTTTTACTTTAGCATTGCTCTGATTCTATTCACTCATTCATTCATATAAGCAAACATATACAAATTACTTAGGCCCTGTTCTAATTGCTGAGAACATAAAATTAAATAAATTAAAATACTTGTTTCAGGGGAAATACAGTAGTCCCCCTTTATTCGTGGTGGATATGTTCTAAGCCCCCCGTGGGTGCCTGAAACCATGAATAGTACTGAACCCTATATATGCTGTGTTGTTTCCTGTATGTGCATGCCTGTGATACAGTTTATTTATAAGTTAGGCATGATAAGAGGCTAGCAATATTAACTAACACGAAAATGGAAATGTTGTAACAATACTCACACTAGAACTTACGTGAATGTGGTTTCTTTCTGGCAATTATGTGTGATGCCTAGTCATGAAACTTCAGTTCTGTACAACCTCATCCACGATGGTCCACTTTACAATAGCGTCACCTTTGAGTTATAAATGACATGCTGCTATTTCAATACAGATCTGGTTTTCATATGTTTTTAGCGCTGACAATTAAAAAATAAATAAATGAGAGGGAAAGGTCTCAGGCCTGTGCCCTGCTGATTTCGTCCATTCTCCAAGTGCTTGGTGCCTGTGTAGGATAGGCTCCTTCTCTGATCGCTCACGCACTCTCTCTGCCTGGTCTACACGTGCACACCCAATGCGCAGGCCCTGTGCATTTCTGTTTGAGCTCTAGTCAGCCATTTCCAGTTTACTTCAAGAAACAATATTTAGGAGGGAGAACCATGTTGGATTTTATCATGTGAAAAATGCCCTCAGTTAATTTCCTCCCACAGTCTTAGCTTTGCAAGTTGAATGAGGCCTATACCCTTTATCTCAAACATTCTTCTCTCTCTCCCCAAATAGGGAGCAGTCTTTGCAATGAGGAACCAATCACCTGGGATTGTTTGTGGCACTTAGGGTTATATCTCATTTCCAAATTTAGACTATTCTTTAGAAACTTGTAGAGTTTCCTGAAGAGAACCTAGGCAGAGTGAATACACATTTTCAGATGGGTTTTTGTTTTTGTTTCTAGCAAGAATATTCATCATTGGGATTTGCTTCCTTCTTTGTGTGATAATCTAATGGTTGTTGAACTCTGCTTTAAATCCCCAAAGCTGCTCAAGGACAGACGTCATGTTCAGCTCATTTTCTGTTCTTGTTAGTATCTAAGAGTGTTGGGAATGAACTGGCTGCACATGGCATGTTTACTTGGATAAGTATAAATGCTGGGTATATTTCTGCAACTTAGATATTATTAATAACGGGGCAAGAACAAAGAGAGGAATCTAAGAATATGGATAGGCCATATTCTTAGGGCCAACATTAAAATGGCTGGAATTGGTTTTCTGAGGTGATAGAAATGAAATGATTTGCTGGTAGTGAAAAGAAACAGAAAACAGACAATACCATCAACCATGAGCTAGCCCCAATAAGCTGCCCCAGGTGAACGGCCTGAGGCTCCCTTGGACTCAGGAGTCTTGACTTGGGACCAGTGCTTTGATGTGTTCTGGAAAGATGGATAACAACATGTCTTTTTATCTAAAACACTAATTTCTCCCAGCCTGTGGGCAGGTTTGTATGAGAGAAGGAAAGTTGAAAGGCAGAAATAAATGCGTTATACTCTTTTTAAAATTCTTCCCATAGTGATTCATCAGCCACCTGGGACACTGACATTGTCTAAATGTCATGGCCATGCCTGGAATTAACAATCTGATAAAAGGCTTAAAGTTGTTGAAAGGGAACCTTGGGGCTTTTTAGCTCTTCTTGATCCCTTTTGAGGTATGTGGCTGACTTTTGACAGAAGCATGTGCCAAGACCTTGATTAAAAATAAATCCAGCCCTGGCTGGTGTAGCTCAGTGGATTGAGCGCAGGCTGTGAACCAAAGGGTCGCAGGTTTGATTCCCAGTTAGGGCACATGCCTGGGTTATGGGCCAGGTCCCTATTGGCGGCCACATGAGAGGCAACCACACATTGATGTTTCTCTCTCCCTCTTTCTCCCTCCCTTCCCCTCTCTAAAAATAAATAAATAAAATATTTTAAAAAATAAATAAATCCAGATTTTTAGCTCTATATAGTCCTTAGTTCTACATAGACTAAGCATTACATGTCAGTGGCAGTAGGTTGGTGATCCACTTTACTATGAGACATCACCACCAGTCATGAGGAGAGCCAAAGTATGAGCAGACTTGGAAAAGTCTTAAGAAAGTGACATTATAACATTCAGGTTGAAGACTTGCCTAAGGTTAAAGGAATTAGCAAAACAAATCTGCTCTATAATTTTTTATTAATAATAGAGAAAAATAATGAAATGTTAGTTTTAGTTTAGCTCTTTGAGACATCACTAGTACCATATAATTAATCTTTATCGCCCATTATGTAATACCTCAGAATAACAGTGTAAGAACAAATCTCAGCTTGCTGCCGAGATTTAACACAAAAGTGTTGTCTCTTGGTAGACTAACCGTGGAAGCCCTGAACCTTCATTGCACATGCTCCTCCTGATTCAAAACGTGACTCTGAGAAGTTTGCATATCAAAGTCTTGTCTCTCACTTTGAAATGTAACTGTAGTGGTCAGAAGTGTTCTAGCCTCGTCTTTATTGGATAATCCAGGGCAGTGCAAAAAGATCTAATGACTAAAAACAGCTAATTTAGAAGCAATTGAGGCGTTCTGTGGGAGTGAGGGAGATCCCTGGGGGTGCCTGGTCAGATGCAGACCCCAACCTGGAGAAAACTTTGTAAGGTCAGGGTGTCTGTTAAGCTATTAAGTCACAGAGACACATGGCAAAGCCTGTTACTGCTAGAGAATTTTAGGGGAAAGTTTAGATTTCTTCATCATTTACAAACTGTGGAAACAGCACTGTATTTTACTCTGGAAGACCTAGATTTGGTGGCCCGTGAGAATTTTAGCTATGACTTTGGGCAAGTACTTCTCCAGCTCAAGTTTCCTTCATCGGTGAGAAGATGGCTTGGACAAAATCTGTTCATTGACATGATGTGGTACACAAGTCTGGGTTGTAAGTCACAATTTAATGCCTTCTCCCAGATTTATCACTTACTCGGAAGGAACATTCTGCTCCTCAATTGGAAGACCATCCTGCAATGGCATGTCATACAAACGCCAATTAAAAGGTGCAGAAAATCACACCATGGTGTGAAATATGAGTGTGACACCATTCTGACTCATCAAGAACGTTGAGCTACCCAAGAAGCAGGCAAATGCTTTAAAATTTCAGTGGAGAAAGAGGGAGTGATCAGCTCATTTGCACAGTCAGGAGGAGATCGAATGGACTTGACTTTCTCAAAAATAATAGGTAGTTCCTTGTGTGCGTAGGTGCACACATGTGTGCATGGGGTATACTGACAACATGGAGAAAATACGGTGCTTAAAACAAAGTATTTTTACTCTCCTAACATTCCCAGCTGTTGTTGATCACTCTGTGCTTGTCTCTGTTTCTCATCTTCTCCATTGATTTGTTCAGTCATTGACTTTCTCAGCAACCACGTAGCGAAATGGTCACTGTGTTTACCATTCCAGGCACTTCACATATAACCATCTCAATTAATTATGTGTCTCGCCGTTGCCTTTAGTACGTAGCACATACCTTAAATAGTATATACTCAGTTAATGTTTATCAGAGTGAATGAAATGTTAAGCAAAGGTCACACAAAGGGTGCAAATGTGTAAAGGTTGAGGAGAGAAGGGAGCATGGGTAGCATGGCAAACATAAAGAACATGAAGTCAATGTAAAAGCATCGTAACACTGCCTGGAGGGTGCAGGTGGTTAGATCGGACCTCAGGCAACAGCTACATCTTGCCCTAACCACCCCATTTCCTGTCGTTCCCCCCTGCTATGTCCTTAAAGGCAACACTCTCTGTCTTCCAGCGTAAAATCCTTGTGAGCAAAGAGCTGACTATTGTGGCCAAGCTCTTTCAGCAATTTTACTTAAGGGCATTTTATAAACAAGTGCTTAATCTCAGCTCTTTTTCCTTTTCTAATTGATCTAAATGTGAAATGAAATTAGCTGCTGATGAATAGTTCCTGTGCTGTTGGAATTAGGATTTTTCCAGAAGAGACAAACCAGCCTCCATTACTACCCCAAGTATCTTCCCTTCAAAACTTTAACGGATCACTGAGAGATATTCCCAGTTTATCTTTTCTTAATGGTGACAAGGAAAATGCACGTCAGCTTGTGATTGAAGATGTTTATTTATGAAGCTTCTGCGAGTTAACATTTCCTTAAGCAGGCCATGAACTGCCTGCTACATTGCCATTTTGTTCATTACTGGTAAACTCTTGAAAAAGCAAGAGCAGCACTGGTAACTTAACTGTAGCCACTTAGCTATTATTGGCCTCTATTTCTTTTTCTTTTATCATAAGCCATGGAATTCTGATGCAAACATCACCTTCCTCTAAGTAACCACAAGAGTGGAATCTTGGCCTGACCATTGTAGCATTCATGCTTTTTCTAGTAGAAACAGCAAACACCAACCACTGCAAAACAAAACAAAACAAAACACAAACAACATAGCAATTTCCCCCCTTTTCCTGGTGATCTGGAATGCCACAGAGTTTTATCCCCAAAAGTCTGGTATCTGGGTTTTTATATAGACTCTTTGTGAAGCAAGTTTTAAGGTGTCCTAATAGATGTCAAACAGACGCTAGCTAGGGATTCCAGATGAATTTAGAGGGGTAGACCTACACCAGTCATGTTTATTTAGGAAGGTGAATGTCCTTATATTTTCATAATTATTTCACTGGAAAGAATTAAATTTGGTTAGAAATTGAGAACACCACAAAGCATATATCTAACCCATAGAAGATCATAGTAAATGAAAAAAAATCCATAATTTCACACTGAGAAAATGAAAGTGACTTAAGATCATGAGTTAAGCATCTTCTAATGCATATATACACACTCATAGGATGGTCATTCTTTAAATAATAATCTTTCTCTCTTCAGAGAGAAGAGTATTGCACTGTACTTTCTGTAACTGGAGTTTGTATACTACATACTCTTGCAGCAAGGCTGAAGTACATACACAAACCAGTTTATCTGGAGTCATACAAATAAATAAAGTTGTTTAAAGCATCTTACAGTCTCATTATAACTGTCCCTCAGACACTGCACAGCAAACCTTCTCTCTTAGGTACCACGGAAATGTGATGTTTCTTTTAAGTATTTCTTATTCACAGGCATTTTTCAATAGCATTTTGAGTAAATCATCCCATTGCTTAGGGAGAAATCAAAGTGCAGTACAGAAAGTTGAAGCTTTGGCATCCAAAAATTTGTTTTTAAATCCTGGCTGTACTACTTATTATCACCGTGGCCTTAGTATGGTTATTTAATCTGTGGGCTTTAGCCCACTGAAATGTTTCATTAGTAGAAAACACTTATGACCAAATATATAATTTGTTCTGTTGTTCAACACTCTCATCTCGCTACCACGCTTGTTAGGGCTGTTTTCCGTTATAATTATTATTAGCTCTAATGGCCCTTTAATTTACTTTCCCAGCTGCAGAGTTCATTTAATATTTGTACATCACTTAGTGGCAGAGATCTTTTCATTAATTTTTTTATCTTTTTTTCTACCGCTTGTGGTGTGGGAAATGAACACTTAACTGGACGTTGAAAGAGCTAGTTTCTACCTCTGGCTCAGCTATTAGGTCCCTGGATAATCTTGGACAGATATTTTTATCCCTTGGTTTCATAAATATAAAAAAGGAGTGTTCGACTTGGGAACTGCTGAGCATTCTGTGAGGCATAAACGCTTGAGATTCCCTTTATCTTTGAGCTCTTCCATGGCTAGAAGAGGAATGTGTGTTTGTGCTTATAAGCAGGAGTTTGGGTGGTGTCGACTTAGGAGGGACCCTGGTACAGTGAGGAGCGAGGTTTTGGGAAACACGTCAGAAGTGGTGATGAGTCACAGCCTTGGACAAAGTGACTTAACCTCTACGAGCTTTAGTTCTCATTTCCATGACATGTGAATAATGATAGCCTCTCTATCACAGATCCGGGGATTACATTTGTCCATAACATCCATGCAAAGTTTCTGACATCATGTTTGACAAGCAGCAAGCACTCAGACTTTTACTGTTTCTCTTCCAAGAAAAAGGAAACTGGGATGGAATGGGGAGGGGATCTGCCACCAACAATTTGAACAGCACCACAAAGTGGGTCTCCCTGGAAGCTCTAGACCACTGAGGTTTCCTGATTAACCTTGGAGAAGGGGGATGGGAATGGATACGAAAATTAGAAACAGCTTAGAAATCTGGCACTTGTCTTCAAGTTCCACCAGAGGACCCAAATCTATCTCTGGTGTCCCTGGACTTGAGACCTTGAAGTTTTCAAATTTTGTGATTAGATAATGTCCTCTGGCAATAAAGTTTCTACTCTTCAAGATAAATGAGGGTTGTTCAAAACCATCTAGCAAATTAGCAGGAGACAATATAATTAAGTCTCAAGTTTGACGATCTCTATTACATCATCTTGCCAATTGAACCAAGTGGCCTCTTTAAATTGTGGCTTATGGGGAACAAGGACATAAGCAGTCAGCAAAGAAAAAAAACATCAGTCATCATTCCAGATGACTGCATGAGTGGAAGAACACTAGCTTGGAGTTATAACCACAGGTTTTACATTTGTCTCTTTGAGTGTCTTAGATGAATTTAGAAACTATGTAGACTGTCCTTGAGCCTCAGTTTCCTCCCCTGGAAAATAAGAATGTTGAGATTTACACAATAAAAATGACTTAAAAGGTTTATTCCAGGTCTAAAATTGTGTGAGTCTGTGCTGTGCATAGCCCATTACATACAGTGTCTGAAATAGTCCCACCTGTTTTTTCTCACCGGACTACAGGGGCTGGCCATTTGCAGCCTACGGGCTCGGCAGCAGAGGAGAAATGGCAGATTTTCTTTGAGTCTCTTTCAGCTTTGATGAAATAATCTCGAGGCTTGCCAGACTCAAAGGAGCTGTCTAAGGCTGTATACCTGCCCTTAGGGAATGTGTTCGGATCAATTTAAAAAAAAAATTCACAAAGAACATCTTAGCACCATAACCTTTGCTAGCAGCTTGAATACACGGTATTAATTAGGCAAGGAAGAAGGGGGGCACTAATTGTTTCTTAAGTGGAATAATTAGTGTTACAGAATTCATAAGTTAAAGGGCTTCATTAAGAAAAATAATCAAATCATGTTTGAACTGTAGTGATATCACTGTGAAATTATAAATTGCTTCTGGAAGACTAAACTTTGATCCTAAAGCAAATGAGAAATTTCTGTTTTAGGCAATTTGAATATACTTAAGGGGCAGGTGATGCATGAAGTTGGTGCAGCATTGTGGACAGGGTGATTACTCAGAATCTTGTTATGCCGAAATAAAACTTTATCCAGTGATGTCCTACTTCTAAGGATAAAGTCTTTGGGCCGCCAAACTGGATATATGTCAGTGGGCGCGGGGTCTACATTTAACATCGAAGTGGTTCAAACTGCAGAGCAGGAGCATAAGCAGCACTGAAGAACGTGATAAGGTGAGAGCTGGGTTCCTGTGCCTATTTTATATACTCGACATAATTCTACTCTAGTCCTGCCCTGAACCAGTCATGGACTAACAATAACGCTGTTTGTCCCACGACCGAGGGGGCTTCAGACATGGTGTGAGATACTAATGTCCCAACAGAGGTTGGGTCAGTATTTGCAGATCCTTAACTCCCTTTGCTCTGGCTTCAAGGTCTGTTTCACCTGGGCTGATGTTTCTTGCCTCTTTTCTGCCCAGCCAGCTCATTCTTTGGACCTCCTGCTGATGATTGATCTTATTCTCATATTAGGGGCACCTGACTTTTTAAGGATGTTTCCAAACAAAATGTTAAAAATTGCCAGAATTATATCTTAGAAACTTACTTTGAGGATCTGGAGGTGGGGTTGAGAAACAAAATGAGATAATATTCAAAGTCTTGGAATTGTGGACCCTGACAAAAAGATACCTACCAACAAGGGCTCCTGGTGGCTACGTGGGCTCAAATTTAAAAGCAGAGGCTGGCAGTCTTCCCTAAAGGGGGGTCACTCACACAAATCACACTTCAGGGAGAAGGCTGGACTGAGCTGCCTGCTGCCTGCACTAAACTGCCTGCCTCGACTGCATTCCTAGTATCTAAGCCAGCCTTTATAAAGGAGTTCCAAGAATAGAATTTCAGCCAATAGGACTGAGGTTTTCCCCTTCCAATTACGGCTGTATACCTGTGTTTCCATCGGCATCTTTACCAACCAATCAGAGAGGCTCCATTTTGACCAATCAGGACAGTGCTTTTCAGACCAAACTGTGAGGATTTGGAGTCCTCATTTGTATGAAGATGGGCCAGTCAGGAACCAGGCTTGGGGACTTCCTATGTAAGTCAACTCCCCTCTGGCTCAGAGTGCAAACTTTCTTTCCCTTTCCACCCAAGATTGAAGGCTGCATTTCCCTGTCTGGAGCCGAAACATGGAAGATGAAATACCAAGACATCTCTCCAGACTAGAGTAGAGAAGAGCAGGCGGAGTGGAGCAGAGCAGAGCTGTCTTTCTAGAGATGGCAATCACCCCAGGGCCGCCTCACCCAGGGTCACCTCACAGCCATGCTGCTTTATAATTGAGCTGTAACACTATCGAGCTGTTCCACAGCCACGCTGTTCTCGCAGCCCTGATGCATCACAATGGAGCTGTTTGCACTGAATAAAGTTTCCTTCTTCACTGCACCCCAGATTGGTGATTCCTGTTGGTATTGAATTGATGCCAACAACCATCAGTTGACAGAATAAAGCTGTTTCTTCAGTCTGTGCTTAGGGATCACCTTTTAAAAGAGACAAATAACCACCACTATTTTTTAAGAGATCCTTCTGGAGCTATATACTTTTGGATAAATATCTAAGATAGACTCACTAATAAACCAACACAAGCCCATGCTACGTAAGTGCACGCTCTCATCAAAGCCATACTGAGGGGTACTCTATACTAGGTTTTCAAATGTATTCTTATCCTCAGAGATATAAAAATGAATAGGAAATATTTTTTGATCTCTTTGGCCACACAGTCAATAGAGAAATAGATAATAAACAGACACAATGATTTATGTACGCTAATACAATTTTTACAAAATATTGATGGACTTCGAATAGAGCAATGGCTTTTAAACTGCTTTGGACATGTAATTGAAACAAAAGTGTAAGGAAGCAATTTTACCCTAACAACATGCCATGACCACTAGTTTATGATCTATTGTTTTTATACTTAAAATGCATGCTGTGAACCAATGAATTGATTTAATGACCCTTGGCAGGGGTGTTCAACCTTTTGGCTTTTCTGGACCACACTGGAAGAAGAAGAGTTGTCTTGGGCCACATATTAAATACACAAACAGTAATGAAAACTGATGAGAAAAAAAAAGGTTTTAAGTAAATTTACAATTTTGTGCTGGGCTGCATTCATAGCCATCCTGGGCCACATGTGGCCCACGGGCCATGGGTTGGACACCCCTGCAGGACCCTAATCGACAGATTAAAAGATGTGGGAGGATAGAATACTGGATTTTTGAACCCTTCCTAAGAAGAGGATAGGGATGATTTAGTAAAAGAATTTCTTCTTTCCACTTACATCCATTTTCATAATAAATCTCATAATTTAAATGATTCATATACAATATATTATAGAAAATAGAGAAAAGCATATTAGCTTTGGGGGGGTGAGCCTGACATGGTTGGTACAGGACAAAACATCAGAATCATTATTTATACTAAGCTATACGTTTTGACTTAATTTCATAAGTGGCAGAGAACATTTAAACAGCCTTAAGCAGAAAAATGCCTGCCATAATCAGATTTCCATTTTAGAGAGAACATTCTGGTAAAATTTATAGGACAGATTTTACTGAGATAAAACTGGAGTCAGAGAGGCCATTTGAGGGCTATTTCCAGTATTCAGGTTAGACATTTTGGGGAAGTGAACCAAATGGTACTGGCGAAAAATTGGATATTTTGGAGACAGCCAACAATGACCAGTTTGACCTGGGAGATAATAGAACTTAAGAAATCGAGGATGACATCTAGGGCTCTGTGTTGGGTCTGTGGGTGGATTAGTGGAGAAAAGAGCCCCAAGAGACAGAGTGAATTGAATGAGAAGCAGATACTACATTCTGTTTTCATATACCAAGTGATGTTTAGGTATCTGTGTAGGAGGCACATTCAGAGTTGAAAATATGACTTCTACGCCTTTATTCTTCGTTCTTATATTTGTCACTCACCCTTATATAGAAACAATATTCTCACATCAATTTCCCATAAAAATATTCTCCGCAAGTAGAATTTAACTTTTTCCATGATATACTGGCATTATGTAGGCTTATCATGAGTAATTTAATCATTCCCTTAGTTTTCCCTAGCTTGTACCCAGATCTTTGTTAGTAAACATGATACTGTGATGAATATCATTGTGCCAGATCCAATTTTACACCTGATTCATTGCTTAGAATAGACTCCCAAAGTTAAAATTCTTGTGTTAAAGAATGAACATCCTAAAGGCTCTGACACGTAACAGTGGATGGTTCTCCACAGATGTTGTACAAGTTCACTGCTCATTCTGACTTAATAGGACACCCGTTGAGCCATATCCTAACCAGGGGTAGGTATCACATGAACAGTCTGGTGGGAAATGCTATTATGTTTCAAATTGCATGGATTAATATTTGAATGTTCATTATATTTTTCATATGTTTGTTAGTCAACTGTACTGCGAATGATCTGTTATATACTTTGTCTATCTTTTTCTATCTGTACCTTATTGTTTATCTCATTGGATTTTACATGTTTATTATATAGCATTCATTTTTATACATTAAGGGTATTATTGTCGCCATATTGGCATCAGATTTTTAAATTTCATGGCCAGGCTTTTATTTTTATTTATGCCGTTTTTTTATATGCTGGAGTCTTACATTTTCATAAGGCAAAATCTATTTCTTTATGATTTTTTCACTACTTTTTATACTTAGAAAACATTGGTTCATTCAAAGGTTGCCTTTTTGTTGTTTTTAAATTTATTTTTTAATTTTATTTTCCATCACCATTTATCCCCCATCCACTCTTCCACCTTTGCCCCCCACCTGCAGTCACCACACTGTTGTCCGTGTCTACAAGTTCTTTCTCTTTTTTCCCTTTTTGTTCAATCCCTCCACCTACCCAGCCACCCCTGCCTCCACCAGAGGTGTCAGCCAAAAGTTGCTTTTTTCCCCTCTAAAATCTCCCTTATTTGTTTTCCTGGTTTCTTTGTGTTCATATGGTTGTTGTAATTTTCATGTTTATCTCTCTAGTATGGAGTTCAAGTTGGTGTATGATAGAACAACATTTCAAACCTCATCACCAAATCTCTCCAATCTTACTCCATCATCACCCAATCAGTATCCAGGGTTCTGTACATTTAGAATATTTCATCCCAGGACGGTACCGCCTCATTCTGCCATGTGTGTCTAGGCAAATCCTATCTCTTTGTCACCTAGCCCTTCCCACAAGAATTATTGTTTTCTGATTAATTAAAAATTTTCTACCCCTAATCACTTGTTTTATTATTTACAAACTTACTTGCATTCTTCCTTTTAAATGATGATAGTATTTTATAATATTATTATTTTATTTATTTGCTTCAATTATATGCAAATTTCTTGTAACTAGAATACATAATATACATGTTTTTGAACCTCTCAATCCCATTCCAACACTGGGTGGACAGCGGGACACAGGGCTTACTGGACTGATGTTGAGTGATTGACATCATACATCCTCACAATCATCAGCACACTAAGGACTTACAGTTGACAATGAACTTTATTTTGAGGGGAGGGAATGCGGTTGGAATTCTGGCACATCTTGGCTGAAGCTCTTTGTGTGAATCAGTTTTCCTTTATCTGAGCCAAAGTGTAAGTTCGTAATAACATCAGAAAGCATATTCACTAGTGAACCAGTGGACGTCAAATGTGTGTGACAAGGTCTCTGCACAGACCACGCTTTGTGCTGTGAAGGAAGAGGCCGCAGGTTCTCCTTGCAGGGTAGTTACGTTACAGAAAATCCATGACTTGAGTGAAGGCCCTAAACGCTTTTGCTAAAATCACTGAAGATGGGAGGCAGTGAAGGCTGTGGGGGTGAGTTGAGTGTCCAGAAAACACCACAGGGGCCTTTTTAAAGAGTTACCAGCTCTTTTTTATGCTTACTTTTGTATGCCTAATTCAGAAATTGACTCCCTGAAGTTCATTTATATGTGACTGAAACTTTTCTCAATCCTCAAGGGAAAGAGGCCACTTTACTTATCGTATAGATAAGCAGTGGTAATGAAAAGAGAGACGTATACCAGTGTTTATAGTAACGGGAAGAACTAATTTAATTAATAGGTTCTCTAAATAATTACTTTGTGGATCAGCTCTCAACACTGTGGTAAAACACACATCTGAAGGTTAGAGTACTTGAGAACCAGAGGCTTTCTGCTGCAGCTCCGATGCCTTTTAGGATGTTCAATAGGGTGTAGAACAAAGGAAAATTAAGTGTAAATGATTCGGAACCGTTACTCGCATTTCCCTGAGAAAGCAAATGGAAAGGTTAAAGGAGAATGCACTTGGCCGGGCCCTCTGTTTCCTCGTCCCTAGAGAGTGGAGGCATTGCATGGAACAACTGATGTCTTCATTGGGAAATGGTGCATCTTAGAGCAGCTAGTTCATCCTCAGCTTCCAAAACAGCCTCCATCCCAGGGAAATAATCCTGTGGTTTAAAAGTACTGAGAGGATGAAGTGAGTTTATATAACCCTTTATTAGTTGGAGTAGTGTTTTCCTAGGATGGAAATTCCTTAACTCTGAAACTTGAGTCTAAAGTCTAATCTTGTTGCTCACCAAACAAATAAATGTCTTTTCTTCCATGTAATTCCAGTTATCCATAAGATTTTTATGTATGTATCTTTGAAGATTTTATTTATTTATTTTTTAGAGAGGAGAAGGGAAGGAGAAAGAGAGGGAGGGAAACATCAATGTGCAGTTGCCTTTTGCATGCCCCCTACTGAGGACCTGACCCACAACCCAGGCATGTGCCCTGACTGGGAATCGAACCGACGACTCTTTGATTCACAGGCTGGCACTCAACCACTGAGCCACACCAGCCAGGGCAGATTTTTAATATGTAAGTATTGGTCTGTGGTACTTGGTTTAGCTGACCATCGTTTTCCTCTTTTCCTTTACTTATGCATACATTATTACTACTCTAATAGTAGAAAAGAACATGTATTTGGTATACAGTATGTGTCAGAGATCATTCTAAGCATGGTATATAGATAGAGATGTGTGTATATGTGTGTGTATGTGTGTGTACACACGTTTATATATACAAATGGCACTTACAGATTTGTTTGATCCTCACCACAAATCTTGAGGGTGTTTCTAGGTGCTGGGCTCAGTATTAGCCAACATTAGTAATGCCATCCTCCCGTGTCACAGATAAGGAAACAGAGGCTGTGTCGGAGCTGAAGTAAATTCCTCAGATGGCAGAATAGCATATAAACCCCAAGTCTGCTTAAACAAGTACTTTACCTCCCATGTGACACCACTAAATGACAGTAACAGTTTTTAGGGTGCTTCCCATATTCAGAAGAACCATATTTAATTCCAGTTCTAATGTCTTAGCAGAGACGTAGCTTTCATTTTTGCCTTCAAAATTGATTTTAAATTTAGACTCTGTGATGGAAAGTCATTAGGGGATTTTGATAATCCTCATATTAGTTTTCCAGTTAGTAAATGATGTTTTTTTCTTGAGTAATACCTCCCTAGTCATTTATTTTCATCTGTCTTCTCTTGGTCCAATAGGCCTTTTGTGAACATAATGAATTTTGAAAGAAATGGAGTGATATATTAATTAACAAAGCTAATTAGCTGAAGGAGTCATGATTTCTCAAGCCCCAAAGTGTCTACGCTATTTCTGGAAATATGTGTCGGGAGATATTGGTTGAGATGGTTGAGACAGAGGGAAAGGCAGCCAAGCAGTACGCGGCAGGAGAGGCGACTCTTGATTTTAGAAACGAGGGAAGGAAGTTGTGGGGAATTAAATTCTCAGGGTCCCGTTTTGTGCCTCACATACAATTTCTGATACACCACGAAGGCAGGTGTAGTTTGTGAGCATCGCACAGCCTGTACTGCACAGCAAAAACCACCTTTCGCGGTACATGCAACACCCTCACTGAAACGAGCTCTTCCATCGAGTACCTGTCCCGGGCACCATTTGGGGGTGGCTCTAACACCCTAAGTTATAGCTAATTAAAAGGTAGTAGTTTAACTATACTGTGAAGAACAGAATGAATCAGAAAGGGAGGTGGAAGTGGGCTAGATGTATGGGGTTTAATTTCATCAGTAACACATTCTATCATATTCGGCTGAAGCTATCTTTTCCATATATTTTATAGCCCTTTTAATTGAAATAGATGTGCGAAGGGAGATTCTTAAACTGCAAGAACTATTGCTAATGTTCTCTGCTCTTTGTTTAATGTATTAAGCAATGATTGAGTGTTTTACAAGAGACGTGACCCTGTCTGCCTGTAGCCTGCATTCCACGATGAGACTTCCTGAAGCTGTGCAAGCGCTGAGGACATACTGAATGTCAAGGCAGGGGATGGGTGAATATTTTGGGCAGGGGAACTAAGGGAAACGGCAGTAGGGTTTTGGATGATTACATTTCCCAGTGACATGTATGCCGAAGCAGCTGGAGTCCCCTTCTGTAAAGCCTGGCTGCGTGTTTGGACACAGCCATCGCCAGCAGTGGAAACACCAAAGGGCAAAAGTTCCTTTCAGTTCTTTCCAGCGTCGGGGAATGCAGAGCCATTTGTTCTGGCTGGTCTCATTCTTCGTGGCTCATTGCATATCCGTCCCTCCGAAACGTTCTATAGCAATAGACGAGATTCTAGCAGGTTAAATCCAAAAGGATTGTTTTCCTTCACATTTTGCCTTACATAGGAAAGTAGTATGTGTTTGTAAAAATTCAACCACGATCTAGGTATAAGAATTACAAAGTGAATGCCTTTATTTACTCCCCAATACCAATCATGCTCTGCAGTGCAGGACTGATATTTGGCAATCTTGCAGGATATTCCTCAAGGGGCATTTGTAGAGGGTTCACCACGGGCACACCACCAAGGAGTGGGGATGCCACTCATAGCGTGGTCCATGCCAGAGGCCCCCCCCTGGTGTTTCATAGTGTCCCGTCCGTGCCACACGCCCCCACATTGCTGGAAACCTAGGGTGATACCCATCTCTGTGGACTAGAAGGGGATTTGAGGGGCCCCTGTCCTGATTCTGTCCGCAGCTTTCTCCATGACTTTGGGTGGGAGACTTGCCTTCCCTATTTGTTCAGCTAACCGAGGCATCTGAAGAAGACATCTTTTCATGTGTAGAAGTAGGTATTGTAAAAGGGAATTTCTGAAGTCTTTTTCAGCTCTAAAATTCTATAAATGTGAGGTATATCTTCCGGGAAGTTGAATGCTATGTAGCCACAATTTATAAACCTGGGTGTTAGCACACAGTTCTCAAGACTCAGTCATCTGACGAGAAAATTGATTTTTGACTTCTTATTGAGGGTCTGCCAAATCATTGCTTCCTGGTTGCGAATTAAATTCTCACCACAGAAGTGTTTTCTTCTGCAGGTGCCACCGTTCTCCTCACTGCAGTGCGCCCTGTGTTTTGCACGGCTATCCCCGACGCCTTTAGCAGATGTGAAAATTGCCTCTTTGGAAAGAGTGTCTGTTTCAGCGAAGCTTTCGTTTGGGCTGTTGAGATTCTGTTGGCTTCCCGCAGTTGAACTGGGGAAGGAAGGGAGGCTGTGTTCTCTGGGCTTTTTTCCTTCAAACACCTCACATTCTACTTCCAGCTGCCTTTCTAAGCACACGTTGAAATACGTAGAGGATGAGTGTTTTTTAGAAATGAGGTTTCCCAGCATTTCCAGCTTTGTGTTCCTACTCGATGTATGATCTACAGAGAAGAGGAAATGGTGGTTTGGCTACAAACCCAAGTGCATGTGGGTCTCCTTTGGGCAAGATTGTCTACACAATGGGAGTTCAGCAAGACTAGTAATTATTATAGGCAGAGGACATTTAGGAGTGAAGACAGCCATCTGTCACAAACTGTGTCATTTCCTGGGTGTTAATTGTGTACTCTCTGCCCTAAGTAAGTGTACAGAGGAGAAAGCCTGGCCCCATTTCACTTCCTGTGCTCTCAGTGTGTCTTCAGTGCGTGCACACAGGGTTAGCCCACCTGAAGAAGCCCCTATGTGTTTCCCTTTCATCTTGTGGTGAGTCTATTTATGCAGCCGTTTGTAACCAGAGAGCAATTTGCATCCCCAGTGGACAACATTTGGTAATGTCTGAAGGCGCTCTTGACTTTACAACAGGGAAGTTTCTAATAAAATATAGGTTGTCAGATAAAATATAAGATGGCCAGTTAAATATGAATTGTCAATAAACAACGAGTAATTTTTAGTATAAGGATAGCCAAATATCCTGTGGAACATACTTATTCTAAGGAACTTACCTGAAGAATTAAAATTTTGCTTACCTGAAATTTAAATTTACCTGGATAGTCTGTATTTGTATTTGCTCAATCTGAAAACCCTGTACTATTGAGGTCTAATGACTAGAGTCTAGGGCCATCTTACAGAGCACAGGGCAGCAAAGACTTACCTGGCCCAACGTGTCAATGGTGATGAGGTTGAGGAACCCTGAAATATTGTAATGCCTTTATGATAGCACAGTGCAAAGCCACAGCAAATACAGGATGGAATTCAGCGAGACGTGGCGGGACTCGGAACGGAGAGCGCTGCTGTTGCAGGAGCTGACTTTGGAAGAGTCGTTTGGCAGAAACTACCAAGTCAAAAATTCATTCTCTGATCAAATCACCAAATCTTGAGAACGGTGTGCACGTCCCAGGTTCTCCGTCATTTGGTCTATTTCACAAACACGGGGAGGCTCTTCCCTTCACAAAAGTCTAGTGAACAGTATATCTAATTAATGATGAGTATGGATTCATTCAATGAATGAAAACAAAACTTCTTGGCATTGAGGAATTACTCTGCGCTAACCACTTCACACATATTGCTTCGCATCCAAACAAGGAGATTATTATCTCATTTTTTTTTTTTCAGGTGGAGAGACAGAGACTCAAGTTACAATGTGCCTTAATTCAGAGTCCTAGTAAATGGCAGAGGTGGGACTTGGGCCCAGGATGTTAAAAGCCCAGGGAGTGAAATACCCTCCACAGGGGAAACATTCTTCTCTCTGTGAGGCTCCTACGTTCGATTTTCAAGTTGTTGGCTCCACAACAGACTTTTCTTCCATGAATTTATTTCTGCTCATTCCCAGTTTCTCAGTAGTTGAACAGTGACCATAGATCACTTTGGAGGTAGGCGGATCTATTTCCAAAACTCTACCTGCTGGGAGACACCCCCTACCTTCTCAAGCTGCTTCTGTCACTCTTCTGGTGAGCGCTCTGGAGTGGGACAGGGAGGAACAGCTGTGACTGAGCCGGACCCCTGGGGGCTCTGGCGGAGGCTGTCCCCGGCCCCCTGCCAGGCACTCCAATTTAGTAGCAGTCATTGGACATCTTTGTTTTTCGCAAAGAAATTTTAAACTGAACTTGGCAGTAGTTTATTTTAAATTTGCAGATAAGATTGCACACTAACATTTGCTTTTGCTGATGAGCGGGGTGGTCTCTATCCTTCATGTCATGGGGTCTCCTGCCCGCAGGGCCCCAGGTTGACACCTGGTGCTCAGCACACACAGGAGGAATGCAAGGAGCTCTGAGGGCGCTCCGCCTTTTTAGGATGATGGGGCGAGAAGAAAATTAGCACCTTGAGTCCTGACTACTGCTGACGTGGCCAAGAATCACCGTCATGGTCACATTAGGCAAACCATTAGTTATTCTGTGTATCCCTCTTTTTCCTGACTCACCAAGGTCAGGGATCGTCACATTTCCTCTTTTTCTTGTCATATATCCCTCAGCCGAGTCTCTCACACAGTGACCACTCAGCATCTTAGCAATTGACATTGACCAGCCTATTTTGTGGATTTCTGTCCCCTTTTTTGAAAAAAAAAAAAGTTTTAGCGTGTTCTTGTGTTTCGGCTTGGTGTAAAAATGGAACAACGTATCACAAAGAGTGTGTGTGTGTGCATCTGTGTATACATATATATTTGTACAGTCAGTCTTCTCATGCACAACTGCTGCTATTGGATTTTTGAAACGATGTTACAAAGTAATAAGTCCGTCTTGCAGATGAAAGAACAGAGGTTGGAAATAATAACTAACAAACCTCAAGCTTCAGTACTTGGTGGGTGGTAGAGTCAACTTGGAACTGGACTTTTTTTCCCAGGGAACTTTTCTCTCTGCCACACAGCTAATGGGCAATTATAAGAACTCCCAAGGCCGCTTCCTTGTGATGGATCTCTGTCCCTAAAATCAGTCTGCAGTTATTGTCCAGGAAAGCCAACAAGCACACGGACAGGTAGGCGGTAAGACAGACCCAGCTCTCTGTCCCTCCCGTTGCTGACTTTGTACCCTCTAACATAAACATGGTTTGAACACACTGAAAGAAGTTCAACAAATTGTTTGACTAGAGGCAGCAGGTTTGAGCATGAGAAGAAGGGACCCAGCAAGGATGAGGAATCCAGACTTGCTTTTTATTTTCATGGGATGTGAAGAGAAGCTACCAGGGCCTTTGGCCTGCTTTGACCACTGGTTGTCAACGACTACGGACATCTTGTCACATTGAGAGTAACACAGATTTCAATACTGTCCCAGTTTGCGGGGATTCGAGGGAGATAAAATACTTGGCTTATTTACAGAAGACACCGCTCAAATTTTAATGAGTACCAGATTGCAGTTGAGCACAGCATCATGGTTAAGCAACTCTGCTCTATTTGACCTTATCTCTGGATTGAGTAGAAGGGGGGTGACAGGAAGTGCGCTTATTCTGCTTGAGCCAGTCTACGGTCGTTCACGCTGCTTTTTCACCATCTCTTTGGAAAGTGACTTACAGATGCATGGCTGGGGGAAGTGCTGGGTACTGCTCCACAGGGACAGCTGATGTCAGACGCAAAGCTGCACATCAGCGTTAAAGCTGCCAACATGGTGCTAAGTGTCAACTATTCAACTCCCTAAATTTTTGGCATAAACACCAAGAAATCAAAATCAAATCTGTTTTATGAGGCATACAGATTGCCTGCTTGTTAGAGCCACATGCTCATTCACTTATGTGTGAATAAGGACCTTCTTGGTCTATTAATAGTGCCTCAGAATCATCCTGAAGCTCGAAGTAAGTGACTGGTAGAAGATGGATAGGTGGTTAATAGAATGAGGTAGAGTAATTGTCCTGGATCTGCAGTGTAATAAACGGATATATGATATTGACAGTCTAATAACAGAAACTCCTACATCTGTGCCGTGAGAGTGGCAGTTGCAAGAGTCACTATCATCTTAAAAAAAAGTAACAACCAATTAGAAAGCTTGGATGTTACATCTCTACACATGGATGCTGTTCACAGGACAACTGCCTGTGAGTTTTGTCATGTCTAATGAATTATAGACATAGATAGTGACTGTAATTAGCATCTGTGTAGCATATGTACAAACCCAATTCACATCCACCCTACACACAATGCCGACTGATGGGACAAGAAGAAAAATGTAGTTCTAATCAGCAGTGGGTTCTATGTAGCCCACCATTGTTCCTCAGTAATGTCAGGTGTTTTAGAATTTTATTTTGTGTGTGTTTGGAGGGAGAGCTTATTATAACGCTGCTGCTGTTACCTCTGGTGGTGATGCTGTGTTGCACTTGGAGGTGGTACATTATTTAGTCGGTATGTCCCATTTACACACAAAAAATAATGATATTGGTTTTGTTTATAGAAATAGAGAAAGACCAAAGTAATAAAATCGAAAGTTGGAAATATAGTAAAATTGACTTCTATTTCCCAGTCTTCTGCAGGACTGGAGTCAAACTAGGCAATAGCAGTAGCATCTGCTTCAGGCATGAAGATTGAGGAGGAGGATGATCACACCATCTCTCTTTAGGATTTCTTACAGTCTTTCATAATTATTGTAATTTTTCTTCATGATGTAAGCCATTTGCCTTTCATTCAGTTCTCCCTGGTAAAGTCAAGGCCAGTTGTAGCAAAACTGGGAAGTGCTGAAATTAGTCTTCCGCCCGGCGTCTTCCTTTTCTTGTTGTCCTTGGAACTCCTGTCAAGGTTTGCTCTGAGATGAGCGTTGGCAGGTGCTAAGCATAGGTCTGCCCCCAATATCTGTGCAGTCATGGTTGAGTCACTTCCGGTCTGAACCCCCAGATCCTTATCTGTTAAAAAGGAGGAAGATATGCCCACTTATAACAGGTATTCACTATATCAATGATGTTAAATCTGGACCCTATGGAAACTCACAGAAAGTTGAGTGCAGGTGTAGTTTGAAAAAACACTTCACATAATTCTAAAATGTTGCTTGTCCATCCTTAAATGATCCAAATTAGTGGTTCTTAGAATGTCAACCCACCTGGGAGCTTATCAGAATGCAAATTCTTGAATCAGAAACTCTGCTGGGCCCAGCAATCCATCTGATACCCAGTGAAACCATATTTCTATGCCCACAGAAGTTTGAGTACCACTGGGACAGATGTCACCCAAGAATGTGGTCCCCTGACCTCCTGGGTCAGCATCACCAGGGAGCATCTTATAAACACAAATACATAAGCCTCACCCAAGATCAACTAATCAGAGTTTTTGGGGCCACGGTCCAGAAATCTATGTTTTGACAAGTTCCCAAGAAAGTTCCAAAATGCGTGAACGTTGAAGAAAATCCTATTCTAGGAAAGCAGTTTTCAAACTTGAGTGCACATTAAAATCATTTGGAGGAATTTTAAAATAATATGGATGGCTGAACCTCAGCCACAGGCCAATTACCTAGATTCTAACAAGCATCCAAGGCTGAGAATTAGTGGACCATGTTATCCTAAGGTCTCTTCCAGATTTGGGTTTCATGATTTTCTCATACTTGTGCTGTTTTCCTAAACGTGTATGTTAGCTCTCAATTCGCTGGGTGCTTCTCAGTCCACACCATTCTTGTTTTGTGCCACAAGGACTGCAGTCTGCTGTTCGGTTCATCGAAGCCCTCTAATATATCCTCTAAATATATGGGCTAAGTCCAGTACCTTTCATAAGACTCAGAGCTAGAAACAACAGTGCAGCTGAGAAGTTTCTCCCTAAGCCCCACCATCAGAAAGATTTGGTCCTGCTAGAAGTTTCTCCCTAAGCCCCACCATCAGAAAGATTTGGCCCCACCCTACACTCAAGGCATAGGGACCTCATCTTTCCATTGCTGTGTTAGATGACACTAGCCTTCCGGTTTCACTTATTCGGGTATTGTTTGCAATAGATTTGGGATTCTTTTCTTTTCTTCTTCCAAGTTTTCAAAAAGCCAGAGTCAGTGGGCAACAGGTTTGGAGGTCAGAGTCTTAAGACTTATTTGCTGTACCTTCCCAGATCTTCATCCGAATGAATACCTGTGATAGGCTATGTCAAATCGGCACTGTTTCCCAGGGAATACTGGCTCTCCGGTGACCTTAAAGACCCCGATAATACAGGTTTGTAACCTAAGGTGTAGATCAGACCCAGGGTGCATCAAGCAGAGGGCAGCCAAAATGAACTGTTGCAAGTGAAGTTTTGTCTGAAAAAACATAGTTAACGAAAAATTTTGAGAGCTGCAGGGGTATCTGACAGATTGGCAACTCACTTTGAGAAAGGGGCTATCCTCCCTTCCAATTCCCAGACTCACAGCCTGCAGCTAAGTCATCAGAAAGAAAACAAACAGGGAAACAGGAGAGGGAAAAACAGCACCCTGTAACATCCATCAACTGTGAGCCGAAGCTACCAGTACAGTTAAACAGACAGCAATTCTTTGTGTTTTATTTTCTCCAAACCGAGGTGGCCAACTTGAGCTTCCAGAGCACTAACACCACCGTGAGAGGCAGGCAGGTTCTGCAGGAACACAGTAAAATCCAGATCAGAACAGTATTTTGATGTTTAGATTGAAATCTTCTACTGGCTAAGAAAGGGGTATTTACTGTCTAAAGCTAATAAGACTATTATCTACCTAGCAATTATGGTCACAAAATTGCTTAGACAAGCTGCAGTCTGTTTCAGCTGGACAGAAAAGACCAAGGCTTTGCCTGCAGCATTGCTGGGTAGGTGGCCTTTGGCTTTGTGTGGTTCAGTGGGCTTTGAGCTTTCGCTGCTGTCATCAAAGGGATGAGGGGACATTCATGTTGCTTCAGGGTTGAGAACATGTGTCCAATAGTCCCTTCAGGTATGCCACAGGTACTCAGGCCAGAAATGCAATCTAGAGAGGATTTTCCAAATGGGATGGCCCAGTTACAAGGGCAAAAGTTCTCCAGGTACTTCTAAAGAGATAGAGGAGATATGAAGTGTAGGTGCAAAGCCAGTCAGCCAGACTAGGGGGGATTCTCTGCCCAGCTACCTAAGCCCAGCTCATTCTGGGTCCAGGATCCTGCTTTCTGTTATTCTGGCAAATTAGCGCCAAAGTGAATCTCTCAGATTTTGGGTGTCACATCTGTTAGAGGTCATAGCTCCCCCTGAACTCAAAGACATTTTATTTTCATCATTTATACTGATTCCTCCTTTTCTCTTCATGCAGCCTATTCCATAATCCAGAACACTTTGGTCTCTCACATAGAAGAGCTAATATTTCTTTTTCAAAAATTCCCACAAGTCAGCACACAACTCTAGGTGGATCATCATCCCTTAAGGAAGTTAACCAACTGCTTACTGAGTGTAAGGAAGCCAACTTGCAGAGCGTTCTGAAGAAGGGACAGGGTGTGCGCTGTAAGCCCAGGAATCAGACCATCTCAAGTGCAAGCACTGGTACTGAGCCTGATGAACTGTACAGTTCCAGGCACACTGAGAACCCTTCTGGGGTTTCCTATTTAATAACCTTTAAAACAGGAAGGAAAGGAAATGCTGCCATAATCCGTGCAATACTTTACTTAGCCATGTTTTTCTGTTTTGGGCAATGAGTGCTACTCATATGTAAACTTCAATGATACACAAACAAAGAATACCCCCAACACCTTGCAGGAACTTGCTGTCATCCCCTGAAAAGACACGGAAGAACATGTTCACGTATCATGGGTAGAAAATCCACATTTTTGAAGAAGCGAAGGCTTCTAGCAAATAAGAATTCAACACTTGGAGCAACCTCTAATTTTCCTGACAATCAGGTGTGTCACGGGATGCTGTCTCAGCATTAGGATCTGCCAACAAGTTTCTTCAAACCTCTTTAGTGACCCCTTCACAGGAGACATCTAGAGGTTAATTAAAAACCATTTTTAGTTCCTGAAAGTTGACCTGAGCCAACTGGAAAAAGTCCTGAGAAGACCTGCGCATGTTCATCCCTTGTTAGAGGAAAGCTCTGTGGCTTAATATCAATTTCTGTAGTTCTTACAACTCCCACTGGGATTAATATTTAATGAACAGAGTGGTTGCCTTTTATTATAGAGATATTTCAAAAATAGCATAGTGCTTTATATCGCAATGAAATGACAAATACCAGTGAATTTTCATTTAAAATCAATAAGGTGAACCAAACAGTTGTTTTGAAATAGGTGGGTCATCTCAGTGTAATGAACAGTAACTGGAGACATATTAAATAAATGTCTGGCATGCAGAGGAAGGCAGAGCAAAAGACTAATTATTGCCCCGCTCGGCTTCATGATCCTCAAAGAGAGGGCTGTGTTTTGTTAGTTTTTTCTTAGCTGATGCCCAGAAAAATATTAAGTATGTAGTGTGCACAATAAATGCTTGCCAGATCAAATAAACTAATCAATACATAGAAAAATGGTTTCCTATAGAGAAAAGGATACAGCACTTTGCTCATTGTGGCCACCTCACAGTGAATGAGTCTGGTCACGAGGGCTTATGTGCACCTGTCCTGTCCTTTCCTGAATGCTCATCATAGTGATTCTCAAACTCAAGCTTGCAGCAGATCACCTGGAGAGTTTATAAAACACAGATTCACACCCGAGCACAGAACGTGTTTTCGTTTCTTTGTGTCTTCCTTAATAACATCTTGTGGTTTAAGGTGTATAGGTCCTTCACATCCTTCATTCAGTTTATTCCTAGGTATTTCATTTTTTTTGTTGCAATTGCTAGAGGAATTGTTTTATTTTTTCATTTTTCTGAAAGTTTGTTGTTACTATATAAGAATGCAAAGAATTTTTGTACATTTATTTTATATCCTGCAACTTTACTGTGTTTGTTTATTATTTCTAATAGTTCTTTGGTAGAGTCTTCAAGGCTTTCTATATAAAGAATCATGTCATCTGCAAAAAGGTGTCTTTTCTAATGGTTGAGTAGTACTATATCTTCTTTTTATGTATATACTACTTATATATATATTCTTTATCCAATCATCTATCAAGGGACACTGTATTTGTTTCCATGTCTTTACCACTGTGAACAGTGCTGCAGTGGACATAAGGGTGCATATGTCTTTATGAATGAATATTTTTAAATCTTTCAGGTAGATACGCAGAAGAGGGGTTGCTGGGTCATATGGTAACTCTAGTCTCAATCTTTGGAGAAGCCTCCATACTGTTTTCCATAGTGGCTGTACGAGTTCACGTTCCCACCAGCAGTGAGTGAGGGTTCCTTTCCTCCATAACGTCTCCGGCACTTGGTATTCGTCGCCTTGTTGATGACAGCCACTCCAACGGGTGTGAGGTGGCATCTCATGCGGTTTTGATCTGCATTTCCCTTTTAGCTAGTAAAGTTGAGCATCTTTTCATATATCTGTTGGACATTTGAATGTCTTGTTGGGAGGGATGTTCAGGTTCTCTGCCCATGTTTAATTGGCTTGTTTGCTTTTTTGTTATTGAGTTGTATCAATTCTTTATATATTTCCGGATATTAACCTCTTGTCAGAGCTGCTGTTTACAGATACTTCTCCCTTTTATTTGGTGGTTGTTTTGTTGATGGTTTCTTTTGTTGTGTAGAGCTGTGTAGTTTGATACAGTTTCATTTATTTATGTTGGCTTTTACTCCCCTTGCTTTTGGGGTCAAATTCATAAAATCCTTTCCAAGACCAGGTCCGTAAGTTTAGTGACTATCTCTTCTTTTATATAACTTAGGTCTTATATTTAAGACTTTGATCCATTTTGAGTTAATTTGAGAAAAGTAGTTATCAGAGGGTGCAAACAGCAGTTTGTTTTTCTCCTTTTTTTTTGCATGTGGTCTTCTAATTTTTCCATCACCCTTTACTGAAGAGGCTTCCTTTTCTCCATTGTATGTTTTGTCTCCTTTGTCAAAAATTATTTGCCCATATACGTGTGGGTTTATTTCTGGGCTCTCAATTCTGTTTCGTTGGTCTACATGTCCGTTTTTCTGGCAATACCTTAGGATCTTGAGACTATCATGCTAAGTGAAATAAGACAGAAAATCAAGAGCCATATGATTTCACTCATATGTGGGACATGAAATTGAAAGCAACAAATGAAGAAACAAGTAAAACAAACCAGCAAAATCTCACAGACACAGAGAACAGTACCGTGATTGCCAGAAGAAAAGGGAGGCGGGGCCTAGTGAAGGGTAAAGGAGGTCAAATGTACGGTGATGGAAGGAGATTTGGCTTTGGATAATAAACACACAATGCAATGTACAGATGACGCATCATATAATTGAACACTTGAAACCCATATAATTTATTAACCAATGTCATCTCAATAAATTTATCTAAAAAATACACACAGATTTCTGAACCCCACTTCTGGATTCAATTGGTCTGGGGTGAAGCCCTGAGAATTTGCATTTCCTGGTTCCCTGGAGGGTACTATTCTGGGTACTACACGTGGAAAAATCACTGGCCTATGGCATCTACTTTACTGCCCCTGGGACAGTTTCAGTTATTCACCTACAGGTGAATTCTTCCCTAGAGCGCAGGTCCTCGTACGTAGAAAGCACTGACGGGAGCATTGCTGACTACATTAAGTGATCCCGGCCTGTGTGAGGGGATATAAATCCCTCACTCCTATAGTCCTTATGGCTTTGGTTTATTGGGACCCTTCACCTATGAAGCATAGCGTCCAGTTTTTCTGTTGGCCTCTTCTTTTTCCTTCTTACTCATGTGATGAAAAATGGCCATTAGAGGCCTGCCCAGATATATATTAATGTCTTTGGGAATCTAAGGCTGGCTGTCGCTGCCCACCAGAGCTGTGTGACTGATGCATTGGCCCCTTGCACGCGATGATTGTCACGATACCAGGGCCTATTGCACCAGAGCCTCCCAATGGTACTAGTAACTCACCACCTTTACATTTGTATGCTATTTTTGTTCCATGAAGCCACTCCCTCTGCACTAGCTCCAGGTACAAAATGTCTGTTAATTCTACATGCTGTGGATAAAAATGATTATGCTGGACATGGAACTTCTGTCTTGTAAAACATAAAAAAAAACAAATCATGAAAATAGAGGATAAAACAGTCGTGTGTTTTGAATGGATGACTTGTTTTCTTCTCAGCAATGGGCTTACACTGCAAAGCCTCATCAAAGGCTCCTCTGGTTTCTTCTCTCAGCCACAGCACTGGTTGTGGAGTATGGTTTTCAACGTTGAGTACATTCATTGTTAATAGAAGACAGAGCCAACTGATTGATGTAGCTTGGTAGGAGGTAGATTTTACAACCTTGGCCCTATTACCCACATTTTCCCAGAAAAGTTTTTAAGTTATATTACTGGAGCCCAGCATTTGGACATTTGCATCCAGACATTCTAGAGCTCCTTACACCTACCGATCTTTTCTCTCCCTTCAAAATTTGATTTGTTCTACGAGGAAAAAGTTCATTTTTTTTCTCCTTGGTTTTTTTGTTTTCTTTTCCCATGACAAACTCTTAGGTCGCACTACCTCAATCATTCATTTGGCATTCCACTGCATATTGCTATGTGACATCCTGCATAATGTTATTTAACTTTTATAGCTATTAATAATGTTTCCTGCATTAGGCTGCAAATGTATTCATTCATCTATTCTTTTAGTACATAAGTATTCAGCATCTACTATGTATACGGCGCCACAATTCATACTGGAAGTGTACAGAATGTATGGTCTTACATTCAGAGTCCAAAAATTTACAGTACAGTGGTAGAGCCCTGCTGTACACACACACACACACACACACACACACACACACACACACACACCTCAAAATAACAACCTTCTTTCACAACACTACTTCAGTTAGGAGTGATATAGATATGATCTATGTAAGTCTTTGTTTTTCCACTGGACTTACACCCTGTTTTATAAAGGGGCACTGAACACGCATTTACCTTCGTGTCTCCACAAAGTATGTCTTTTCTGGTTGAAACACGTTCATGTCACTTTCTACTGAAAGAGTGGGAGAGTCAGACCTACCATCACAGAGCCCGGCGTCACTTTCCAACTCCTTTGCCTGTTTCTCCATCATCCCACATCCAATATGGTTCAGTATTATTGATCTACTCACAATTCTCAACACATTATATTTTCTCAATCACACCTGACTCTTGTTTCCTATTGAATTTTTGCTTCATCAAGACCCACCTGGAAGGTCAAACCATATAAGAAACTTTCCTAAACAGAAATATTTGTTCTATCTTTCTGTACTTTCATAATGCCTTTAGAGAATTATATTAATTATAATTTTTTTCACTGTAAGTCACTAATTTACATGCTATTATGCTCATTGGACTCTGAGTTCCTCAAGGTTGAGGACATTGTCTTATTCATATTAATATCTTTAGCATTTTCTAAGGCAGTACCACGGCTCATTCATTGGCTGGTTCACTATATGTTTGCAGAATGAATCCATGAATTAATATATTAAATGAGTAAATGAACACCTAACCTGAAAGCAGGAAGTCAGTAAAAATTTGTTGGACAAATGGATGTGTAATAAGTAAGTACAACTATGCCAAATGCCATGCTATGGACTTTCTCTTGATCATATTTTCATGTTTCAATGGAAGTATATTTGAAAGTTTCATGTCACATCAATAACAATTTAGAGCTCAACTCAACTGTGTGAAATTAATTTTAAAGCCAAAAATGCCTTCTTTTGTTTTGGCACTTTCAACCTAAATATAGAATAAGTAACATCAATCCCGGTTCCGATTAATAAGGATAAGGAATGTAAAGTAGAGAACTTCATTGTGCTAAAAATGGTGGTATTGAAATCAGTAATGTTGGCAGACACTAAAAAATGTGCATGACTTGTCTAGCACAGTACAATTTCCTAAACAAAGCTCCTTATAAACAAAGTTATGTTTTAGGGGAAAAATAGAATGTGGTTAGTCAAAACATAATATACATTATTAACAATTGTCAAACTAAATAATACATGTAACTCTAAAGTGGATACATTTTGGTAGCCTTTGGAGCTCAGAAGAAAGTGTTATTAATTGAAATTTGGGAAGTTCAGCAGAATGTCATCAATATACCTTCACAAACTGTGTAACTCTGACGACATTCATATGATGTTTGCTCTCTGAATTTAAATGGCAGAATCAAACTTTCCTATTTCTCCACCCCTACTAAGCATTTTCATGACCCAGCTAGTTACATCTTGAGCTGGTACCCCTTGTTTTGACAACCTCCAGATAAAGATGGAGCAAAATACTCAGTATGACTTCCTAATGATTCTGAACAAAGCTGACTTCCTGAAGACAACTGGCAATGTAGATTTGAGCTTCTTAAGTCCACACCAAACTATGAGTTGGAATTTTTGACTTAGTTGACTCTGTCTACCACTACCTTTAGAGCAGGCACTTATGAAAATGGGTCCTTCCTCTGCATTTGTCTTTTAAAGATTTTTCTCAGGTATACTCATGCATATAGATTCAGCAACGATAATTTGAGTCTCTAATTTTAAATGCTGCTCTAAGTCCTAGAGCCATGAATTGTGTCTATTTACAAGGAATAGGACAAGTTATTTTTTAATGAAACCTCATTACATTCAACTTTAAGACTTAGCTAAACTGGTGCATGCTGAAGAGTTTCCGAAAGGGAATATTTATGACATAGCATTTCTGTCATAAATTATTTTGCCTATTCTATAAAAGTATAGAATTGTGTTTCCTCTTCAGTTATTTTCATGATCAATTCTGTTATATTTATAGAATGAAATATCTTTTCAGGAAGGAAATTCTACGTTATAACACAATAATTATAGGATATAAAATGTGACCTACAATGGTTCACTTGCAGTTGCCATGCAGGAAGCAAGTATATTACTTATCCAGGGTTGCCTGAACAGTTCAGGGCATGTGGACATGTCCAACTTGGTTATACTTTAGAAATTCTTTTAGCTTTGAGGTTTTATTCTTCCATACTAATGGAAAATAACTACCTGATATTAATGGTGTGTGTGTGTGTGTGTGTGTGTGTGTGTGTGTGTGTGTGTGGAGTTTATCTTGGAGGTGGGGAAGGTTAATAACTCACTGTCTAGATGCGAACTGACTATGTTTTGGGTGATCAAAACATTCCATTGTACAGGCAAGGCTGCATTTGATGTGTAGATGAGACTCTCTGGGGCCCAATTTCTACTCCTGAGTCCTTTCTACCAATGGAATTTACCCACTGTATTTGTCTCTTTGTCCTCCTTTCTATTCTGTCTACCCTGTGAGCACCCAGAGAAGTACACAGGAAGCAGTGACTTGAAAATTTTAAGGAATTATTATTTCATCTTCTCTTCTAAAGGTTTCCTACAGTCCCAAATCTTCCCATTGAAAGTTTTTTTCTTTTTACTTCTGTCTTTCTTTCTTTTATAAAATAAGCTGCCTTTTTTCCTATCACATTTTAAATGTTGAAATGTGTCGCTAAATAATGAGACTAATTTCCCAATCTCCTTTTTTTAGTATTCCTTTACATACTTTACTTATGGATTAGAATCATCATTAACTATTTAATGTTTGTAAAGAGTCTGCAAGAAAGAATTTAGTGATAACAGGAGGAGCAGATAAAACTTGGGCTTCTGGTTGGAGGATGAATACTAATGAATATTAATCCTGAATGCTTGAATAGTGCCTTGTCTTCAAAGTGGCTAAAAGCAGCACTAATTAATTTTCACCCTATAGGCTTGGGATTAAAACAGTATAGTGTGTCCACACGTGCCTTGAGCAAACACAGAAGCTCAGTGGCTGAGTTACAAGCTAAGTGATGATGTTGGTGCTTCTGCGCAGAGGGAGTGATGTAAGACCATATCATTGAATGCAAGGACTTGGTGAAGGAAACAGAAACAATTGATCACATATGGCCATTACTTTGGATACTGCTCAAAATTTGGGGTGTGGCATAAATGAAAGGGAAAGTTGTTTTGGAATCAAATTAGGTTCTGAAGAATAAGACATTGGGAAAAGTTTTGAGGATAGAGAAGAAGCACTTGACTGTTTTCTTTTGGGAGTTTTAGGAAAAATATGTTTTCTCATATTTACGAAACCACACAAGAATGCTCTGGGGGCAATGTCTACCAGGTGGGCCTATTCAGATGGCACATCCTGGGATTGTCTTTGGTCCTGCCCTCCTGGGCATTGTCTACCTATAGAAATGGCAGAGCGAAGGGGAAGCTCTTCACTTCTATTCCAGGGGTTCCAAGCTCTTCACTATTTCTGCCATTCATAAGGCAGCCGATTTGGGGGCTTCTTGAAGGCCTAGAATCATATTCAAGAAAAGTTGGTTCTCATCTCACTTATGTTCTATTTTATGGTCGCATGGTCTTTTAATATCTCTCCCAAAGAGCCATTGATCAGGACACGTGGGGCACATTTTCCAGGGGAAACGGTATAATGGAAAAATGATGTTTATTCTCCCTAATTCTTCTCATTTCCCCTTACATTCCTTGTACTGTTTGCTAAACTCTATGAACTACTTACAAGAAGCAAATGAAACAGAAAATTCTTCAGGAAAAACCAACTAAACAGGGAGGGAAGATGCTGTGTCTCTGTGTTTTTTTTCCAGTGTCCAAAGCATAATCCTTCCCTAAATAATGCATTTGCTGCTAATTCGGTAACATACTTCCCACTTGAGGAGAGCCTCCTCAGCAGCGCTTGATGTGTCCTCATTGAAAGCAGCCTCCTTTAATGGATATTTGATTACTGTGTTGTGAGCCGGGACACAAGGCATTATGTGGAATTCTCTGTGTCACTAGACATTACGTGGCGCTTTAGTCATGGACAATTAGTAAGCATTGACTCTCACCGTGATTTACGGTGTATTTCATGGCCTCCAAATGGTCATTTTTCTGGAAGAACAAAAGTATTTTTCAACAGGGCAGGTCCTCTGGGTAGACAGAAGTTCTCCCTGCTTTACAGGGGTAGGCAGTGGGATCTTTGAAGCAGAGGGGCAATGGTGCATGAACTTATCAGGCAAAGTATAGTGTCAGTTCATTATTTCCCTGCAATCTAGAGACATCATTTATCATGCATTTAAGGAGGGCAATGATTATATTCATAATGTAGAGGTTCGATAAATTGAAAATCCACAGACATCATTAGGCAACTCATCCTTCCATGGGTCAGGCCGACGGTGCTTTGGTTGAAGAGGATGGCTTAGAACTGCAAAGAACAATCATCCTCACGGGATGGTGAGCATCTGACACTCAGCCTGAAGGACAACACAAGAGTGTAAGTGATGCGTTTTGACTGTATCCCTCTCTCCCCTTGCAGAGTGAACGCTTCTATAAAGCTCAAAATGTTTAGCTGACATTTGCATAACTGTGAAATTGGTAAAGAGCCTTTCTTAGAGCATACACAGAAAATGTATGTGATTCTATTCCCGTCACCATCTTACAGAGATAAGGGGAAAAAAGTGACTGTCCTTTTTCCTTTAGATTGGTAAAAAATGATAGTTTTCTACTTCACAGGGTAGTCAGCATTGGAGTTGTCAGCGTTCCTTCTAAGCCTGTGACAGCTGCATGACTTAGTTGGGATCTCGCAGGTGGGCTGCAGCTTCTTACACAGATAGAATTAGCCCTCTACTCTCCCTGTGTCCTTATGATGAAAACAGGTATTCAGACACGATAAAGGTGCTGATAGTCCTGCCACTTTTCTCTTCCTCTTTTCTCTACAACTTGTATATTTATAAACCTCATCTATCATATGCCATCCTGAAAAATTAAATCAAGACAGTGTTTTACAGTTTGAGGATCACCTGAGAGGTTGATTCCCCAAAGTCCCCGAGACCATTAATGACAGCGGCCTGGTGTGCAAATCCACTTGAGTGGAATAACTGTAATTTAGAACAGACTGGACTAATGATGATTTATTTTGCTTTTAATGAAGCCCTTGTGCATCTGTGTGTGTCTGCACGTGGTTCCATCCCATCCCGGGTTTCCTTATGTTTGGATGGACACCTTCTCTGGGAATTGCCTCAGCCCTTGACAAAAATCACCACTCTGCATTGTTTCTTGATTTTTCCTACTTGATTGCTAAGCTTGATTACTGTGGCCATTTTCAAATATCCCTCTCTGTAGGTTTTGTTTTTTTTTCCTTTAGGAACATTTGGTGACATAATTGTCACTCCTGCAGCCAGAGGTTGATTAATCTCCACCAGTTATTTTGCTGCGTTACTGCTATCATTTAAATCCCCAGAAATCGGGCCTGACCAATTGCGATTCCATCCTACAGTCAGTGGTGTTTATGGACCAGCGTCAAAAGAAGCCTTGACTTGAAGATGAGGAGTTTTCCTGAGATAAATATGGGATAGTTTTACTAAAAACATAGTAAAATATAGAATGAGAGTGATATGAATCTGATATGAGGTAACCGTGTGTCCTATATATTTTTACTTGTGTAAGAAAAAAGGGATTTTTGTCTTAAAGACATAACTCAAATTGTACCAAGAATCTGTTCGTGCTACAGTTACTTCCTTGATGATGTGCTGAGTATATCCAAACATTTGGGTCCTCATTTTGAAGCCCTTAGAATAAAAATGTCTTCATTTGTTTCAACTTTGCACATGCTCTTTCAGTTAGATTGGGAAAAATAGACTCTTTAGGACAGAAATTCCTTTTGGTGTTCTTTTATCCTCTCTCATCCATTTATACAACACATGTTCAGTAGTAGCTTGTTGAAGGAATAAATGAATAAACAAATGGTTGAGTTGGGAAGCAGACACTTCAAAACTTTTTCCAAAGTCAGAACAGTGCATTTTAAAAAATTAAGTTCTCTACTTAGTAGTGTGTTCTGTGTCCAGCTTTCCCTTTGAGAGCCACTGTGCCATGTTTCCGTGGGGACTGTGCTTCTGTGGAAGCTACGCTGGTGGAGCAGTGAGACAAATTAAAAGAAAATTATTTTAGTCGTTTATTTTGCCTCTTGCCTTATTCTGTTCAACTTGAGCCTCTTTACACGCTCACTCTCACTTTAATGTGGCTAAGATTTAAATCTGACACCTTTAGGGAAATTTCTTATCTATTTATAAATGTTTGTTTTTTTGGAGAAATAAATGTTTAAGTCTTCTGTCTTTCAAAAGATATTGTTCATCCAGTAAGCTTATGGAAAGTACATAAGCTACTTAGGATTTATTATAAATCACATAGCCACACATTATATATGATATTCTAAATAACATATAAACATTTTTTGCATATAGTTTAAGAGGTCTATGTGTCAAAAACTCAGAGATTTCTTTTTACATCTTAAATGAGATAGGTTAAATGCCAATTTTTTATATTGAAAAGTAGTTAGAAGACATTTTAATTCTCTTTGTATATTTTCCCAAGGGAAAGTCTTTAGCAGAGAAATTGTTCAGTGAATATTCTCAGAGAACATCAACAACAGATGCAGAATTCAGAATGCATGAAGACTTTAAACTAAAATTATAAATTTTGAATTCCATCTTAGACCTGTGGGATGTATTTTTATGATTCCCTATTGGCAATAAATTCCTGGTGTGGCCCATAAAACAACAGGGGCTTGCAAATTAATTTATAACTGATTATATCCCAGGTTCTCAGATACTCAGTTCAGCTGAAAGAGTTGACTGCACATTGATGTTTGAATGTGTAGCTTTTTATTTAATGTTCCCTTTGTAGAATCAGCCATCCAACACTTCCAGAGAACTCTGAATTTACTATGTCATATGATCCCCGGCAAAAGTATACTTTCATATCCAAAGCATCCCAGCCTAACTGGTCGCTATACCAACTATTGGATTTTCCTTCATTTCCCCGATGCTTGTGCATTTTGTAATGGGTTTGTGAAAGGTTCTGCAAGGACCTTTTACATTGGAAACTTTCAACTTCTCTTTAAAAGGCAGACAAAGTGATTTGGGGGAGTTTGGAGGCTGGTATTATTTTTTATTAGGTTGAATTATAAGGCTCATAATGAGGTGATTCTTATGAGGTAGATCTAAAAGCAGCCCACCTTTGTTTATTAAGGTCAAATGCATGTCTTGGCTATAAACTCAAAGACAATTCTGAGTTTTCATCAGCACAAAGCGCTTCTTGTAAAACAGAGAAATATTTTGGTTCATTATTTCGGGAAATGGGGACAGAAGAAAGCAGTCTACTCATAACCACGGTTCACACATTTTCTGGACTGTTGGAATGTGCCATGTGTTTCATTTACCCTTTGCCTGCCTCAGAAATAGACTGTAACTACAGAAATGCAGACACACATGTGACAGGCGAGCAATGTGATGTGTGACCTTGTGAGCGGAGATGCTCTGCAGAAGCCAGTGATTCCATGTGAACGAGACTGGTCTGTGGGTGATGCTGGTCAGCCAGTTCATCACCATGACTTGTATATGTTTTGTAACGTATCACAGTGAACCATATACAGTTGCTGATACTCAACTCTTTTTTAACCTACAAAACTGGACTTTCATGTAGTTCAATTTAATACTCTCACATTTATTATTCCCCTTGAAAAGCTACCTTCCATGGTCAAAAGCACACAGGTTTTAGAGCCAGAGGCCTGGGTCCGCAATCCAGCAATGCTACTTGCGCGCTGGGTGACCTTTATAAACCCCTTAGAGACTGAACAGTGGCATGTGGGAGCAAAGAGAAATCTAATTCATGAGGTATTTATGCATTTGTTGACTGATAGTTCCCAGATAGCCTTCTTCACAGTGGTAATATGAAAGTGCAGTCCTATAATGCATGCAAAAAAGGCTAACGAACCATTCAATGGCGTGTAATCCTTGATACCATTACTGGTCACCGTTAGGACATTGGTAAATAGGAATGGCAGGAATCCTTACCCTTATTACCCAAATGAGAGGTAGGGAAGGTCAGTAAGTTGGCCAAGGTGACTGAGTGGACCAAGAGTAGAGTCTAAATCTCCAGACACTATTTCTCTCTGTGTGGTGATGGTGGGGGTGGGGGGATGGGGGGGAGAATACGGGGGTTAAATGGTAATGGAAACAATACGATGAAATTTATTTAGAAGAGTGCCCTCTGATGACTCCTGTAGCATTAAGGGACTACTGACACTTCTCTGACTGAGTACAGCAGTGTTACCAAGACATCCCAGCAGCCAGAAGGCCCAGCTCTGTGATGCCACATCATGGCCTTGTAAAGTCATGGGGATGTGGAATACCTGAAAGCTACTCCTTTCAATGTCTATTTATCCCCCCTCGAAAATGTATTAATTACCAAACCCTGAGAGAAATGGAGATGAACTTCAGAAGATGAATGGATTAATAAATGGTTTTCTTTAGACAACAGAATATTATTTGCCACTGAAAAAAATAAGTTATGAAGCCATGAAAAGACATGAGGGAAACTTAAGTGCATATTACTAAGCAAAAGAAGCAAATTTGAAAAACTTACATAGTGTGTGATTTCACCTGTATGCCATCCTGGAAAAGGCAAAACTCTGGAGACACTGAAAAGATCAGTGACTGCTAGGAGCTAGGGGCGGGAAGGAGGGGTGATTAGGTAGAACACAGAATTTTTAGAGCAATGAAACTGGTCTGTATGATACAGTAATGGTAGTTGTTATAAACTTGTTCAAAATCACAGAATGTACACTAAAAGTGAACCCTACTGTCAACTGTGAACCTTGGACAACAATGATGTGCCCATGTAAGTTGCTGTGTTACGAGAAATATACCACTCTGGTGGGGGGTGTCGATAATGGGCAGGGCCTGTGCATGAGTGGGGACGGGACGGATACAGGAAATATCTACATCCCATACTCAGTTTTGCTGTGAACCTAAAACTTCTCTTAAAAAAATAAAGTCTATTAAAAAACTGTTAAAATCCAAGGCTTTTTTCTCATGAGGAAAGCCTTCACGTTGGAATCACGAGAGCCAGTCTGAAGGGTAGTCGCCCTCATTCCCATCCTGGGGCTGAGAAAGCAGGCTCAGTGAGGTCGGAAGTACCTGGCCTGAGGTCACCCCAGCAGGAGGGGGGCAGCTTGGAGGGGAGCCCGCCTTCATCCAGGTGCAAGCCCGTGCTTCTACTATTAGCACACTATGTTCATTCCTTGTGGACCTTGACAAGCTCACGACATCGGGTAGCTGGTTGGCGCAGTCAGAATACATACACACTAAGAAGAACATTATTTTGCAGTAACACATGAAGCATGTGAGTAGCATCAGAACTGACTACAGTAAAATTCAATATATATTGATGATGGAGAAAATACTGAGTTGGAGAGAGAATGCAGTTAAATTTTGGTGCAGACAGCTTTCACAAAAAGTCTCAATCTTACTATACTTAAAGCACCCTGCAGCTATTTAAATTTTATTACTGGCCCTAGGCTATATTCAAGAAGAGTAAAGTACGTTATTGAGCAAACTAATTTACTTTGGAGTTTTTATATGATATCCCCCATCATCCTCTCAACCTCATGTATTATAATTTTTCTTTACATTCTGAGCATTAAATGTCCTTTCTAAGATTTCAAAGTTCTGACTTCCAGGCAATGCTCAAGGATTTCGTACGAGGATTGCTTTAAGAGCGTTCTCACGGGCGACTGCCTGTTTTAGTTCAATGTCGTCTCTCTGTACCAACCGTGAGAGTGCATGGTGACTCTCAGGAGGTCTCCGCACTGCCGGCCCTTCTTTCTTTCTGCGTCGTTGGTCCTTGCCCATCTTCAGATACAGGATGTGGGACCCGGCATGAAATGAAAGCAAATTACTCTGAAACTGCCATTAATTGGGGCAACCAGTGCTCTCTGGACCAAAGAGTAGGGCCTTGATGAGTTTCCCATTCTTGGTCATGAGAAGATGTTCCCAGGTGTTTGGATCCGTCACTCCCTAAGAGTTCATCCAAGATGGGGTCAGCCTGCTGGCCTGAGGCCGCCTCTGGCTACGTTTACTAGCTGTGGGACCTTCCCTTCTCTCATCTATCTGTGCAGCACAGTACTTACCATTGTGGATCCAGCATCAGACCGCCTACTTGTGAATCCAGGTCTTTTACATAGTAGTTAATGACTACATTTTAGTTAAGTGACTAAATGACTTCTGGACACCTCTATGGCCATCTGTCAGTCAAATGGGTACAATAGCCCTACCTGACTGATAGGAATTTCACAAAACTCATATTAATAGATGAAAATGCTTGTAACATTGGGCTTGCCTGTCCTCTGCACACATGAACACTTATTCTGTAGCCATACCAGACCCTGAATAGTCATATATTCAGCCCATGTCCAAAGTGTCGTATTAATTTGGAATTGCCTCCTGCACTTTCACCTCTTAAAGTCTGACTCTTATTTTAAGATCCAACTCAAATATCACTTCGTCCTTGAAGCACTGCCGCTTTGGGGCACCTAAAGCTTTCATGCTATAATAGCATACATTGTAATGTATAACGGCACTTACATATACCTAAATAAGCATATAAATGTATGTAATTATGTGGGTCTAAATAAATATATACATGGGAGTGTGTGTTTTTATGATTGTGTGTTTGTATAGGTATAGGTACTTATTTTTATATTAATTTATTTAATCATTCATTACATGCTTATATTGTACAGCATACCTTGTTACATGGGGTAGATAAGGTGAATAATATTCCCCAATTTCAAAATTGAACATTATAGAAGGGAGATTTTTTCTAAAAGTTAAAAACATACTATGATAGCCCAGCTGGTGTAGCTCAGTGAATTGAGCGCTGGCTGGGAACCAAAGGGTCCCAGTTCAATTTCCAGTCGGGGCACATGCCTGGGTTGTGGGCCAGGTCCCCAGTGGGGGCCATGTGAGAGGCAACCATACATTGCTTTCTCCCTCTCTTTCTCCCTCCCTTCTCCTCTCTCTAAAAATAAATAAATAAATCTTTAAAAAATACTATGATAAATATTGAAATGATAATTTGGATGAGATGTAATAAATATATAATATTGTATACACACAAAAATACATATTTATGCAGACATGTATTTACACCTATACAATTGAAATGGGATGAAAAACAGAATTTCTAGGATAATTCTCCCAAAACGATTTTATTTCAAAACCAGTAACTGCTGTAGTTTTAAAACAATAGATCTCAAACTCATTATTATACCCTCTGACACAACCAGCAGGGTGCCCTGAGGTTCTTGCCCCCCAGGACAACATGGCTCTAAATTCGGATTTGCTAGCTTTCTGGTTCCCACGTCACCTCAGTGTTCAGCGTCACTTCTAAACGTTTACCACTCACTGATTTCATAGACTTTATTGACTGAAAGCATTCTCTGTAAACTTTGCCGCTGTGTTTCTTCAGCAGAATCTTTTCCCCCGTCTTGGTCCATGACGTTAGGTTCATTTTTCCCGGAAACAACGTGGCCAGGAGCACAACTTGTCACATGTAATTTTAGAAGACCTGATTTATCCAGGTTTAACTATGTAAAATAAAATTGTTACAATGCATTTATGCAGAGACAATTACCTTATTAAACTGAAATAGTTATGTAATGGATTGACTTTACCTAGACTGTATTTTTGACATTTATCATCTCTGTTGCTTTCAGTAGGTCTTGGCCGGAAAGTTGAGTTTGTTTAAGGGTTTATCATTTCTTTTTCCTCCCTGAAAGATCTGTACTGCCTTTGTTTCTCTGCTTTAAAATGGTATATCCACATTACCCAAGTGATTATAAAGAAATTGGACAGAAAAATCAAAAGTCTTCTTTAAATAGCCTACTCTAAGAAATATACAAGCCTCATAGCTATTAGGATGTTATTTCTAGCTTTACTCTTTATACTAAAAAGAAAAAAGAAGGACCCAATAATTTTATCAGTGTAAGCTGCATCTATTTTGTTTTCTGTAGTTATGTCAAATGATTAAGACATTAAGTAGTATATATAGCATGTATTATATGATCACATTTTATAAAATTACTTGGTCTTTCTTTTATTCTTTCTTTCTGGTTATCATTTATTCTTCTGATTGTAAATATGCATGGAAAGAATTATTTTTATCAGCTTTTAATGGAAATTATTTCTTGGTAGTGGCATTTGGGTAATTATTTTTAACTCTCTATTAACCTTCGGTTCTGATAGCTTTCTTATTTTATATATAAAATTTTGTCATTAATTCTAAAAGAAATTAGTATATTTAGCTCATTTGGAGTTTTTAAAAATTTTTATTTATTTATTTTTAGAGACGGGGAAGGGAGGGAAAAAGAGAGAGAGAGAGGAACATTAGTGTGTGGTTGCTTCTTGAGCACCCCCTACCGGAGACCTGGCCCAAAACACAGGCATGTGCCCTGACTGGGAATCAAACTGGTGACCGTTTGGTTCACAGACTAGCATTCAATCCACTAAGCCACACCAGCCAGGACTGGATTTTTTTTACTTAGTGCACCTGAAAGGGCAAAAAAGAACCATAGTCCTTTATCACATGCTAGTGTAGATTACAGGCACACTTTTGTTCTTGAACATTTTTAGCATCCAGTTTTATTGTGATACTGAGGGAAATATTTGCAAGTTTCAGTATCTCTTCTCTTTAGAACACTATTCCTTTCCATTACAATTATGTACAAAGCACTGGGTATTTATGTACAGCCATACATATGGTTTGGTAGGAAGATGCTCCTCAAATGGAATGATTAGTCATTACACACATGTGCATCTCTGTGCTTAAAAATAGACATATGTGTTTATCACACACCCTTCCTCTGTTAGATACTTGGAGATACAGGCAATGTCTTTTATTTTAAACCCTTTCCTGTGCCTTGACATGGATTTGAATGAGGCTTTAATACGACTTCTCTTTTCCTTGACTCAAAGCTTTCACTTCCTTTTAGCCCTTTTTACTCCCCGTTCTGTGGACTTTGCTAACAGTGCACAGAATTCTCTCTGCTTCCCAGGCCCTGAAATGACCAGAGCAGGTGGGCCAGCGCCCTCTCTCCCTTACAGGTCCAGCAGGATGCTCCTCTGATTATTTTTAGAGGAAGAACAGACTGGTGGACTAACTGCATAGGTGGCTGCGGTAAACAAGAAATGACGCGGTCTCCGCGACATCTCCCATGAAACCGCAAGTCTCCTGCAAGGTGGGGATATTTGTATGTTGTGGTCATAGGAACTTGCAGGACTTATGGGTCTTTGGGGAATTCTATATTCATTTTATTAACTTTAATTATAGGCATGCTATAAAATTTTCTCAGTCTGTGTGGTGTGAAAAATGCAGAAGTTAATTGCTCCTGACATCTAATTGGTTTATGCTTCTCTCTTGCACAATCTTGGACTGCAAGAAACAGGGAAACTAGTTGGCATGTTTCTGTGATAGCTGAGGATGGTACACCAAGAAATTAGCCCTTTCGTTAGTTCTCGCGGTGAATCACAAATGCAGTTTCAGCAGCGTGAGGGGAGAAATAAAATCTGCGAGTCTACATTCCACACATGCTGAGGGACTGACAGGGGCCTCCCTGAAGGTGCTGCCCGACTTGGCCAGACTGCTGCGGGTTTTCCACCATCATTGTGCAGGGTTGAAAAAGGACGTTTTTCTATCTCTCTGGACATGTCAGGTTGTTTGCAACCCTGCTGCAAGCCATCTGAAACCTTCACAGCCTTTTCATGATTTTTTTTTTCAAGCATCATCTCATCTGGCATAAAAAGCACAAGGTGCCTGGCTGTTACCGATGATAATGCGTGATGGCTTGTGGAAGTTGCGTTTCAGTGTGGCACGGTGCCTCTCAGTGCAGGAGTGGTGAGAATCTTTGGAAGGCATCCACCTCCTCCGATGTATTCTGAGCTTCAAGGGAGATAACGGTGAGCAAAGTACAAAAAGCCAATGCCAGCTTCCATTTGACCTGCAGTGATGGAGCACGTACCATAAGCAAGACACTGTGACAGCGTTTTGGGGTGTACCGAGATAAGGGCAGTGGGCACCTTGCCCTCAAGGAATTTGTAATGTAGAGGGAGGAATGCGCTTGTGCGTAGTAACTAAATGCAAGGTAGGTAGCGAGTGCATAAATTCGGGGGAGCGCAAAGGAGGGGTGAGTGAGAACATCCAGAGAGAGGTGACAGGGGAGGAGGCCCCGTGGTCCTGCCACACTAGAAAGTAGGACCACACTGGCAGCTGGGGTGGGGGGGTCATCTCTTTGAAAAGTGAAGGCTGGCTTAGGAAGAAGCAGCCTGTCTGCATTTTCTATGATTGGTTCTTCACTTCTGGGTTCTGCAAGGACTCCAGAAAATAGATTCAGAAAATATAAACAAATAAAAACAAATAAACAAACAAAAAAGGTCAGAGCCTATCAGATTCTATTGCTTAATTCACTTGTCCCAGAACCTAAAAATTGTTTTAAAATAATCAATCAAACTGATCGTCAGAGGCTGAGTACACTTGTCCAAGTCTATTTTCTTTAATTTAGTTATTATGTACTCCACAGATTGGCAACTGCGTACTGCAAGGTGAAGGAACAAGAAAATAAAGTCTAAATTCATCTCCCATTAGTTTCTTAATACATACAAGAATGCCACTGACGTCTTCTGAGAATGTCATTCTTTTCATCTTTACCTAATAGAGGTCATTGGATCTCATAAAATAAAATAAATGAATGCAACGATATTGGAATGCTTGCTGCAGGCAGGCAGAGTAGAGGTAATTACACTAGTCGTGCCCAGCCGTTGAGGGTGGAGCAGATTGGGTGACACCTCCCCCTCAGAGGTTATATAGGAGCAAAAGATTTGTTAGGCTGAGTTGAACGAGAAGAAATGAATGGAGAACTACCTGGGAGGTCATTTCCAAATGGAGCAAAGATGCGGAAGCAGGAGGCAGGGTTGATGAGGACAGACTGCTGGCACCAAGGTGACAATGTTCCACGGATTGCAGAGCATGGTCCAGGGGTGGAAAGCAAGAGGAACAGAGGGCAGAACAAGGCCCTGAACTGGCACAGGATTAAGAAAAGTCAGTCTCCAGGCAGGAAGTGAGCCCGTGATGTTGCTGATCAGAATGCCCAGACCGTGCTTGTGGGATGTGTGGGGTCTTTTGTAGTACAGCACCGGGAATGCCAGATGATCCTCATTCTCAAACAGCCTAGGATCTTGGTGAGCATTTCTAAAAGTACAGTCCATGGTCCCTGTGGACCAGAATACCAAGATGCTTGTTAAAAATGCTTATCTCCAGCCCTGGCTGGGTGGCTCACTTGGTTGGAGTGTTGTCCTATATGCCAAGAGTGTGAGGGTTTGATTCTTGGTCAGGGCAAATACCTAGGCTGGGGGTCCAATCCCCGGTGAAGTGTGTGCGGGAGGCAACCAATCAATGTTTCTCTCACATTGGTGTTTCTCTCTCTCCCTTCCTCTCTTTCTAAAATCAGTAAACATATCTGTGTGTAAGGATGAAAAATATAGGCAATGCCCACCTACAGGTCTGACTATCTCCAGGAATGGGATTTCGGACAGCCTCCCTTGGTGAATCTTGAGGATACTAAAGTTTGAATCTCTCATTAGGTCATCAGATGAAAAGAACACTGGAAAATCAATGACCCAGACAAGGCCAGAAATACTGTATGAGAAATGACTAGACCAGAGAGTAATTGAGTAGGAATTCAGGAGAAATACAGATAGATTTGAGCTGAAGAGGTCAGAGCACATGTTGAAAGATGTGAAGAATTTTACTCAGTGAAGAGGTGAGAGCCTTCTTGATGGGAGGGAAAGGCCTAAAATGAAAACCCTTTGGGAGAACTCAGTGTGGCTTTAATGGAAAAGGCCATGAACTTGGAAGTTTGCATCTCACTCTAGCCATTTTCCATTTATATGAACTTTGACAAGTGAGCCATTCTGAATCTCCATTTTTCTCATTTGGAAAATGGGACTGGTAAGAGCTACTTCCTAAGGTTATTGTATTAAATATATTGGATTAAATGTAACATGAAATGTAACATGAACACCATCTAATTCTTAGTAAGTACTGAATATTTGCAATTTCCCTCATACCCAGGACTAATATTCCATGAATATATATTTCAACATGGTTTAGTTTATACCTGCCTATCTGTGAAAGGCAAAATATCAATGATTCCCTCAAGCTGAGGCTCAGAGTGCCAGGACAAAGTGGATGAAAATTAGGTTTAAAGACGATTAAGGTTAGGAGGGAGAGGGTTGGGATTGGATATGTGCAAGATTGTGTGATATAGACATTGAAAAGTAAATCAGAAATTAAAGACTGATTCCGTGCTCTAGATGTGTAAGCCCAGAAGACAGAATGCAGCACCTTGATGTCACTTTTCTTGCTAAGCTGTATTTTCATCATGTTGAAGAGTGATTCTCTTCAGTCCGGGGAAAACATACAATATTTATTGACACTGTCCTGTTTCTCTACTGTGAGCTCCATCTTCTGTGAGCTCCCATAGGTTTTCTTTGTAAATGCTGAGGCAGATGACCTGTGAACTCAAGAAGGGGAGAAAACAGACATCCGTCTCAGGAAAATTGCGGTTGAGTGTACCGAGTGCCTGGACACAATCAAAATGGGAAGGGAGGCTGGCGGTGGGCGACTGCCCTTACTGCGGGTAGAAATAGGGACTATAGGTCAGGTTACATTCCCTGTGACAGCCTTTCAGAGCTCACTCTGGGGCGTGGCTCTGGAAGCTTCCTTCCTTTAGAAGCCCTTCCCCTGTATGAGACAATGGAGGCTCCCAGACTCCAGGTACTCAAAGTCACTGTAACCCCTGCCCCCACCCAGCTTCATTACTGCTGCACCCACCCTCAGCCCTTTTCAGGGCTGACACAGAACATTTTCTCTGCTGCATTTCCTTGGAGCCCACCTTGACAGAGACAACGGGATCCACTGGTCTTGGCACGTGGGCCTTGACTGAACTTGTTTTGAAGAGTGACTGAGTGGCTCTGGTACAAGAAGCATTCTTGATTAATCCCCCAGACGGATGGTCTCATGTGTTTGCCAAGAACAGGAGAGGGAGATCAACAGAATGACGAAGTTCTTGCAGTGCGTCTTTCTTCTGCTCTCACCTGCCCGATGGCCCCGGCCGTCCTTGTGATGCCCAGACTCTGACCCCCACTCTCCCAAGGCCTTACTGGTATCCCCACGAGGCCCTGGTGTCTAGGGCAAGGGCAAGTGTTCCAGGCCATTCTGAAGTAGCTTCTCCTATCAAGTTTTAACCAATTTTTCTTACCATATTTTTAATTAAAGAAAATTTTGGAAAACAGAAAAATTGGGAAATCTTCATCAATGTGTATATGATGTATTTTTATTTCAATCTTAACTTTTTTGTAAGGTAAGAAAGAAGTAAGGAATAAACAACAATAATACTGAGTGAATGAATGGACAGATCAAATTACAAATGAGTATTCAATTTCTAATCCTGAAGTAATTGATTGCTTAATCTGACAAAACAATTTACATCATTATGACCAATAATAGTCTAATATATTTTCTGTAAAAGATGTGGAAATAATTCTGAGCCCTGCGGTGGTATTATATGTGACAATATTTTGCACACTGTTGGAACTCAGTGGCTTTAAAATCCCATCGGAATTGTCCACTCGATTCTATCAGCTCAGATGTCCAGAACAAGGCCAGAATGGCGGCTGCGCCGTGTTCCCTCTGTCCCCCTTGTCACACTTCACCTGTAGGATGATAGTTCAGAAGGCGGCAGGCAGTCTCAGAGTAAGGAAGGACGTACAACCTGCAATGAGAGTTTATAACAAGACTGTGCACACTCATTCCAGGTTCTTACCAGATGCACATCTACACAGGTGTTGTGTGAAGCTGCAGGAGAAACAGGGGTCTCGGTGGAAGAGAGAGGGTGTTCGTAACTACAGCAGTGTGGGTAGCCTGTGAAGTGGAATATGTCGAGAAGGTGCAGATGGATCCAGGGAAGTGAGCAGCTACATGAGGTATGAGAATTAGGAAGGTCAGTCAACAGCCACTTCTGGCTGTTCTGTTTCCTAGTGCTTCTCTCCGCCATTGTCTGGAGCACTCGTCCAGGTGGTAGTAAGACCTTGGATTTGCATAGCTGTGTTAGATAAGACAGAGGTGAGCCAAAAGGAGAGCCTCCTAGGGATATTAGTTTATTTAGCAAGCTGAGTCAGAAAAGTGAAAGTCCATGGTGATCCTGTAACTCCCTTTTCTAGGACACATGGATGCATTCTGTCACACATTCCATTATAAAATATATAGAAAACTCCCATGTGCCAGACTCTGTAGTAGATCCCATGGGAAAAGGTGGGGGGGACAAATGATACAGCCCTGCTTGTATGTGACTAAGAACCATTGATGAGAAAAGGCAAAAACATGCCCAAATAATTGTTATGGGGCTGTGTGCGCAGTGGGTACCAAGACACAAAGCTGGACGAGTTCACCGAACTGGCCTCTCTGGAGAGTCTTCGCAGAATCATGGGATGCGAGCCTTGACTCCAACAGATGGGAAGGAATTCTGGGTAGATCTGACCACTGGGTCAAAAAGCACTTGGATCACCCTCCTCCTGTCCTTGTATGGTGAATCCATCAGCTCTAGGCCTCTCAGCACACAGGCCTTTAACCCCCCAGTCTGCAAACACAGCGGTGAGAAGGCAGACATGGAGTCCGCAGGTCTCCTCCTGCTCCGAATTGCCTTAGGATGTCTTTTCCCCATTAGAAAAAAATATCTCTTATGTCAGTGACCAGAGGGAGGGTGACAGAACACATTCTGGCAACAAAATGACAATTAGTTTCTGTTCATACACATGTGCTGTAGACTGTTTTCAAATCCAGCTTCTGAAATCTGTTGTGGTTTGTAGCGTTGATGAGTAAGAGCTGCTTTTAAAAGGAAAAAAAAATGCACAGCAGGAAAGTTAGAGCAAAATATATTTTGGGGCTGAAACACATTTCTTGAACATGCTTAAATTGAGGCCTTCTTTTTTAATCTTTAAAAATAGATAACTTTTGAAGACAGTAATATGTTGTATGCTAAAAATAACCTTCTGGTAATGCTGCGGATGGCAAGAATTTTCCCCAAACCCTTTCCCCTCCAAGTGTGTTTCTTATTCACTCTTTCTGTAAGGTCCAACGTGCTGAGGGTTCAGTAGGTTCATGTTCTGGGCTCCTTTGTGTATATGTTATTGAGTATTATTGTATAGGTACATTTGTTTACTAATTTTTTAAGTGTCCAATTAGATGGGAGTTGCAGTGGAGTGGATTCTAGATGAATTGGCTTCACAATAAGTATTTATTAACTAATAAGTATGTATTAAAGGCTACCATTTAATATGCACTAACTGTATCAGATAACACACTAAATATTGTATTTCTAAACCCTTTGTGCTAGGTACTATTACTACCTGTTTACAGATAAGGCAGTGGGATCAGGGTGGGGGTTGGAGCTGGGGCCCTTGCCTGTGCCCCAGAGCTAGTAATACAGCAGTGATCAGAACCAACATTTTTCTAGCTCTAAAGATCATGCTCCCAACCACTAAACCATGCTCCTTCCAGTCCCTGTCTCCTTTCCCATAGGGAGAAAGTGTATAGGGTAAGAACCAGTGTCACTCAGGAAGAGTCATGAAGTGTTTTAGGCATTTTTAGTGCATGTTTTGAAGAACACTTATCCAGTGAATTAGGGCATAGTTTTTTTCTCTTGATGTTCCCCGAATTAAGACATAGATGACTGGATCTGAGCCACACAGAGTGATATTGGTAGTAGAGCCAAACTGGACCTGGATGACTTCTCATTCAACTAGGCTACAAGATCTGTCTAGATCTTTCTATTCAAGAAATGGCCATGCTGCTTCTAAACTGCATAGCACTTACCACGTTACACCTGTTGATTCATAGTGGGAGAATAGATGGGTGGGAAAATTGGAAGTACCGGAATGGATCATCTAAATGGGATTTAGTTAGACCAGTAGGTGGAAAGCTTCCTTGTATACATCAAACCTAAGATGATTGCCAAAGTATCACCGTTTTTTATTTCTTCCTATTTTTTGCACGTATCTCCCATTACCTCTCTTATATCCTGTCTTATTCCTGCCTTTTGTTTCCCATTTTTTCCCACCACTTGCTGTATAGTGCTAAGCCTCAATGTTTTCTGTATCAGAAAGTTAATAGCCCTACAGTAGCTTGAACTATGTTGCAATATAATATAGTAGCAAAATGCATGTAGTTCTGATGTTACTTGTGAACTTCTCCCCAGTGCGGTATTTATGAAATTGGTAGCCAGTTGTGGCCAAGCTGAGGTCCTTTTTTTTCTTTCTGCTTTATGTGTCATCCTCAGATTAATCTTTGAATGTGATAGGGTTCTGAGTCTCATGGAGACCTGTGCCTCTCTGCAGTAAACTGGTCCCTTTCCTAAATCCGAGCTAATGCTTGAATTGCAGAGAGTTCCGGTTGCTGTCTGTATCAGTTTCAAGTTTGGTGCTATAATGCAAGGACTTCCGGCCTCACCTGTACCAAATATCATCAGCAGGTCCTATTTTTCCATTGCTCATACATCTATACCCTGGGCATGCTGTGACTATCCCAGAAAGAGAAGCAGGACTTTTGCAGGTAGATAGACTGAGTCTGAATTTCCCTGGATAGCAATTAGGAGACCTTGGCTTGTGATGCCTAAGGTACTCATGCATAAAAAGGGAGACAATACTTACCTCCCGTGGTTGTTGGAAGAATTTAATAAAGTTTATTGCCTATGCACATACAGTCTAGTCAATAAAGGTTAATGTTCTCCATCACCATTGTCTTTCCATTTTTTTATATCAAGTGTTATCCTGAGCATTGGACTGAAGATTCTACACTTGTATCTCAGTGACGTTCTCTTTAACTATTTCATACTTACACAGAAGCGCTCAACAATTCCCACTTCTCAGAATCATCTTAGATTCCATCTAGGATGAGATGCAAGTTTCAAATATAGTTTGGAAACAGCTTTTTATGAGCCGCATGGCAGCCGGCCTGACCACACGTAGCACCCCATGGTGCTGGTAAAAGCTGTGTTCCTCAGCCCATCTGGTAAACACCCATTTCCCTTGCCAGAAGGACAGAGATGAAAGCAACCAAGCTCCTTACAAAAGCCTGTTCTACTGCCTTGATTTTTTTTTCTTTATCACTGACTTCGATGCAACAGATTGAGGTAAAGCAGTGCCCCAGTTGATTTGTTTGAGAATCTTCCTTCCCCCTCTGAAGTGACAAACACGAAGCATGGTCTATTTTATTTACACCAAGTAAGAATCTATGTTTTTTAACAAATAACCCCCCCAAAGTGAATAACTTTCCAAAGAAATCAAGAACCACACCAGCAACCATCCACAAAAAATCTACAAGGCAAATATCTGAGAACTTATAGTGTCTGACACCCACTGATAGTTCTGAGAAGGGAGTTTTTGTTGATCTATTTAGTGTTTTAGAGGATCCATGTTACCAACATGCAGATAGATAGAGATCTACAACGATAGATAGCTTGATTCTTGTGATGTTTTATATCATACTCTGAAATTCGTGCAGGGCATTTGGCCCTGTCCAAAATATCCATGGAGACATTTGGTCCATGAGAAAAATCCTTGAAATGTTGTCTCAACCAAAGCACCGAAGCATTCATGAGCATATTGGGTCCATGCCAAATTGTCTGTGATAGCTGGTTTCATCAGAAGCATCCACACTTAGAAAACATTCCTGGGCTCAAATAGCCCATAACACTTATTTATACTTGTGGTTGACTAGATTAACACATAACATGCCATCGTGTTTTATTGTGCTGTGCCGGTGTTGCCAACAATAACCCTCTTGCCTTGGTAGAGTACCTGGGAATGGAAGACGGTCAGGTAGATGGTTCAGTGCTTGAATCTTGCAGAAGATCAGGGTTTAAATTGCAAGGACCTTTTGACATGGACCAACTGCCTTGGTGGATTTTTTGGACAGGATCAAAATTCAAGGATACTTTTGGTGGACATTTTGGATGGGTCCAAGTGGCTGCCGATCTTTCAAATGGCTCATAGCACTGGATTATGGCATTATTTCTGTACTGTCAGAGAAATTGAATTTGTAGATGAGGGACTGCCTCTCACCATAATAACAAGAATTTCATTATGATTGAAAATTATAATGAAGGTTTTTGAACACTTTTTATGGGTCAGGCACTCTTCTAAATTCTTGACATGATTTATCTCACTTAATTCTGACAATAATCCTATGCTGTGGGTGCTGGGTTTTTTTTAATATTTTATTTATTTATTTTTTAGAGAGAGGAGAAGGGAGGGAGAAAGAGAAATGTATGGTTGCCTCTCACATGGCCCCCACTGGAGACCTGGCTACAACCCAGGCATGTGCCCCAACTGGGAATCGAACCAGGACCCTTTGGTTCCCAGCCTGTGCTCAATCCACTGAGCTATACCAGCCCAGGGGTGTTTTATGTTTTTAATTGTTGTTCAAGTACAGTTTTCTCCATTTGCTCGCTCGCCACTACTTTTCCCCGCCCTACCCACTCCCACCTCCCACCCACAGTCCTTTCCCCCTTTGGCTTTGTCCATAGATCCTTTATATGTGTTCCTTGACAACACTTCCCCTTCTTTCCCCCGTTATTGCCTTCCCCCTCCCCTCTGGTTACTGTCAGTTTGTTCTTTATTTCAGTGTCTCTGGTTCTATTTTGCTTGCTTGTTTATTTTGCTGATTAGGTCTCATTTTTATTTGCATTTGATAGATAGGAAAACTGAAGTTCAAAATTTTATAACATGTTCAGAATCATACAGCAAATGAATAGTGAAGTTGGTACCATAATATAGACCTAGTTCCCAAATCTAAGTTTTTAAGCCCTTTCACTAAATACTTACAACTGGAAGAGAAGTCAGAGGCGATCCAAGGTCACTTGCTCATTGTAATGAAGAGGAAACTACAGAGCTGAAATGATCAAGGTCACACAGCTGCTATCGACCGACCCAGGATGAGCACTCGCATCTGTGATGCCCCTTACGGCAATATCTCTTTCTCTTACGCTGCACTCGGGGTTATTGCTCCCTGTTCACTTTCTGTGTATTGTTTGAGAACATTTTAAACTTTTTTAAGAAAAAGAAGGAAATACAGGGAGGAAGGGAGGCGAGCAGGGTGGGGGGGTGGTACGAGAGAGAGAGGGTGAAGGAGAGAGAGGGAGAGGGGGGAAGGAGAAGAAAAGGGGGGGAGGAAAGGAAAGAAGGAATGGGGGAAGGAAGGCAAAAGAATGAGAGAGAAAAAAGAGAGAGGAAGGGAGGGAGAAAGAAAGAAAGGAAGGCATATAACACTCAGATTCAAGTCAAACAAAATGTCACATTTACCTGGTGGAGGGCCTGAGTCTGAGTCCTTTGACACAGCCTCCTGACTAGGCAGGGGATGTGTGACTGGAGTAATTGAAGATAATTACACTCTTGTTCTAAGAGATTACCTGCTCTTAGGCATGATTCCTTTGGTAAGGGACAATATTTGTACTGATAGGTTACCTACTTACATGGCAGTAACTTCACTCTGTCTTCCTTCATCTTCTCAGATTTCAGTACTTTTTTCTCCTTCTAGAAATCAGAGAACACATAAGCTATTTTTTGCACATCTTATGAGACACTCAAAGTAATCTCCTTCATGGGTGATATGGAAGCAAGAGACAAATGCTATTGTTTGCCTCAGTCACGTCTCTGGGACCCAATTGTCTTGGCTTCTTTGCTCACGTGTTCATTCATCTTTATCTGGCATTTTGAATGCTGCTGTTCTCTTTTTAAAATCTAGTTGCTCCTTTATTTTGACATCTTTTTTGCTGCATCCCCTTCCTCTTTGCTTAGTTTACTTCCACCCAAATTGCCTCCCTGCATATGTATCAGCTCTCCAACTTATTTCTGAGGATGTCCATTCCTGCCTTGCTTCATGGCAGGTGCTGAGCGGAATTGTGTTGAATTCAAATCATTTTCACAAATCTATTCTTTGACTCTTTTATATGGAGATTTCTTAGAATGTGTTAGCAATGTTAGTGCAGAGAAAGTAGGACAAGAAATTTCTGTTTTTGTGCCATGGTAAGAGTAGCTGAAAATATAACAAAGGTGCTTATCATGATTGGAAGGGACATTCCAACATCCATAGAAAGAATGGTCTTAGGCAGAGCTGAAGGGAGCTCTGCAGGGATTTGTGACTTAATATGGAAAATTAAAGCCCAACAACAATAAACTACACACTTGTCTGTAGAGTTTAATGAATAATTTAATCAAATATGCTCTTAGTTGGACCATAACTGATATAAATTATTATTGTTATCATTAGCCTTATGGTTACCAAACTATTGGAGAGTATAAATTTGGTACTAGGCATTTTGTGGGGGACAAATGAAACCATGGCCAGTAATCATAATCTTTTAAATCTTTATTTCACCAAAATAAAGTACCAGACAAACAAACTAACAAAAGATTGTGGGTATTCAATTATGTAGATATGAGGTATGTTATGAATTCAACTCTATTTTCTTTAACCCCTGAACTCTTGTGGGATGCAGAGCCTATAATTGAACAACAAGGCATTAATACCGTGCCTAGTAAAGCCACACATGTGAACATGAGAGCAATAGATGGCCTTTGATATCCTTCAGTTGAAGTTTCCATGCTTTAGAAGAGAAAATTATGCAAATAGATGAAAACCTTTGTCCAATCCCTTCCTGTCACCAACTCCTAGCCTCCCTTTAGTTCTTTAATTCTGCTATCTAAACATTCTCATTCTGTCCCAAATTTGTGCCCTTTCCACCTGTATACAATGGACTTGGATTTTCTAAGAAACATCTGCTGCTTTTTAGGATGCTAAAGCCCACTAAAAATTCATATTAGAGTGGTAAGAGCATTTTAATGAGTTTTCACCATCAAAGACATTTTTTAAACTTATTTTATTTGGCCATGTGAACACTTTCCATGTAATAAATGAATTTACCATAGACCTCTTTGAACTTGCTGTTCATGTGCCTGAAAAAAACCTGCCAGCATAAGGCTCCCCTGATGTGTTTTGATCAACTAAGCCTCACCTAAGTCACAAGATGGTTGTGTTCTTAAGTCTCTAATTTGGGAATTCTGTTATTCCATCCCAGTAACATGCATCCAAAATGGGCCTCATATGACAAATCTTGATTCAATTCATCCAACTCAATGCAACATTTGTTTATTCTGAGTAACCATCTTAATTATGCTACCACATATATTACTTTAGGAAATTACTTTTAAATCATTAAAACCTTGCTCTGGCCATTAGGAAGCTTACGGAGTAGAAGCAAAAGCAGATCTTGCTTAGTCAAGTTCAGAAATAAATAGGGTATTGGGGCTATAAAGAGATAATGGCTTTGGAGCTGGGCGTGGGAGCATGAAGTGTGTAAGAATATTTAAAGTAGACAAAAAGGTGCAAGCTGTGCAGAGCATAACAGATCATAGCAGAGCAAAAAGTATATGTAAAATATGCATGGAATAGTCATACCTGAAAAGATGAGCTGGGACCAGGTCGAGCCTGAAGGTCTTTTTGAATCCTCAAGAGAAGCTCAACCTTTTTTCTCTTGGTAGCAAGAATCGTAGTGAGGTTTTTAGGCACGAGAGTAATAGGAACACCCTCTTGGAAACAATGCTGACAGCCAAATAGAAGGAAAATGAAAATGGAGAGAAACAGCAGATGGGAGAGTAATCAGTGGGTCACTGTAGGATGTATGTTAATGAGGATAGACTTCTGGACCAAAGCAACAGTGCTGAGGGGGAAAAAACAGGAGTGGATGTAACCTACTTTAGAAATAGAGTAAAGTACTTCGGCCAATTGTTTGTAAGATGTGGGGAGAAGGAACGGTCAGATGTCACTCAGAGCTTCTTGCCTAAGGCAGCCTAGTACCTGATGATTCTGTTTGCTGGGGAAGAGAAGGCTTTGGACAGTGAGCAAGCCTGGCTGTTCTGTGAGGAATGTGGTTGGAGGCACTGGGTTTGAGGTGGGAATCAGTGAAGGATGATAGCAAAACTCTTCATTGACTCGCATCTGTAATGTATAATGCAGATAACAAAGAGGAACTATTTGAAACCTCTGTGAAATAAGCCAGTTTGTAGCCTCCCAGGTATGTGATTTCCAGTAGGGAATTTTTAGTTAGAATGAAATACAGTTGTTCAGAAACAGATAAAAACAATGCTGAAAGAACTCACACAGTGGAATTTAGTGATGAGTCGAACACAATCTTTTAACCAAGGAAAGTCCAGGCTGCCGCCGAGAGCCATACCGCTTCCATTGGGCACTTCAAAGCACTGTTTATAAAACTTGTTGGACAGACTAACTCTTTTTAGAACTTACAAGTTTCTTATTCATGTGTTTTGCTGAAAACACATGAGTGGTTTAGGTTCATTCCAGAAAACTGAGAGGGGTGGCGATCAGTACATCAGAAGATGGACACATTGAAACCCATCATAGAAAGATACTTAGTCTTGCTGTTAATACTGTAGACCAGTGGTTTTCCAAGTGTGGTCCAGGGACGGGCAGCACCAGCAGCAACAAAGAACCTGTTGGAAATGATAATTTCGGGGTCCCGATTGAATCAGAAATCACTTTCAATTATTCTGGGGAAATCTGAAACCAGAAATGCTGGGGAAGGGACCCAACAAACTGCATCTCTTTTAAGTCCTGCCAAAAAGATTTTGATACTGGCTGAAGTTTGTGAACCACTGCTGTGGACCCGAAGGTAAAAAATTGATGAAAAAAAAATATATGGCAAGAAACTGAAAAGGAAAAAAGAGGAAAACTCTAAGGCAAGTGAGCATTCACTTTCTCTTGGAACCAATGAATGAACCGTCTCTGGAGCAGGGAGTGCTGCATCCCTGACCCTTTCAGTATCTGTGCAACAGATGTTTGTTGAGACTCCAGTTAGTGTCAGGGACTGAGCAGCATGTGATGTAGCTGACAGGGAAAAAATCTGCGGTGTCTCTGTGTTCTTAAATATATTTTTAAAATTATTATTCATCTTAATGCTAAGTACTATGTTGTGTTTTGGGAGACTTATAGGGGATTGATTGTTTATGGTTCAAAAGGCGGTTGAAATGCTTGCTGAGCGCTTCTGTAGGAAGCCTGTCTAGAGGGGCCTTGCGCTCCGCTCAGCTTGACCATGAACCCTAAGTTCCTGGGCCACGGCAGTCTTCCTGGGACACTGGCTTTTCTTCCGTGGGCAGCATGAGCACCCGCGAATGTCTCACTCATGAGCTGCGTGTGCGGAAATACCAAGCCCCACTTCGTTGGTCTTGCACTGCCTGTTCTTGCTGAAGGGGAGGCGGCTTTCACTTCCTTCATCCGTCTCGCTTCGTGATCCCCGGGAGCTCAGCCAGAGAAATCATCCCTCAGCCTCTGACATCTTCAAAACCCAAGTGCCTTTCAGCAAAACGCCAGAAATGTCAGAACTGCCGCCCCTGATGCCCCTCTCTCCTACTTTATCTCTAGCACACCCCTTGCCGCCCGGTTCACCACTTTTATCCGCCCTCCCCGGCAGCGTTTGTTGTTCCGTTCTGCCGGCGCCGTGACAACATCCCCGCTCCTTCCTGCGGCCCCTGTCCTTAAATCCCTGGGTTGCGTTGACCACCGCTTATCGCCGATGTGCTGCGTGTGTCTTGTCCCTTTAATAATGCATGGCTCTCTTGATCAGGTGCAGACAGGCCCAGGTCTGGCTACCTAAGTGTTAGGTTTATCCTGCTGCCTTAGGTCTCCTTTGATGCCTGAGGACATGTGTGGCTCAGTGGCAGATTTTTAGCTTCCTTGATGTGCTGTCCTCATTCTGATCTGATGTACACTGTGTGCCTTTTATATTCAGAGGAACCAAATAAAGAATTGTCCCCCCTCCTTCTCATATCCAGTTTTTGCCGAAGCGCCCTCTGATGCTATTAGTTACGGGAACTTTTTTTTTTCAACAATGTAAGGTATAATTTCACTGAAAAAAACACAAATAATGTCAGACAGACTGAATGCAGTCATTCATGAGGTCTTAGGCAGCTTTTCCTCTCCTCTTTGCCTTCTGTTGCATTTGCATAATGGTTCTTTAATGCAAGGAGAATTGGCTGAGGATTAAAACCAAGTCAAATTCTGCAAGAGGTTTAATACTTGATAATCACTCGTGGACATTATGATTACATATACTATTAATCTATTTTTTAAGCTCCATAGCCAAAACCAAGTACTGTGAAACACCAAGTACTACGTATGGGTGGATTTGTTTTGAAGCCAGCAGTGTGAGGAGGCACTGTCTGACCTCACCTGTGGATGATGCTGGCCCAGATGGGGACTGTCCTGGAGACTGGGGACAGGGATTCTGGCCATGCGTCATTCTGCCCTGATCATCCATCTTTCGGTGCCTTCTGCCCTATAAAAGCCGGCCACTGACAGTAATTTAGGCCTTTCACCTAGGCATATGCAAATAAGTAAAGAACAAAACAATCATAGATTTATTTATTTACATATATTCACTCACTTTTACTGGTGAGAAAATCAACTGAGCCATAATTGTTAATGAGGTTTACGGATGCTATGAGAATTTCATTCATTTTTAATATCCTCAGATTTACTTCACCAGGTATTTGGGAGATCTGTATCTAGAAATTGTTATAGAAACATCAATTACGCAGAGTTCCTTCACACACAGTAATATTTTTTTTAATTAAGCTCTTTTGCCTACATTGAAACCCTTGAGTCAAAAGAGCTGTAATTGTAAAAACATATTTGAAGATAATATCAGTTTCTGATATATGTGCGGTAACACGTGCTGGTTTCCTACACATTTATTCACTTGACTCACGTGTGGGTAAGAAAGGCAGGACAGTTATTATTAGTCCTATTTTATAGGTGAAGCAATGACAGCCCCAAGTTAATTAGATGCTAAGACGAGTCTGACCTAATTTGATGCTCTTTACAGCATACCAAGTCCAATTTTGGATCTCTTGTAACGCATAATAATTTGGTAAAAGTAAATTGTCCCCTGGATGCACTAAAACTTCTTATTTATCACAAAAGCAACAACAACAAAACATGTAGGGAACCCCGTATGAATTGTAACACATGGGGAATGTGATTTTGGGGTACTTGAAAATGCTGATGAAAAATTGTAACTTGATTGTAAACAATCAGATTAACCTCCCCTTTAAATTCAGCTTGGGCTCCTTTTTCTAAATCTGATCACTCCCTTTTATTGTCAAACCATCACTAACTCTCATGTCAGGTCAGTCCTATTGCTGTCCCTTTACAACAAATTGAAAGGAACTCTTTCATATTTTAGGACATAGCCTTGGATAAGGGTCAGGTGCAAAGACAAGAGTGATCATGCTCCCTGTGATATGGGCCGTGACAGCTGAACCTGCGTATGACAATCACATAGAACCGAGTGGTACGCATATGTCACACATGCAGCTCCAGGGGATGCAAGTGGGATGGAAAGCAGGAGCTACTGATCAAATGTGTTATAGAAGGCATTTTGATTATTGATTAGCTGAGTTTCTTACAGAATCAGAGAATTTTAGAAAATTCGTAAAAGGTATTGAGTGGTTATATAATCCATCTTGTGAGCAATGCAAAAATCCTTTATGTCTCTAGAGTTGTTACACTTGGATTTACCTCTGCAGCTGGCTAAGTAGTTGGGATTTGATACACTTTAAACTCCTGGTTGTCAAATGGGAGTCACTTTGCTCCCCTGGGGCCATTTGGCAATGTCTAGAAATACCGTATTTTGCTGTGTATAACACGCACCCATGTTTTTGGCCCAAACTTTCAGGAAAAAAAAAATCTTTCATTTTAATTTTTTAATTTAATTGTTTTACTTATTTATATTTAGATACTTATTTTTGGTATTATAAAGGAATTTTAGCATTTATTTTAACATATTATGATATAAGAAGTTTTATGTAACAAATAATTACAAAACACAAGAACGGATACAAGGTATTTCAGGTACTACCCGTGTATAATGCACATCCTTATTTTCCCTCAAAAGTCAGGGCAAAAACGTGGGTAGCTTTAGCTGTCTCAACTATCAGGTGCTGCCAGGGGCTAGTGAGTAGGAGTCAAAGAGGCCGCTGAACATCCTACAATGCCCAGGACAGCCCACAGCTAAAAATTATCTCATCTCATCTTTTATTGTATACTATTTTCTTAATTCAAGACTTCAGCAAGAAAGAAAAGGATAGTCTCACTCAAAATGTCAATAGACAAAACATTAAGTTGCTACAATTACTCATAAAAATAGAACTCCCTGTAAAACCACTTTTTTGAGGAAATATACCAAGAAAACAGTGGTAATATGTTACATGACCTATTTTAGATAACTAAATTAGTTTTCCATTTTACTTTACTCATGTACACATGTGAGACAGTGTTACCAAACCAGAAGATTAAAAAGTTTTTCTGACCGCAGACACTTTAAAAAGGCACAAGAATGTATGCACCTTTTGATTACTATTTGCCACATCTTAAACATATAACCAAAGTTTTTCTCTTAAAATCAGAGTGAGGTGACCATGACTTTCTCGTTAATCCTGAAGCATCAGGCACGCTGTCATGGCCCCGCCCCCCAGCTCCCTCCTCTATGAGGGTCTCCCTGATCTTCCTGCCTCTGAGTTTTGATAGCATTGTCTATGCCAGGTGTTAGTATGTATTTCTTACATTAATAATCTATGCACGTACATATTTGTGCTCCTAGGTTGCCCTCAGTTTGTTTGCATTTTTAGTTTTGTTCCCAGAGAATCAGAGTTCCTTGTGAGGACTGCCCGCTGATTTGGTAACTTTGGACTGTTTCCGAGCTTGAGTGTCTCCCTGGTTATTACCAGCTTCTTCCTCTGAATGTACTCATATTCTGGCCCCATGAGGCCAGTATCAGTGTTTGTGCCTTTTCAATCCTCTCTGCAATCTACTCACCTTCTTGCCTGGCTAACCTGTCAGGCCTCTGCCATTTATAATACTTCTCCTTCAGCAGCTTTTCCTGCAACCTTGCTGACTGCTTTTCTGCACCAAGAAACTCTCAGCCCAGTTTGCCTCTATGAGTGAGAAAGAGAGAGAGAGAGAGTGCGTGTGCGTGTGTGTGTGTGTGTGTGTGAGAGAGAGAGAGAGTGAGACAATGCTCTGTCTTCCTTCAATGGCTTCTCTTGTACCCCACCTGGCACTTTCCTCTGTTTAAGTGGTCTTTTCCAGGGTGGGCAGTAAGAACTCCATGGTCTCCTCTCTGTCCTGCCACCAGCGTTCCCTCCTCATCCGACCTTAGGTGGATGGGACCGTACACGCTAATGCCCTCTAATCCCTGAAGCTTTGTCACTGTTCAGAACTACTTAGAGATGCTTACCAGGCTCTGGCCGGTTTCTCATCCCCCTCTGGTAGAGCTGAGCTGCCTTTCTCATTTATCACATGGTGAAAGCAATCCACCTTCCCAGCCTTCCCTCCGGGGCCACCTACGCCATTGCCAGCCTTTGAAATTGATACTTGCCATTTCTGTGCCTGGGTTTGTTGTGGCCTCAGTGGGCATGTTCACTAAAACAGCATCATCACTCTTGCTGCCCGGTGTAGGCCAGGAAGCTCCCACAGGCTGGCAGTGAATCACTCTCCGGCCTGTTCCCTACATCTGCCTCTACCTGGTAGGGAGGGAGCAGCCCCCATGAAGGCGTTCTCAGGGAGTTCCCACCTCCAATAAAATACTCTCATTTCTACCAACAGGACCATGCAGGTCTTACTAAAGCTAGAGAGACCTACAACAACCATCTTCCTCAAGAAATTTCGTTTCTTCCCTTTCTCTTCCCATTGAGCCCAGAGTTCTGTCTGGGACTCTGGGATGTCCATCACACATGGATCACACGACCCACTCACATCTTAGTTTTAATACAACCACCGATTATCCCCTGCATGCTCCAAGGTGCTAGTGCCGAGAGGAGAAACTGTAGTGACTGTCTCCCCAATGCCTGGCCATGAGCGTCCCAGAGCTCTTCTGGACCAAAGGAAGAAGCACGGGGCTAGTGGAAATCTGTAAGTACAGGGTGGGCAAAAGTAAGTTCACAGTTGTTCAAATGGAAAATAACATGCTCCAAGAATAAGCTCTGTGTTTCGCGTGTACTCACAACTGTAAGCCTACTTGTGCCCTGCCCTGTGATAGGTGTGAGTATTAATTATAGAGTCTTCTGAGAAGCCTGTTCCCACATTTGCTTTTTCACTCAAATAATTCTGCTTATGTGCATTCTGAGACAGATGTTAGGGATGAACACAGTAGTGGAGGGATTCTTCCAGATTCCCGTGAACCCAAAGGGCCGTGTTGTGGCAGGTCTTCTTCCAGTGCTTTCTATTCTTGCTCCTCAGACATCTGCCCACGGTTCACTGCGTCAGCCCCACCTGGGAGCTTGTGACAAACAGTCTTTGCCTGTTGTCACTGGAGACGGAAGCCTGTCTCTGCAAAGACCGCATTCTTTTCACTAGATACCACTGCTGTGTCAATATTTATGATGAAGTTGGCATTGTTTATTTTTCTTTTGAATAAAAATTTTAAATACAAGGAAGGAAAATATTCTGGTCCGTTTGAGATGTCAAAATGCCAAAGAGGAAAGACATTTCTGTGGGAGAGGAGGCTCTTAAAGACCTGACTGAGGGGAGGCCCGCGGAGACGGTACATTCTACCGGAGATGGATGGATGGCTCAGGTCAGTTCGCAGCCACGTGCCAGAAAGGGGACACACGGGGCTCTCAGCAGACTGGCAGTCCAAAGATGGTCTCAGCAAGGTGAATTATGTGTTAAGGAGATAATTACCGTGCCCTTTCCTCTGAACAGCAGCTGGAAATAGGCTGGAGCAGATGAAGCCAGAAATAGTGGAAAGGCTGTGGAACAGCCTCGGAGGAGAGACAGTTGTCCTCAGAGCAACCGATAAACAAGAACTCCTGTATGGTTAAAGACAGGGACACGGATTCTGCACACAGGATTGTGTAGGGCTTTTCACACTTGCCCTACACAGAGTTGTGTGATTATAAGAAGGAAGAAAGTTGAATAATGATACTTATTTTTAAATTGTATTTTTGTTGACATATCACAGATGATTGGATGATAAGTTTTATTTATGCTTATTTCACTTGTCTCTGGACAATTTTAACCCCTGGGTCTGCACTGTCTTAGACAGGAATGACTGCCCACCTATATCCTAGAAGAGTGCGTAAATTCAGAATACTTCTTCCCGTCCCTTTCCAGTGGTAGCAAGCTTACACGGCCTCCAAAATTACTCACCTGAGGAGGTCCTCTATTTGAATTTTTGCCTAGTCAGCTTTAACGAGCATTTACCTGCCAAATTCTAAGCTAGAGTGCCCCTCACTCATTTACACAAATATTAGCATTAAGAGCTAATGGAAAGATGAGGGTTTGAGAGTAGAATGGCAACACAATAGATTCCCTGATTAGATAACACTGAACTGTCATCACTACTAACTATCCCTAATTTTCGAAAAACAGATCCCAGGGGCTGCAGTCGCTGCATGATTTGGCCACTTGCTTCCCCCCTACCCGGTCTCACACACACACTGTTCCCATGGCTCTATTAGGTCTTGAGGTGCAGAGTTGATGATGAGCAGTTGCAACTCTGGGACGCACAAAAATGACCTTGAGGCAGGCGGATTTCTATCACTCTCGTTGGCCTCTGGGCTTTCCTGAAGGGAATTCGAAAGCACTCTTTCTGTAGGTGGTATTGCAACAGATGTTATTTGGGGCTACTAAGAATGTTGTAAAAAGATAGTCTCAGTTCTAAGGGCCCACCTGGAACCATGAAGTAGAAGTTTATTATTTTTCCCCATTAATATAGACTACTTAGCTCTCAGATGATCTTCCCTTTGGAAGAATCTGCAAGATTTAGTCTGATGGCTCCAAACACTATACACCACTTGCTCCAAACAAATGTTTTAAAATTATGTGAAGTTGGAACCTCTAAAAAGTTACAACTGAGCACTGATAAAAACAAAAATTCCTTTAAAAACCAACCCTCTATTTAGATTGAGATATGAATTAAAATGTGTATTCTTCACACCTAAGTAGAATGAGACTGTAATCATAAAGTGGTGCTATGTGTTTACTTAGCGCTTCAGCTTTCCAAGCAGCACCACTATTTCATTATCATGTTGTACATCCCGCCTCTATGGTTAGCAGAGAGTCCACTGCTAAAATGCCGTAATGTGTGTTAATGCAGTCGAGGGGTAAATTACTCATGGTCGTGGCTGAACAGCAGTGAACCCAGGGGACCCATAATTTCCACCTTTCAAAAACTAGGAAGACTTGGAAAGATCAGTTGAAAAGGTGCGAACACTAGCTAAACACTTTTATTCTTTTTAGCAAAAGAATAATGCATTTTCTTTCTACTTATTGTGCTCGGATTGCTCCTACAAAATATGAAAGCCTGATGGGAGAGGAAAATTAGATAAAAAATTAGTATACGTTTTCTTCCAGGTCTGCCTAAGGAAGTGCAGCAGGGAAAAAACAGAGATGCATCCAATTGTATAGTTTCTCTAACCGCAGGACAAAATGTAGGTGGTCTCTTATTGCAATGATTGACTAATATAGATGGAGAGTATGTATCCATAAGAAAACCTAAGCTCAAAGTGAAGAAACATATACTGAATTTAGTAACACATAGCGGTAGTTCAGTTTGGGGCATTGTACTTAATTCCATGATCCCCCATCTTTTCTTACCTCTAGCTCAAATATATATTAGGATGGAAAATTGCCTTATTTCAGGTGAGGCATTGGGTCAGTTTTGGCCTTGCCCCCATCTTCAGAGTTCCCACATCATTTACTCCAGGGATAAGACAGTGAATTTCTGTCCAAAGGCAAAGGTACTTAGGATCTAAGTTGGGGTTGGAGCTGGGGTGTTGGCATTTTAGGACAGCAAGTTCAACTGAAGCTTTAACGTGGATTAATTCTATCTATTACGTAACAGACCTCTGAGGAGCCTGACATAAGATAGAATCCATCAACAAAAAATAACTTTTGTCGTCTCTGTACCCACAGTATCTAACAGAGTTCTCAATAAATGTTTTCTTATTAAGTAGTTTTTCAGTTAGTAAATGCCTGAACAAATGAATAAGTGATGGAAAGTTATAAAGAACTACGGCATAAATGCTTTTCTAGTAAAGAAGGGACAACACAGAGTTTATTTTTTTTTATTATTTTTTAAAATTATTTTATTGGTGTTCAAGTGCAGTTGTCCGCATTTACCCCCCACCACTCCCTGCTACCCCAACCATCCCCACCTCCCTCCTCTGCTTCCATCCCCCTCGGTTTTGTCCGTGGGTCCTTTATAGTTGTACCTGAAAACCCTTCCCCGCTTCCCCCCCCCCCATTATTCCTTCCTACCTCCCCTCTGGTTACCGTCAGATTGTTCTTAATCTCAATGTCTCTGGTTATATTTTGCTTGCTTGCTTGTTTTGTTGATTAGGTTCCACTTAAAGGTGACCTTAGATGGGACAAGTTCATAGATCAAGGTTGGATTTCAAAGAGGAGAGCGTGACATCCAAAGGGGCATGGAATAAGAAGCACCAAGTTTTGCTCTTTGATGTGGCTGTTGCTAGTCCCGCTAAGAGCAAAATTCTCAGTAGATCCCAATTTGAAACACACACCCTTTCCACCTCCTCGCCTTTCATCAAGGCTAATTACAAAATATGGAATCTTCAAGAGAATCTCTCCAGAGGAATACACCCTCTCCGTATAAAAATGTCTGCTGAGAGGGCACCCAAGCTCCCCAGCTTCAGAGTGACAATCCATAAGGATAGCTCTTAGACACTTGGTGAGATTCTGTCAGATTTTCTTCCTTTCTGTTATTTTTTATTTTTGTTTTTAATAAGTGAGCTCAGTATTTGTAGTACTTCTACGTCCATTCCTTTGAGTCCTGCAAACAGAACTGTTTGCCTGCCCATTGAGTGTGAATTATAGGGCTGACATTTAATGGCGCAGCTGCTTTTGCTCAGCGACCTCAGCCACTGAGGATGAGTTGGAAGAGATGGGCATTGCATAGTAAACGTCTCACACAGTGGGAACACACCACTTTTATTTTATTTTATTTTTTAAATGGAAGGTTTTAAAAAAGAGTGTGTGGTATATTGACATTATTCTAAATTGCACTGTTAGGAGAACATTAAGTTTTTCATTTCACACTTTCTGAGTCTTAAGCACCATTGCTATATGGGGAAATCAGTCATTTTCTGATGATTCATGTACAGATTTGTACCAATGAGAATTGGCCATAATTATGCCTAGGCCCTGCTTTCAAGGAAGTTCATTGAAGGCACACTAAAAGGAAAGCTAAAGGAGATTCATCCTCTATAAGTGTTCTATGAAAATTCACAAACCATAAAGGTAAAAGTAATTTCATAGTACGATGAAAATCTCCTTTGAATGTACTGTTGTTATAAACCACGGGTACTGATACAACCATCTGGGAATCACTCGATAGGGACTTAATGGCAAAGCTGTGGCCACATTTATCTTCCTTGAGTTTGCCTTGTGGCTGTGGACATGAGAAAACAGTCAATAACATCTTCCTATGATTCATTTCCAGTGAAAATCACTGAGAATTTGAAATCACTGATTTTTATCACTGACTTCTAGAGTAGCTGGAAAGTCATAAGAGATACTCATTTGTCTGAGACCATTTATTTTAAGAAACAACAATCCTCGCATGGTAGTGAATCGGGAAGGGGGATAACAGGAAGCCCACGGAAACGGGAGTGGCTGAGATATTGGGATGAGAAATGTTTGTATCGGTTCATGTGTAGAAGAATAATCTGTCTGGGTTTTACTCTTCTGATCTTCTCAAGGTGATTTTTTCCCTCCTGTCTATGAAATGTTGTTATGGATAAGTTCTTATTTATTTTATGTTTACCTTAATCTTAATCTAGAGTACATCGTTTTAAATCCAACCACCCAACATTAAAAACAATGTAGACCTAAGACACAATTATTTCTCTTTGAACATGCCTCTCTATCTGTTCTCTCCTATGCAAAGAGCTTACAGTTGAATTTTTAAGTACCAGCATTTTCATCTTCTTTGGCCTGACATAAACACTTTGGAAAATTTGAAGCCATAGAGGCATTCTAGCTGGGTTTGATTTGATTACTGCCCTTCTTTAACCTTAAAGGTACAAAAGGAAGTGCACCAAGCACCTAAGGGAATCTGGCAAGTAATAGCAAACAAAAGTTCAGGATGGGTCAGGTCCCACAAAGGAAAATTAAATGTATTATTCTCACACAATGAGATTAACAAATCATCGTCAACCTCCGCCACTCTTCCCTTCTTCTTATTCTAATGAGTTTAGTGTCTAATAACGATGGCGCAGGCTTCATCAGAATTCTACCGGTGAAGGAGAATTTTTGAACTCCGTTTGCAAATGAAATCTGCACCATAAACCATAGTCATCCATCACAGTGAAGTAGCTTATGCAAGATAAGAGGCTGTTTGGGTAGAGTCAATCAAATGAGTATTATTAGAGCTTGGTATTACACTGTCTGTTAGGTGATGGAGAAGGAATGTAATGCAGTTATGGAATGTGATTTTTTATGCCTCTGTCCCTTTTGGAAGACTAAACTCTATTCTAACATGAACATCTCAGAGTGACATTCATAGTCTTTATTATAAAAGGAGTCCTTCTGCTATTTCTCATCTGTCAAGAGCAGTTAGAGCTGTGTAGAGTTTTCATTACACAGCTAACACTACAAAGAAATCATGTTCCAGCTCAAGTTGCAAACATAACTGTTTGTTATTAATGAAAGGTGGACTGAACACTTGTGTTAATGAAATGAAGACAGCCATGATTGAAGATTATAATTATAACAAGAGGATTTTGAGCTGATACATCCTTTAGATACCATCTAATTTAGTTTTCTCTTATTTAGTATTAGACCCCATTCAACCAATTAATATATGGCACCAGTAGTTTTCATTAGGTACTTTGCTCCCTCCTCATCCCCTTGGTGGGCATTGCTGAGACTTTGAAACAGACTTATCTGGCCCATTTTTAAACTTGTACAGATTAAGATTCTAATGGCCAAATACATCAGTAGCTTTGAATAAGGCTGCAGGACTTACTAATAGCAAAGCAAATATAAAGGCTCTGAAGTATTTACTTGCACACAGATACTTCGCCCGCTGTGCAGGGCTCCTCAGTTACTCTGCTCTGCAGCGGGGTCTGTAAGCAAACGCCAGCAGAGCTCAGAGGATCAGGAGTAAAGCAGGTGGTGAACCAAGAAGTTTATAAAGAGAATAAAGAGAATAGCTGCTGTGGAATTTCAGGTGATGCTTTTTGTGAGGGAAATAGGGGCTAGCATTCTTTGACTTATTTTTTGAAAGCAGATGGAAAATTAGAACCTCAGTGTATTAATTATAATAATTTAATATCTTCATTTTATAGTAATAATTAAAAACTACTATACTAGCCCTGGCTGGTTTAGCTCAGTGGATTGAGCACAGGCTGGGAACCAGATGATCCTGATTCAATTCCCGGTCAGGGCACATGCCTGGGTTACAGGCCAGGTCCCCAGTGAGGACCATGTGAGAGGCAACCATACATCGCTGTTCCTCTCTCTCTTTCTCCCTCCCTTCTCTTCTCTCTAAAAAATAAATAAATAAAACCTTAAAAAAAAAACTACTATACTAATGAACAAAACTCATTTACAAATTCAGCAAGTCATTATGAACATACTGGTATGCCCCATGTTGTGATGTTGTGTTAGAAATGATAAAAATTAAAACTGCCTTGTGATAGATTCATGAGGCATGCCCAATAATTACCCTTATGATCAATCTTTAAAAAGCCCTCATTAATTTATTCAATAAATATTCATTGAGGATCTACTACACCCTAGGCTCTACTACCTGAAACGCTCATACTCTCAGGCTTGCCAGGACTTATATTCCAATGGAAGGAGACAAGTACACAAGAGATATTTGTGGGGCCACCAAAAAAAAAAAAAAAAGACTTGCATAGCTCTGCTCAGAAGAGGCTTTCCCTGGGGAGTTGTGAAGAACATAGGAGTTTGCCAGAGAAGCAAGAAGGAACATTCTAGACAGAAGGAACCACACTCATGCAACAGATGGATAGAGAAAAAATCATGACTTGATCAAGGAACTGCAAGGCATTTGGCATAATTGGAGGATGTGGAGAATGGAGAGAAGGCAGAAAAGGGAGATTAGGCTGGACACGTTGACAATGGCTGGTCTGGTGAATGACTTTCAGATCTGTGCTAAGGAGTTTGGACTTCACTCTGTAATTCCTGAGTCAGTATTTAAGGATAGTAACCAGGGTGCAAGTGTCACCTTTGTATTTTTGAATGATGATTTCCGTGACATATATGAATTGGGAGAAATGGAGACAGGAAAAAGAGGTGTAAGAATAGAAATATACCCGATTACAGCCCGGCTGGTGTAGCTCAGTGGATTGAGCGCAGGCTGGGAACCAGAGGGTCCCGGTTCGATTCCCAGTTGGGGCACATGCCTGGGTTGCAGTCCAGGTCCTCAGTGAGGGCCATGTGAGAGGCAACCATACATTGTTCTTTCTCTCTCCCTTCTCCTCTATCTGAAAATAAATAAATAAAAAAAAATCTTAAGAAAAAGAAATATACCAGATTACAGTTCATGAGGTTGGAAGAGTGAAAGGGATGGATTTGTGGCTGTAGACTTCACAGGCTCTGGCTGCTGACTGGCTAAGAGAGAGGAAACATTGAAGAAACAGACCCCTAGGTTTCTGACCTGAAGAGAAGGAAGAGCTGGAAAATACTGCCCTCAACCCAGACCTGCTGGAGGAAAGCAGCTGTGTGCCCCGGGGCTGTGCATCCAGTCACTGGCCTGAGGAGTTCACCGCTAAAATGAAGTGTTCTCCTAATTTTCTCCAGCACATTTTCCAATTACGAAGCAAAGCATGACATTGAAAATCCAAACATCATAAGTTTAAAAAATACTAATCTTATTAGAAATAGCTCAGTCATTAGAAGATGTTTATGTAAGGAAGCTTAAAATCAGTTGATTTTTTAAAGCATAACACATTTCAGTGCTAAAAACAAACAATGGCAAAGCCAATAAATGCCTGCCAAACCCAGGATCAGCAGTATTTCTCAGCTGGTTTAATGAGCACTGAGCTAGAAGGTCAAGACAAAAGCAAACATGAGTCTTTTTCTCCTCCAAAATACAAATTTAATATGTTTGGCATTTTATTTTGCATTTGAATATGGAATAACGGATCTTATTTATAACAGGAGGGAAAGGTGGAAAGATATTTTTCTTCTGCTCTTGTTTAGTATATTAAGACACACTCTTGTGTTCTATTGTTCTGAAATCTAATCTTTTTCCTTCTCCAAAGTGTTTTCCTAGTATTTATCTCAAAAGCTCACTGAAACCCTTTAGCTAGACAGTAGGACTCAGTGGCAGAGTCATTGGAGAGACAGCCATTGACCACCTACATTGTCACGATAGGGTAAGTCTAATCCTTATGTATGATCGTGAGCAGAGTGGTTTTGCCAGTAATCCAGCAATTATGAATACACAGCGGAGCACTGTATAGTTTTAAAATAACATGCCTCAGTGACGTCAGGGGATGTTTCCTAAACAGTCTACTGAGCTCTTTTAATTTATAAAAATAATACTTTTTTCCTTTTTAAAAAAAATTTAGACAGTGGGTGAGTTGAGGGAGAGCGGGACAGGCAAGGCAGAGGCAAATGCGGGAGCCGGAGGTCAATTGTGATAAGGAGATTACTGTGGACAAAAGGAGCAAAACAAGAAACTAAAAACAAAAAGGCAAGGTGATAACTTTTTTGTTCCACCCCTCAATAACAGTTCCTTTCAAAGGAATTTATGCTTACTCTACTCAATGGAAGGATGCTAACAACAACAACTAATAATAATAACAGTTTTCAATGAATGCAGTGGTTACCGAAGCCTCGGATGTAACATGCAGCCTTGGAACGGCAGAAGTATGACTGGTGATATTTGATATTCCAAGAAGATTATTCATGCAGAACCTTGCAGCTGTACTTATTTACCTCTCCTAGCATCATTATGCAGACACTAATACTGAGAAAAACACTGTAACAAAATTTCAGAGACTGCATAATTCTTTTTATATATACCTACTTTATACATTCACAGAGACAGTGTGCTCTTCAAATGCAAATTTTAAACCTTGTTTCTCTGTTACTTCTCTACTGGTATCTCTGTGTGTATTCTCTCCTTAAGGTGATGACCTGTTCAGATACTCAGTTTCCGCAGTGCAAGAATGGATTTTGAATATGTGCGTAGGGAATATTTCAATGAAATGAAAGGACCAAAGAGACTCAGACAAAGTGATGCGTTGCTTAGGAATTAAGATTCAGGGTAGCCCTTGAAATGTTTATCCAGAATCCCTGTTTTTCTAGTGACTGGCATTTAGTTTGGCATTTAGCACCGCAGGCATGTCGGGGAAGCGTGGCAGCCAAGAGAACTCATACACTAGGAGGATATAGAGACCATAGCCTGTAACCTCCTCAGCACTTTCTGTAACTTCAAAATCTTTTACCCCGACACAACAACCTCAATGTTCATTTTTACGTGGATTAAAAAGTTGTTAATAAATTTTGTAGGATATTTAAAACTGCTTTTACTGCTGATCTACAACCTGCAAGATCCCCCAAGTCTACGACACCAAGTGAACCTGTAATTCCAAGAGTTGACTTCAAGAACTCCATCAACTACCTCTTCAGATCATGTCAGATCGATCCGTGGCTCTTCTACATAAATGCATCTGAAATGCTGTTTTTCTTGTTTTTTTAGATGATTCTAAAGAACACTTTTTGTAGGAATTGATAATGTGGCTATGACACTTTCATTCTACCTGCATGAGTGATTTGTATTCATGTATCATTGATAATGTCATCTGGCATTCTCCTTGCCATTGTCTTTTGGTATTGACATTACTGAGACAATTTGCATATGGGTGTCATGATGTCATCATCCTTTTTCCATATTGCTGTATTAAGATGGAAAAGGGTGGTAGGGTAAACTCCCCAGACCTGCTGAGATCCCTTATCTCCTTAGTGGTTCATTTGGAAGACAGCTGAACTGAAACTCGTCTCAAATTTTGAATTGTGGGGTTATATTAGACTCAGCATAATGCCCAGAGAGACATTTAAATTCAATTGATTGATTTTTGTGTTACAGTCCCAGGAGCACTGTTTGCCAGTTTCCATTCTCAGTTCTGTCTGAGTAGTTCTGAGAGAGCTATGCTGTTCCCAGTAATAACCTCAGAACAATTTTGAAGCAATTCCCTTCTCCATATTCTTTAAAGGACCTCAAAAACTTCAATCCTCCTTTGCAAACTAAATATGTCTTACAGATGGAAGAGACCCAGGGGACATCCTAATGTGACGAGGGATTTCAAAAGAAGCAAAACAACTCCTTCATAATAAAGATCGCCCTCATATTGATCCATAAGATCCTCATTCTTCTAACCCTTTGATACTATTATCAAATAACATCATCAACAGATAGCCAGTGCTAAAAATAGAAGGCATCAAAGAGGTCTTAAGAGGGCTTTTACCTTCCAGAAATCTTTGACATAATTGGGAAGACGGAGCATAAAATTTAAAAGATTTATATAAATACAAGGCAGTATGTGTTAAGCATCGATAATTTGGGGCAAGAAATAGTTAACTCTGCAAGTTAAGGGGCACAAGACAGCAGTGTATGCTGGGTGGTTGGAGCAGACTTTGCAAGGGGAGGGCTACTTATTTGGACCCTGACGGGTAGGCTGGCTCAATCTCAGGAGAACAGAGGATTTGACTTTGGAACTTGGTGAGATACAGCAGTCCAATATTGGAAGTATTGTAGAATAATGCTTTCTTCAGTGGATAAACTGTATACTTTTATAGAAGGTAGAATGTTCATGAAAGGAAATAGTGTTAGATAAGCTTAGGGAGGGTTTTTAATGACTGGCTAAGAATTTTTAATTTTATCCAAGGGAAAGAGACTCCACTGAAGACTTCTGAAGACTTTCAAGGGAGATTGTCCAAGATTTATCTGCCCAGAACTGATGGAAGTGGGTAGGTGGCAGGTGGTGGTGGTGGAAAGAGGGAGAAGGGAACATTTCATTAGAGATCAGTACATCGCATCTGCATTTTATTAGAGGTTTACAAACGAGACCCTGTGTGTTCAGATCAGAATGGCGGCAGAAGAACGAGGTGGACGTAGTCCTTACCCGTAGTTTCTATGTAGTAGACTCCCCTGTTATTCTAAATGGTGTGAGCCACTCTTGGCACATTTACCACCCCCCAACTCATGTCCGCACTTTTCTCTCTAGTTTTCCCCAGTGATTTGCCAAATACAGTGAAGTGAATGTGGAAGATACTTTTGTAGGAAGTAAAATGCAGAAATTAATGTTTGCTAGTCTTCATCTCAGAGCCCTTTGAAAAGTAGACAAAAGCTATGGAATCTCCCTTAGGAAAACAATATGTACTTATAGACGAGATTTTGTGTACAGTTTCAGGGATCTGTAGACAATTTGAAACACATTCATGGATATATTCACTTAAGGGACCTGAGAGCAATATTTCTTTGATGATTTACTATGGGCAAATTCTATCTTATAGGTACAAAGCCCAGATAGAGGTGGTAGCTTTGCAGCAGTTGTTCCTAGCTCATAGGGAAGGGAAATAGCAATAAAATGACAGCACTTGGGAAGACAAATCTTTAAAGGAAGAACAGTTGGAAGTGAACTTTTTATTTCAAGTAGAACCTTATTTGGGACTGTGCTCTGATAAATCTAGCACATTAAAATAAATAATAAGTAAGAATTTAACAGAAGGGTTAATATCTGGGGAGAGAACCTATTATGTGAGGCAAAGAGATTTCAGAAACAGTCTTATCTCAAACTGAGACTTAAATAAAACATAGCTGCCTTCAGTCCATCTAATTTTCCTGAGTGATCTTTCAGGAGTGTTGGCTAACAGCCACATTATTTCATCGTTTCTATGGTAAGACAGATAGGAAGTAACCAAGATTTGATTAAACTTGCTCCTATGGGTGACAGAGAGAATGAAATGTTGGTCAATGAATAATTGCTATTTTTGTTAGTAATTTGGTTGAATGGTCCTTTATATGTTTACTGTTTCAGTTATTCCTAAGTGCTTATTGAGCATCTACTCTGTGCCAGGCATTGACCCGTAGATGAGGTTCCACCTATCTGATTTTCCCAGGAAGATTCAGCCAAGGGCCTGATGACGCTGTATAATTTTTCACAATGCCTCTTTTATTCTCAAAAGTGTCCTGGTTTGAACCATAGATTAGGCTACTTGGGGGAAGTGTCACCTCAGGGGGAAGCTGCGCAGTCTGGTCCGCAGCACAACCGCCTGTAGTATTTTGAATATAACGTAAACCTCATATAGGCAGGAACCCGGTCCGTCTAGTTCATTGCTATCTCCCTGAGCCTAATTTACTGTTGGAACACAGTAGGTATTCTATAAATATGCTATAAGTGAGTGAATCATCTCACAGTTTCACCATTTGAGAAAACTGCTGCCACTTGAGTTACCTAGAGGATTATGAATAGCCAATGCCCATTAAAACAGAGAAGATTTAATTTGAAGCAGATCCACAAAAGATGAAAAATTATTTTAATAGTTCCAGGAAATTATTTGGTTATCTAATGTTATTTTAGAAATGTAATCTAAATATGGTTATTTTACTTTTAAAATCTAATTTTCAGTAAATAAAGATATAAAGATATTTAAATTGTTTCCTAGGTTACTAAAGCTTTGGGAGGCGGCATCTGTTGCTGAAATACCCACAAAAACTTTAACATTTCACGGTGGGAATGTTTTGAGGCAGGGATCAGATATCTGTGACCGAGGGAATTGGCCAATGGCTTCTTAGAACAGCCCGAGACCCAGAAAAGGCCCCGTCCGCCTTCCTTTTTTTCCATTGGTAGGAATTTTACTGTGTATAGAGATCACATTTGGAGGAGGTGACCTAGGTTGTATGAGCCACAGACTCATTATAGACAGAAATCCATCCAGCTTGGTTATCTTATTTGCTGGCCTCCAGAAGATGAGAGGCAGAAAGTTAGAAAGAAAGCTATTCTCGCCAAGCAGATTTATGGTAATGGGAGAGATTGAAAAGCCACAATAAGGAGGCTAGGGATTCAAAAAGCATCATTTCCGAGGCCATTTGGGGAAGAGATAAAGAGCCTTGCACGCCCAGCAGCCCAGAAAGCATCGCTGTGCTACAGCAGCTCTCCGTAGTTGTCAGTAGTGATGGCTCTGGGCCATCGAGAAAAGGTTAAAGTGGGTTTACTGTGCTCTGTTCAATAAGACAGGGTTCATAATCCATTTCAGTGAGACTGGCGTTTTACTTGGGCTCTTTTGGTTGTAAGTAATAGAGTCTCTAAATACGAGACAAAAATGCATGCGTGTATGTGTGTGTATGTACCCAGGGATTAGCACTTGCAAGTAAAAGGGGTCAAAAACTGAGTCAGCCCATGGACTCGCTCCTGTGTCCATCTCTTTTGTAGGTCCTTGCTATCTGGTTTTTTCTTTTTCTTTTTTTATATGGTATGTCGGTTTGTTTTGGATTCTCATCCTTCATTTTGGTCTGTAATCACTCCTTTGGATACCTCTCAAAACCTCCTTTCAGTTTGAATTGCTTCTCTCTTATTCTCTTTTCTTCTTTTTCTTATAAAATTCCAAGAGGGAGAATGTGATTTATCCAGTTCGTGTGCACACACTGGCGATGTCCTGGTTTGCTGATTACCCTTTGGTTTGCCAGCTCTGAATCAATTGCCTCTTCCTGCCCTAGTCTGTGGATACAGAGAGGAAGTGAATTTGGTTCTCTGGTCCGATTCTAATGCCCCACTGAACTGATGCTACAGAAGAGCTGGTTTTACAAGGACTGGACTACAGGCGTGGTGGATGCCTAAACAAGTCCAAAAATAGATAAATGTTCAAAAGTTTTGAGATTTTAGCACAATGAAGTTTAGTTATCTGGAAAATTTGCTCTAAGTAGAAATATATTCCATAAATATATAAATAAAACACTACTTATATATACTTCAGGAAAATTCAGAGCTCTGATAAAATATTAATAAATTAATATGATTGTGTGATTTTTATTCCATTGTCAATCTTTTTTCTGCCTATATTTGAAAGTAACTTCTACATTCTTCTCAGCCTATGTAACTCATTCATAAGCATGACTCCGGTATCCCCTTTTATACTGGGTCCATGGTCTTCACCCCTTCTTCCTCTGCTCCTAATTCTCCACCCAGACTCAGCCACAGGCAGATTCTTTCACATTTGAAGGGGAAGGTCACTGTGTCGAGAACGGATGAACGTGGGATTCCAGTGTTGCCAGTACTAGGTTTTGCAATAAGAATCTAAGAAAGTTGTCAGAACAGTGATTCACGTCACAACACCTGCACAGCATCTTACTGGTGGTATGTTATGCTGACCACAGCTCACCTGCCTGACTCACAGATCATTTCTATGGCACAGCACACAGGGAAAGTTCTGGCTTAGAGCCCCAGCAAAATGGCAGCAAGATAATAAAAAGCTAATTTTTTAAAAGTTTGCTATTTTTGTTATTCAAATAAGATCTCCAAAAGTCGCTGTGTGGAGAGGTCAGAATTTTGACTTATTATGGAAGTGGGGGTGGGAATGGTGGTTACTATGATCTTATCAATCCTTAGGGACTCAGAACAGCTGACATTCCTTGGATGCTTACCATGTGCCACTTGCTGTCTCAACACCTCAAACGTATTTGCTAATTTTAATCCTCATGACAGATCCTATGGAATAGGGACTAAAATCCCCATTTTACAGTTGAGAAAACATTGGCACATCGGGTTAAGTAAGCTCCCCAAGCTCATAGAGCTACTAAAAAGAACGGTTGGGATTCCCATCAGCCATGCTTAAGCTGTTCCACTAAAAGTTCAAATTCTTCCATGGGTCTTGCTATCTTTGCATTGAAGGCCACAGGCCAGGTCTGGCTCGTTTAGAATCCCTAAGTCCTTGTCAAGCTTCATCATTTTATACTTGCGGAAACCATTACTCATTGAGACAAAGACGTGCGCTTCAGGTCATGTAGCTGGTTAGTGACAGAATCCAGTCTGCCTGGGACCTGGCAAGAAAAAGAGAGGACTCAAAATGGTAGTAGGTTTGAATAAAGACCCAGTGGCTCTGAAATCTTTGAATGATTATGTGAATAAAGGCTGGTAGCAAAGAGAGCTCAGCTGAAATGTGAGAGAAAGAATACATTGAAACATACGGAAAGAGGTTCCTGCATCTGAAATATAAAACAAAATAATAAATGAAATTAAATTAGAATTATCTCTCAATCCGTGTTACTAATCTAAGTTTTAAAAAATGAATCAAAATGAGCATAAAAGTCATGGCAGGACTTAATTACTTTATAAAGGAATTTTAGCTTCATAGATTACACTCATAATGTAGAGTTTAATGGTTAATGCTACAATAAGAAGAAAATAAGATGAGTAAATTAGAATGAAGCACACTTGCAAACAATTGCACTAATGCAAAATGAATCATTTGAATAGTATCTTTAGGTCATGTAGGAACTGCCTGCTATGATACTCTATTACCAGCGGCCCAGCCATTACAGTGGAAGTGCAAGCAATAAACTATAGAAATACGTTTTCTCTTCATGGGGACTGGGAATATTATGGTCAGAGTTTGCGTCAAGGTCCTTGAAAAAAGGATGGAAAATGAAATTAAAACATCACCTTCAAAGCTAAATGTTTGTTAATGCTTCAGTTCAAAGGCGTGCTGAGGAATCAATAGCATAATCATAAAGGATCTAAGTAATTACCAATAAATGCAAGTAATAACATTACAAATAAAAGTACTTTAGACAAGGTGAAGGTCAAGTTTCCTCTTTTATTTTAATACAGTAGCTTGGTGAACTATATAGTGACCATATTCAATAGAAGTAGAATTAGCAACATAATTATTTTTGCTAGTGATCACAAAATAAAAATAGTATACAGTGGAATTAGGGAGAAAGAGTTGACTCGTTGCTAGAGTGTTCTCTGATATTATAAAGTTAATCTTAGGCATCTCATTATGGATCATACTATACATGTACATTTTAGCTTTACTTGGCAAAGTTATCCTGAGATGCTATTTGTGCTTCTTATTAACTGGATTTTATTCTTTGCTTTCATGGGCTCCAGTGTATCCAACTATCTGGGAAATGATTTTTTTCATAAATGACTACAAAATTTACTGATCTTCTTTTATAGCTTTTTGCTCCAACAACTGTATAAGTGAAAAAGTCATAGTAAGAAAAAGTTCCACGGATTCCTTCCTTAGTGTTTTTTAAGCTTTCAAGTTGTTTATTCTAAGAAGCCTTATTTTTCTCACTGAAGCTACCAGCACTAGAAAGGGAACTGGTAAGTGGACATAACATGTTCTAGGCATCCTTTTGGATCCCCAAATGCAGAAGGACTTTGAATGTCTGAGCATGGATGATTAGTTATTTTCCTACGTGTGATTAAGTGACAAGAGAATCTAGAATTTCTAGTGACTTGTTCTGTAGAGACTAATTCCCTTTAAAGATGCAACAAGTCACTTCATTTCTAAGCACTGGTGCTGCCAGGGTTGATGTGCCCATATTCTGGGGTTATGCCCTTGCCAGGTAGGGAATACATTAGAAAGGTTGAAGCTGAAATGATTGGATGAGAAAAAAGATAAATTGTTTATCATGACAGTCACAGAGCAAGATTTCTGAGGAAAATATCCCTGTATGTGAAGTTCAGTCAGTATTTAGCAACACTTTAAATTCAATTGCTGTACATTCTCAAAATAATAGCTGATTAAATGCATGAAATAAAGGTGGAATCTATTTCTGCAACATTAAGATTTTGTGTAGTTTAAAGGCGACTGGCCATTTTATTCAATTACATTGGTCTGCAGAAATGCATGCTTAATTAATAAAGGCAGGCCATAATCATTTATCTTGTAATGAAAACCTTTATGGATAGCGCTAATGAAGATCCGACTTTGCCTTTGCAATGGCACCCATCGCGTGGTGCAGGGCCAACCCGCCTGATGATCGAGGGACGAGGGGATGCTGTGAGCTATATCACTTAGAATTGTCCTTAAATATCCACAGATCAATTATGTCACAGCAAAGCTTATTAATGATGCACTTATCAAATATTCATTGTATAGCACCAACATTTAAAGAATGTGGTCTGTTGAGTCTAATGGATCTGCGTTTTAACTGTCTGGGTTATTTAGTGAATTAATTCAAGGGAACAATTGAAATACTGAAACCTGAGCGGATTCATTATGTCATGTTCTACAAGAGCGTAGCTGATCTTTTATTTTCTAAAATAAGTTACAGATTTCATCGATAAAGGGGAAGTGGCGGGTGCACTGCGACACGGCAGGGTGTTTGTGCCCATGCGCGCACGCAGACCAGTGCACGCGGGTTCATTGCGCGCACGCGTGCGTGCGCGCACAGCACTGGTCCTCAAACTGGGCCGCCATTTGTTACTTATTTAAACATGCTGGTCTTGTTTTTATATCTAGTCTTGTCATTAAAGTTGCCTGAGATGACTCAAATGAGTAGCTTCGGTCAGGATCTCGGTGCAAGTTGTGCCGAGGTTCTGTAAACTTGTCCTGCTGCGTCTTTACTGTCGCCGTGCAAAAGGGAATTGCTACTCTGTTCCTTGTTCTCTGTTGAGAACAGATTTCCAGCTTATATTTATTTAACTGTATCGTAGGTGTTAATGTTTGAAAATAATATTTAAGGATAAGCCTTCAAAAACGTCTGGAGGATTTATCCTTAGGACTCCAGTGTCAGATTTAAGTAAGTGATCAATTCTATGCTAGTAGTGATAGAAACTAACGACAAATGAAATTATGTAATATGTATTATTGTTCGTCATATTTCAAGTAATAAATATGCATCACACTGCATTTTTGCTCATTCATCTCAATTAATATTTATTAATATATATTAATGGATATCGTAAACTTCCATTGCCTCCATGTGAAATTGGCAAGAACATTGTTGTCTAAGATAGTAATGGTGGGCAGTAGCCTCTCTCCCCAGCACATGTTTGAAATGTAGTGAAGATTATTCAGAATTCCAGATACGCCCTGATCAGTGTGGCTCAGTTGGTTGACTGGGCGTCATCCTGCAAAGGAGAAGTTTGCCTCTTGGATTCCAGTCAGGGCACATGCCTGGGTTGCAGGTTTGGTCCCTAGTTGGTGGCCAGGCAACTGATGCAAGAGGCAACCCATTGATGTTTCTCTCTCACATCGGTGTTTCTCCCCCTTCCCCTCCAAATAAATAAATAAATAAATAAATAAATAAATAAATAAGCCAGATATTTTTATAACTTTGTTTAGTGTACCAACTTAATTGTGTATTAGCTGAAATGTTTAAGTCTGTCTAGTTTTAACTCTGTGCAGTAATATTCAAGTTTAAAAATAAATCACTTTAATGTCTCATCTTTTACGAGGCCCCAATGTTTGTCATAATATTGAACTTTTGAAGAGATAAGCATTTAAGCAAAGTAGAAGGTATTAAAAAGTTGCTCATAGTATTTTTTTTTAAGATTTTATTTATTTTTATTTTCAGAGAGAGGAGAAGGGAGGGAGAAAGAGCAATGTATGGTTGCCTCTCACATGGTCCTCACTGGGGACCTGGCCCGCAACCCAGGCATGTGCCCCGACTGGGAATCGAACCAGGATCCTCTGGTTCCCAGCCCACGCTCAATCCACTGAGCTACACCAGCCGGGCGCTCATAGTATTTTTGAAGAAAAAAATATATACACACATACACAAAACCTGTAGATAGATTTCATAGAATCTTAGACTTTGACTTAAGAACTAGTTGGTTTCATCCATTATTTTACCAATAAATGACCAGCAAAGATGGGGACAGAATCCTCTGTTTTTCTAATACTGAGTCTGAGGTCTTTCTGATGCTCAACACTATTTCCCAAGGATACATCCCCAGAGAGAATTTATCTACCATTTTTTATTTTCCAGGCCTTAAAAAAAAGCAGGATTTTGTCTCTGATTTGTATTGAAGTGAATAAAATCTCTATTATACTGCAGTTTATGGAAATGCAACATATGAAGGGCTTTTTGTACTAGCTTTTCATTTCTGGTTCTCTTTGTCACAAAAGGCTCTTCACTTTTGTAGTTGAAATCATTTGTAATTATGAATTGTGCTTTTAAAAAATTCATCAATGAAATCTTTGATTTAAAATGAGGTGCCAGAAGAAAAGAAGAGGAATGACTGGAATTTAAAGCAATAGAATAGTTATACAGAAATCACAAAAGAAAGACATCTCACCTAGTGTGTGGCATAAGGAGGCAGGAGAAATGAAGATATCGTATTCAGTCTTATTTTGCAATTTTTTATCCAGAGTTACTTGATATACAGTACACAGGAAATACCTTTAGGTCACGTATTAAATATTTGTGATATATTAAATATATTTACGGCACAAAATTTAGAAATGCTGGGCACAGGGAGTGACTGACAAAGTAAAAGAAGATACAAATATTTAAATACTCATACATCTTTTATTATTTTTTTGTTTTTTTAATTCTGACCTATTACACGGGAATTTTATTTCATGTCTGTAAATGTGCCAATATCTATTAATAACACTCTCAGTGTATATATCACTAATCAAATAAAGAGCACTGAATTAAAAATATGTTCAAGACTGGGGGGGGGAGTGAAAAAGGTGAATAAATAGTTTTTAAGTATGGATTTTGGTAAGTTCATGCCTTCATTCAAAATATTCAGTTAATTATAGCCCTCATGAATTTTTCACCAACTCAAAGGTAAATAGAATTATTCATTTACTACTATGTTATTGTGTATATGTGTATCTATAGTCATTATACATATATTCAGTATATATATGTGTGCGTGTATATATATACATATATATGAAGAGAGGTATATAAATATAAAGAGAGGTATATATATAAAATATATGCACAGAATATAGCTATCCTCTTAAAGGTCTTGGCTATCCCTACAATCTCAACTGTTTAAAAGAAAGGAGAGGAGGTGGGAGGGAGAGAGGTCGAAAGGAAGGAAGGATGGACTAATTGCTCAGGTCAAAGTGGCCTGTCTTGGCCGTAAAAGTTAACTTTGGAAAGATCCAGAATCTGATCTGTTCAGTTCCACTACAGCCTTTGGATAATGCCACTCGGTGCCCCTGAGAGGAATCCTACCCTGTCACACGGATACCTACTCTTGATGTCCTTGGTGGTCCAGATCTTGGCCAAGCCATGCTACTCTCCACAGCAAACCTCAAGGCTTTATTCTGCTTCCCATCCCACCTGGAGAGATCCCCTCCACCCAAGTCATACTTTGGCAGTGGCTGCTTCTCTGGCACCTTCACCGTTAGCTGTGTCCTGGTGACACTTCTTCCCATGAGCCTTCAGCCTTTTTATTGAGCAAGGGTCACCAACCTAGTGTCCTCCAGTTACACTATTGGGATTTGGGAAAGACTCAGGGACCTTCCCTGACAATGTATCTTAGTTATGGTGCCCTAGTACACTATTCTGTGTTAGTAAACCTTGAGCTGCAGAGCTTGGGTTTCCTTCTTCCCAGAATCCTTAGGAATCTAATCAAAACAGAGCCTCCATATACCTTGTGACCAACATGAAATAACGGAGAAGTAGTAAATGTCTGTGAGATCTTCCCTTACACACTTTCCCATCAACCCCTTCTCCTATGCCCTTCTTGGCCCAAATTTACATAATTTAAAGATGCACCACTAATGGTTCATTTAAGCAAGTATGCTTCAATAAAAAGTCCTGACTCCACAACTTGGTATAAAAGGTGCTGACTTAAAACTTTTAATTACCTCTACTCAGTGGTTAATCTTTGCCATAATAGGCATCTTGTTACATACTTTGATTTTTTCTTCAAATTCTCTGTTAAAGAACTTAAAATATTTTAGAGTTAGATTACCCTAGTATGCTATTTAAAAAACTCTCATACTCGAAAGGGATGAGGGACTATAAAAAATGAAAACATTTGTCTTTTTTACTCTTGCATTCGGGGCTAGAATAATTATATTACTTGAGCCTTAAAAATGAGAAGCACATTTAAGACCTAACAACTGTTGCTATGCTGAGCCATGTGATTTACACATCAGTGAATGAGGTTTTAACTCCCAACCTCAAAGCATCCCATAAATTAGTTGTTATCTTGATTTACCCTGTGGTTACAGAAGGCTCATCATATCAAAATCTCATCATCCTCTACCCACTGGATTCTCTGATCATTCTCACATCAACTTACCCTTTCTACTAGATCATTCTTATCAACACACAGCCTGCTGGCATCTTCCCAGGCTAATGAGCAAAACCATCCTCCTTTGATCCCGCTTCCCATCTAGATATTGCCCTATTTCACCACTTCTCTGTTCTTCAGAACTTCTTAAAGATGTTCTGTTTTATCTCTAACTCCTCTCAATATTGTTTCATTCAAACCAACCTCAGTCAGGTTGTGAGTCCTCATTCTTTGCATCAGAACTGCTCATGTTAAGGTTCCCAGTGACCTCCTCACGGCCCAACCCAATGCTCAGTTCTCAGATGTCCTCTTAGCTAACCCGTCCTCCACGTCTTATCCAGCTAATCTCTCCCTCTTTCTTGGTACCCTCTCTTCACTTTGTTTCTAAGATACCGAACTCTTCTGCCTGTCCTCCCTCCTCATTGGTGGCTTCTTAGTTTGTTGCTGTATCTCTTCATCTTTCTGATCTCTAAACGTTGAAGAACCTCAAGATTCAGCCTCAGATCTTTTTTACTCCTTTGGTGATCTCATCAACATCATGACTTTAAGATGCATACAACATCCCTAAATGTATCTCCAGCTCAGACCACTTCTCTGAACTCTAGATTTGTTTTGCTAACTTCCCACTTGCACACAAAATAGACTCATCAGCCAGTCTGCCCAAAATTGAACACCTGACCTCCTTCCTGCCTCAATCTCCTCCTCCTGTACCACTACTGGTTCCACCTGAGTCAGTGCCACCGTCATCTACAAAAATTATGACAATAACCTTCTAACTTGTCTCTTGATTTCTACCTTTGGCCACTACAGCATACTCAACAGACTGAGCAGAGTCACCCTGTTAACTTGTAAGGTCCTATCATTGCCTCCAGCAGCTTCCCAGCTCGATCAGAGTAAACCAAACCCTCCCAATGTCCTAAGGGGGCTACACCTTCTGTGCCCCCATTGCACCCGTGAGCCCCTGTCTTGCACTTCTCACCTTCGCGCCCACCTGCTCCTGACGCACTGGCCCCCTTTCAGCCCCAGGCCTCTGTACTTGCCCCCTTCTGCCTCCAACACTCTTCTCCCTGATATTGCGACACAATCTGTGTCTCACGGTTTTCAGTCTTTACTCCAATGGCACTTTCTCTGGGAGGTTGTCCTTTACTTACCTTCCTAAAATTGCGATGCTCTCCCCACAGCTCTAGTCCCCTTCCCTGATTTTTCCTCATAGGACTTACCACCATCTAGCACACCAAATGTTTTTGAATGTAGTATTGTTATTATTTATTGCCTATTTCCTTCTACTAAAATGTAAACTCTGCTTTGACAGCTACATATGCCTGCTTTTAAAAAACATTATTTGTTTTTAGAGAGAGGGGAAGGGAAGGAGAAAGGGAGGGAGAAAAACATCACTGTGTGGTTGCCCCTCATACACCCCCTGAATGGGGACCTGGCCTGCAACCCAGGCATGTGCCCTGACTGGGAACCAAACCAGCCACACTTTGGTTTGCAGGCTGACTCTCAATCCGCTGAGCCACACTAGCCAGAGCTGTATGTCTGCTTTGTTATTTGCTTTCTCCCAGTTGCCTGGAATGGTTGCTGGCACAGAGTAAGCACTGAAATTATTTATTGAATTAATTAATTAATTATAGAAGTGTCCTCTCTACTTGAATTTCTCCTGGACATTTCTGGCAATCCCTAACTGTAGCTCTAAAGGGGACCCAGGGATTCCTTTCCTTCTCCCATGCTTGGAGGCAGACCCATGGATTCTTAGGAAGCCCACGTTGGCCTGTCTGCTGCTATGGCTGCCATGACCTTTCCTGTTCTCTCAACATACAGTCACCATGGTCACAAACATACTTGCAGCAGTGGCCGTAGTCACTGAGTGCCACCTCTGCCCTGCGTGCTTGGATTCTCACTACCCAGGAGCAAGAGCAGTGGGGCATGGTTCTCCCCTCATGTCCGAGTTCCTGGATAACTTCAGGTTGAAGCCACAGTGGCCTCATCTGCTGACATTCTCAACTGAGAGTGAATGATCAGGAACAAGGCCAGAGATAAGGGGTCTAGGGAGAAAGATCGGGTAGGTAGAAGGGTTGATGTTTTGTTTAGGGACACAAGCGTAATGGCTTGCATATGCTGAGTACTTACTGTGTGTTGGAGACTGTGCCAAGCACTCCTTCTCCGTTAGATGCCATGTCTAACTATTGCCATTTGACCAGTGAGAGCCTTGCGGCTTAAATAGGTTAGACAACTGACCCAGGGTCTCACAACTGCTACTAAGTACCGGTTCTAGGATTTAGGTCTTGGTAGTTTGAACTCAGTGCCCTTGGTCATAAGTACCAGTTGGAGATATCAGCAGGAGGAGATATCTGCAGAAGGATTGATTGTATCAATATTTTTCAGTTGCATGTACTGTGCCAGGCACTGCTAAGTGCCGAGGATGTAATCAGAGCAGTGGAAGTAGAGATTCTTTCTGCGTAGTAGAGATTCTTCAAACCTTCTGTGTAGACCAGGTGGAGAGCATTATAGAATAATAAACGAAGACTGAGATTTTTGCCTAGGTGTAAATTTGGATCATCTAATGCCTTTGGAATTGTGTGACTTACCAACATTTAGTGTTTAGTCTTTGTCGCTTTTCTTCAGAACAGGCCAGTCAGGTTTCCATGGAAGGTCCGCTGCAGCACTTACCACTTTAATTTCTATGACATTATTAAACTTTCATTGGCAATTTTGTCTTTTTTATGTGCACATGTGCCTGCTTAACTATGCTATATTATCTATATTATCAGCTTATTGAATATAAAGGCTTTTCTCTTTATACCATTAGCTACTCTCCTAAGATTCTTCATTTTCTTCCCTTCAAAAGGAATGTCTAAGTATATGCTCACTGAACTCCATCTAGGTAGGGAGGCACTTTCTTATATACACACTTTTGAATGGGAAGATGAAAGTACCAGTGGCTAATGTTATTTATCAGAAGCTACTTAGTTGGGCATGAAGTCAGAACACCCAAACATCTGAGCTTAGATCTAAAGTGTGTTTTAGTCCCTGCAGCCTTGAGAAAGGGACTCAGATGTCAGCAGTAGGTAAATTTTAATTGAAGAGGTAAAAATTGAAAGCTCTGTGTCTGAAGAGCTGGGTTTTATAGAATTGAACAAGTGTATTCATTAGGGTCTATAGATTGCTGAGCTGCCCATCAGATCTGTGCCAAGCATGAAAAATGACATGAAGGGGCGATTTTTTTTTATGTTTCTTCAATTGCAGTTGTCCTGCCTTTTTCTCCATTGCTCTCCCCTGCCCTGTTCCCCCACTCTCACAGTCAGTCCCCCCCCACCATTGTCCATGCCCATGAACCCTCTCTTCATGTTCCTTGGCTTGCCCTTTCCCCTTCTTTCCCCCATTACACCCCTCTCCCCTTCCCTCTGGTCACTGTAAGTTTGTTCTTCATTTCCATGTCTCTGGTTGTATTTTGCTCATTTGTTTGTTCTGTTGATTAGGTTCCATTTATAGGTGAGATCACAGAGTATTTATCCTTTACTGCTTGGCTTATTTCACTTAGCGTAATGCTCTCCAGTTCCATCCATGCTGTCGCAAAGGTAGGAGTTCTTTTGTTTTTCTGTTGCATAGTATTCCACTGTGTAACTGTACCACAGTTTTTTGATCCATTCATTTACTGAATGGGCACTTAGGCTGCTTATAGCACTTGGCTATTGTAAATGTTTCATTTGCACTATCTGCTTTACACGTTCAACAGGGAAACACACAGATTTCCCTGCATCAGCAGTTCTCAAACTTGGACTATGAAACATCACTTTCAACCTGAGTTTCCAAGAGCGGACAGTGTACAACCAGAGGGAGGCTTTCTGTGGACAGCTGGCCCTGTTTGTTTTGCAGGGGTTTTTTTCTCTCCCCATAGACGTTTCATTTCTGATCCTTCTGTTTGTTGTGTAAAATGGCTCTTTTCTGGAGCAGCAGAAATCCTGTCTGGGCCATAGCTGGCCTTTTTTGGAGGCAGTTATGATTGGAGGTGTGTGTTTTTGCTGGTATCTCTCCTTTTCTTTTTAATTTTAATTATTTTTATTTTCCAATTACACTGGACATACAATATTATATTACTATCAAGTGTACAACCTAGTGATTGGACATTATGTAACTTACTAAGTAATCATCCTGATAAATATCATACCCATCTGCCACCACACGCAGTTATGATAATATTATTGACTATATTCCCTGTGCCGTACTCTACATCCTATGACTATTCTGTAACTACCAATTTGTTCCTTTGAAAGACAATTTTATTTATTTTTAGAGATAGGGGAAGGGAGTGGAGAAAGGAGGAGAGGGACATCCATGCGTGAGAGAAGCACCCATCAGTTCCCTCTCGCACACGCCCCAACCCATGACCTGGCCCGAAACCCAGGCATGTGCCCTGACCAGGAATCAAACCAGCCACCTTTCAGTTTGCAGTTCATTGCTCAGTCCAGGCAGGGCACTGATTTGTACTTCTTCATCCCTCCACCTTTTTCACCCATCCTTCCACATCCCCTCCTATCTGGCAACCATCAAAATGTTCTCTGTATCCTTTCTTAGTCTCTTCAGAAGAATATATAGAAATCTGTAGACTTTCAGGAGAGGCCAGCCTTGGTCTGAGTACTAATTTGACAATAAGGCATTGTTGTGTGGGACTAAGGTGGCCGACTTTGCCATTTGGCATGGGACATCATCCCAAGCTAAAACTAAGGAAGCGTGAGGCATTCCAGAACAAGTTGCTCATCCTGTTCAGGTCACTCTGCTAAACTTTGGAATAATTCAGCCCACCAGTTAGGAGGGACCCACACCTGCCCCGTAAGTACTTGAAATTGCTGAATATTGCTAACTTATTGTTTAGAATTAGTCTGCCTTTGAGAGACAATGTACTTTCCAGAAGTCAGTGGGGGGCGGAGGAGTTGACCCTAAAGATTAAGGGAACTTACAAAGGTAACTCCCAGCTGAGGAGCCACATGGGTTGCTGACTTTGTCTTCCTGTTATAAATTTCCCTTTCAGGTATCCAAGCCAAAGGGCAGTTTTCACAGCAAGTGAGCCTGTGCTCTCTGTGGCTCTCAGTTTCTGGGCCTCACAGTCCTTAGAGGCACAATAACCACCTCATGTCAGTAGTCACTGAGATGCCTGGAGTTTTGTGGGGATGCCCTCAGGGCCTAGGGCATCACAATTGACCTGGAAAGAGGTTTAGGCCCCTTATCCTGACAAAGGAGCATCTGTTGAAGGCCTTTTCCCTGAAGTGGTTCCATTTAGCCTTGGGCCACTAGCTTAGTCTTTTTAAATTGCCAACCCCATTGTTCAAGGTATTTCTTGAGAAGAGGAATCCAGTGTGAGTCCTTTAACTCTACTGGTTCAGTTAATGCTGGAAACATCGCCCCTAGGGTCTGTCACCACAAGATTGGTCACGATCACAATGTAACCCCTTATCTCCAGCCTAAATTGATACAGATCTTCCTATTTCTCCTTTTAGTTCTATGGACACAGGGGAAATACCTATAAGTAGACTCACTTTATAAATGATAAAATGGGCATGTCTCTTCAAGCCTAGTGAACTAGTTTTTGATAAAAGTTAGTTCCATGCTGGTTGATAAATTACATTGCCAGAAGTAGTGATTGAATTGTCTTTTCTTACTGTTTGATATTCAGGTGGTTTTCTAGTAGAACTCAATGAAGACACCATTTGAGAAGCCAGATGCACGGCTGGTTGCAAGTCCATCTCTCACCTCCAGGTCTTTTCCAGAGCAACACTGCTTTGTAAACCCTTAGCCTGGTCTAGTTCCATGCTCCAGGGGTAGGAATAGGCAGCAGGGAGCCTGGAAGACCCGGGATAATATGTCTATGGTTGATCTAACGTAAAAATTACAGGGTTTTCTAATAGCCACATTATTTTTATGTCAGATCAACCTGGATACAATATGAAAACTCACATAAAATTGTAATGGAACGCAGGCAACTTCAGAGAATATTTAGCCTTAAAGGGGACTCTGCCTACCCGTTCCATCTTCTCAGTTGTTTGGGGGAGTGTGCTACTTCAGGGGTGATTCAAGGGGACATTTTCTGAATCACTGGTTCTGGTCCGATTCTGCCCACATTCTGTGCCTCACAGAGGATTCGTTGACCTTCGTTGAGCTCCTATTGATCTTCTCTGTAATAGCCATGCCGACATTGTTACTGAAATAACAGAATTCAGTGATGATATTTCTTCCTCCGAATTTAGGGTAAAATGAAACTGTATTTAGTCTTATTTCAAATTGGAACTCACTGTACAGTGAGCCTGCTGAGATTCCACGTGAGAAGAAATTGTATCTAATATTTACTGAATGCTTCCTCTATGCCAAACATTTAGCGAAGTTCTTTTCACGTATCTATGGCAAGTGCTAGAAGTTGCCTTTATTATAATCATCTTTCTGAAGATGAGGAAACAGAGGCATGGAGGCAACTCTCAGCATGCCCAGGATTGTACAGGCAGTAAGGGCAGAGCTGGGGTTTCAAACCCAGATAACCTGAACTTGAGCCCTTGCCCTAACTTATTCTTTGTGTGATTTTTCCCTCTCAGTGATTTAACAACAGTCCTATAAAGCAATTTCTGATGAGCTGTATTGCTTTGATGATAATTTCGTATGCATAAATATCCATCATAAGTCAGTGAAGAAATAGAGTTACGCTCATTCATTCAACAAAGATTTTTGAATCTCAACTATGTGTGAGGCTCTGTCTATGGATGTAGATACCCGTAAGGGAGCATGTCTTCCTTGGAGTAGCTCACTGCCAAGTGGAGGAGCCAGGCACATAAATACAACGTGAAACAAGCAAATACTGACAAGATGAAACAATGGGTACTATAAAAGAGGCAGACAGAGTGTAAATACCACATGGATTTGGAATTCGTATGGAGAATTGAGATGATGTAGTGACCACAAAAACTGTTCCTCAAAAAAGACTGAGTATAGTGAAGGACAGAGAGGAGCAGAGACAAGGATAAAGGTGGAATAAATCTCACATGAGTCCTTCAATCTCATTGGATAATGTTGCTGGGCTCTTTGGAAACATTTTAATTGCTAATGATTATTAGTTTCTAAAATCAGTTTTACTGGTCAACTTTATTCCATGCCTTCAAGCAAAACTCCAAGTTTATGGTAGCATTTGTTTCTCATTCACTTCTTTGGTTTTCTTAATGGCCAATTTGAAGGTTTATTATTAGTTTATATATTTAGCAATATAAACATTTGCATTACTAAGACAGATGCAAAAGTACTACCTCGGCCAACCACTGCCAGGAGGGTCAGGAGACTTGAACAGTAGTAGAGTCAGATTAGGTAATCCTCAGAGGGGCCAATAATAGTCTTACAATTGCCTTAGTCTCAAAGATTGCAATGTACATATCTATTTCAAAAACTCGAAGATGTTGCTACGTGAAACCTTTGTTTATCCTCACTGGAAGACATGCTTATTAATTTTAGAGAGAAAGAAAGGGGGAGAGAGAAACAGCTATTGGTTGCCTCTCATATGAGCCCCAACCAGGGGCCTGCCCAGGAATCGATCCCATAGCTTTTCAATTTGTGGGACAATATTTCAGCTCACTGAGCCTCACCCACCAGGGTGCTACATTAAACTTTTGTTAGGTTTTTTAAAATGACATAATTCTAAAAGTGAAGTGCTTACTTAATTGCTCCTCTTCTTATTTCAGGACTAGACACATAACCAGTGTACATAGTCTATGATTTTCTTATGCTTACTTTTGATGACCTACAGCTGTGTAAACTGACAACCATATGATACCTATTATATGCTAAATTTGGGCTTTTCTTCATCCTTATAAAATGTTTTAGAGCCACCTCCTGGAGGCGCTGCTGTCAGACAACTGTTTAGTTTAGGCAACATAACCATGGTGCATATAAAGAAGTGTTGATCTAACTATTTGACTATTCAGATATACTTATTTAATAAGAATGAATGGAAAATGGAAGGCTGGTAATTATGAGTCTCATAAACTTTGACTGATAATTGCAGATAAAACTAGGTTTAACCACTTGCAGTGAGTATTTCTCTTCTGGTCCATGCAGTGATTCCGAGACCCAGGCATCTTCCTCTCACAGGGGAGCCTGTGTAGGGCTTCCTTGTCCTCAGTGAGATTCCCTGCCTCCTGCTGGGAGACATGGGGCAAGAGAAAATGTGGAGATCACATGCAAGAATTTTCGGGGGCGGGAGCGGGGGCGGGGAGTGGTAAAGACCTGGCAGTGGTACATGTCACCTTTACTCACTTTCTTTGGACAGATTTCAGTCACGGGACCCCAGGAAGTTGCAGAGGTGCCTGGTTGTGCACTCAATAGGGAAAGGGCTGTGATGATTACGTGACATTATCATGGCTGGTTGAACGCATGTTTGATTGTGAAGAAACAGAAGAAGATTTAGAATCACGTATGAAATGCTGGAAAGATCATCAGAATTGTCTAAAAGAGGCAGGATATAATCAGGGGGTTGATGGTCTCTGGCACTTTAGAAATGCACCCAATTCTCCCCCTCCCCACTGCCCCCTGCTCTATGGTGTGTAGGTCCATTGTGGGCTTATGTAAACACGTCCAAAAATAGGATTTTTCCAATAGGACTGTAAATAACCTCCCTTCTGCAGGAACTACATTCTAGAGAATTTAAGATGAGATATAAATTGTCGACATTTTTCCCTTCAAGGCCCAGAATGCAACTGAAAACACCCGACGTTCTGTCCAGTATTATAGTTTTTCTGTCTGACTTTCAAATCTCCGATAATATAAAGAAAGGGGTGTATGTCTTTTAACATCCCCAGCCTGCCCTGGGGTCGATCAGGGCAGTCTGCCAGAGGAATGCCTACAGAAAGGCAGGGCTGGATTGACAGAGTGACAGAATAGAAAATATTGCCTCAGAGGGGTTTCCAAGGACTCAGCCAAGGGGAGACATCCAAATACTTTAGTCAGGAACCCCAGTGATTTCCTGTATAAGTGCCCCTTTTTGTCAGCAAACGAAGGAAACATTCCCCAGTTGGAGACAAAATATCATATTTCCTCCCAGCTTTAAAACAACATAAAGCTATGAATTGCCTGACCCTTTTATCACACTTACTGTCTCTAGAATTAGATGCTGATCTCCTGGAGGGCAGAGGCTCTCACCTTCAAATCTAATTTTGTGTCACAAACAGTAAGAGCTAAAGAACTGCCCACTTGTAAGAAACAGGCAGAATCCGCTATCCACACTTAAAAAGACGAATCTCCCCCCGTGCTGACCTCCAAGTGCTGAGACAATTCTCAGTCTTTGGGGCTCGGGCAGACAACAGGTTACATGGGTTCTGCTGGAATAACTATTTTCACCCAGAAAATAGAACGTCACTTCCCTCTACTGGTTTATTTCTTCTTCTGATGTGTTAAAGAGAACACAGGTAGACCTGTTCGTGTTGGCATCGATGGTTATCATCTATGCATAGCATTTTGATTAGACTAGAAAGATCATCTGTGCAAGATCAGGTAAATCTAAGCAAAAACAACAACAGAATCGTCCTCCTGAAGAAGCTCACTTCGGCAACCCCTAGCTCAGGGTTCTGGTGAGAACTTGAAATATAGTTCTAAGCCCGCAGTCCTGCAAGAGGAAGAAGAAATTAGATGGAGCTTATTGGAAGCAAGCCTGCCGTAAATCTATATCAGGATAATGACCAAGAATACACGTTCTTCTTACATGACTTCTAAGCCTTGCAATCAGATGAGCCCTGCAGAACCTTTTCTTTTCTTTTTCTTTTCTTTTTTTTTTTTTTTTTTATCATGGAAATAACTAATGAAAAGTTGGTGTTCTCTGTGGTTTGGGAATACTTTGTGTGACCTTGCTGAACCTTGAATTTTCATTACTTTTCTCTTCTGTGGAAATGTTGGCAATCCTGTCTTACGTAAAGGGCAGAACACTGGAGAGAAGTCTGCAATGATGAAGCCAGTTTTCACTGCGGAAGTGTGGCCTCATTGCTTCCTGAGGCAGCAGGCAGGGTGGGCGGTGTCTTCTCTGGGTCCTGCAGAGGTTGTCCTATTGGACAGGGCTACAAGACCCGAGTAGGGTTACACAAAATGCCCCCAAGTTTTTATTCACTATACTGTCATTCACACAATTTCCTGAATTCAAACTATGCAGCCCAGAAGAAATTTTGTAAGACATTTTTGAGCAAGGTATGATATTCTTTTACAGGATGTCTTTTACAGGGATTCTTTTACAGTATGGCAAAATAAGCCAGAGGTACGATAAAATTGTCTTTGCCTTCATGGACAAAGCTCCCTACTGTCCTATTTTCTTTTCCCCACAGTTCCTAGTCCCTGGGCTTCATTTCTCAAGGCTACCCCATAGCTTCCCCATCTATGCAGGCCCACCATCTTCATTCACCTGACTTATCCTCTAGGGGGCACCATTCCCACCATTCTTTAATCCCATCAAAAATGATTCCTTTTAGCTCCTTTCAATGATTTGCTTGATAGAAGAAAGTAAGCTTGATGAAAAAGTATACAATGTTTTTGCTGGAGTAGACTCATCCCTTTCATTTTTCCACTAATATTTATTGTATACATATTTCATGCTAGTTTCTATGGGGTATCAAAATGAGTAAGATACGGTTTGCTTCCCAAATGCACACGGTCCTGTGGAACTTCATGTTTTATTTCTCCGATAACATATTTGTATTTTCAAAGGCCAGGTAGGGCTTTCAGCCAAAGGAGCAAACAGTATTTACAATTTCAGGCAGAGAAAATAGAGTGACCCTTTTGTGTGGAGTCTAGAGAAATGGGTGATTGGGAAGATCTTCCATCCAAACACAGATTCTATGATTGTATGTGTGATAGCTCGCGACCCAAGCTCCACAGACTCAGGTTTTGGCTATTCATTCACAGTACCACCTACGGAGAGTGGAGAAGACGTGATTGAAAAAACGCATATTTTCTGTCTTTGCCTGTAGAAGCAGACATCACGTCGCATGCTAATGGTCCTCTTGGAATGTCCCAAGGAGCCGTGGCCGCAGCCTGCCCTCACACATGGTATTTCTGAAGATTTGGGGAAACTCGGCGGCAGTATTGCCAGCTCCCTGCGTGGAGGCTGGAGGATGAATTGAGAGAAGGAACATTAGAAGCCTGAGCAGAATGTTCTAGTTTTGTCTTAGGTCTGATGGAGGGAAGGCCAAATGAATGTGTCGTTTTCTGACACACGGTTTCTACCTTTGAAGAGAAGGGGAGGTTCTCTGGGTAACTGGACACCGTGTTAATGGCCTCAGGTTTCTTGGCCCGGGTTCAGATTTGCGGGCCAACACCCTCCCCCCACCCCCGCCCAGCCCCAGTCGCAGGACCCTCGCAGGAGCACCGACCTTTCCGTGTCGCTGGGCCGCACTGGAAGAAGAGTTGTCTTGGGCTACACATTAAGTACACACACACTAACAAAACAAACAAACAAAAAATCTCATAATGTTTTAAGTAAAGTGACGATTTTGTGTTGGGCCACATTCATAGCCATCCTGAGTCGCGTGTGCCCGTGGGTCGTGGGTTGGACCCCTCCTGGAACTTTTAATTGGGGACAGTATTTGATAAACCCCAGGTGCACACAGGAAGGGGGCAGCTAGGGGGTAGAGGCACCTATGCTGGAAACCGTTATAAGAGAAGGAAAACGGCAGAGCCGTCTTTATCGGATGGGTTGTTCACCTCATTCCCAGGCCCTATATTTATATTCAAAAGTGCCAGCCCGGCTGGTGTAGCTCAGTGGATTGAGCGCAAGCTGGGAACCAGAGGGTCCCGGTTCGATTCCCATTTGGGACACATGCCTGGGTTGCCGGCCAGGTCCCCAGTGAGGGCCATGTGAGAAGCAACCATACATTGCTCTTTCTCCCTCCCTTCTCCTCTCTCTGAAAATAAATAAAATCTTAAAAAAATATATATTTAAAAAGTGCCAGGATGCCGGCCATTTCTGTCCACATTAGGAAGCTTACAAATCAAAACCAAAAGCTATATTTCTGAAATTTTTCTTTCGAAAAGTCCATTACTGATGAGTGAACAAGGTTTTGAAAACAATCGAGTTGTTTTCAAAGCAGCATGTTGTTTGAAATGATCTAGAGGATTCAGTTGTTTTTAGGAGCTGGTTTCTGCTTTGAGGTTAAGTGCTCACAGTTTAGAGGGGAGGACACTTAGGAGTCACACCTGTGGGCTCAGTCCCTGCTTCCAGCTATGTTCTCATGAAAGGGCTCCGACATTTATCCATGACTCCCAGCTAGCTCACCGTGTAGAGGAGCATCAGGGCAAAGTGACCTTCTACATTCCTTTCTTAGTGAAAACTATGATTCTAAACACTCGGCTGATGATGCTAGTCTCTCAAGTCGAGCTCAGATGATAGATTTTACAAGTCAGTTGGCACCTCCCAAAGTCCATGGCCTTCCTCCATGCCTCACATAAGGTAACTTGTCTTCCACCAGGGCCTTTGTTTCATTCCTCAGCAGAGTCACTCTGGCCGTGGGCTCCATCTCCCCTGTCAGTCGCCCCTGACCTGGTGAGTGTGGAGGATCCACCCAAGCTCCGCCCACCTTCTTTTGATGATGTTCTCATGTTCAGCAATGACCCAGAACTCAGCCCACAAGTCACTGCCCCCGACCCCCTAATTAATTAATACAATGCTGCTAGAAACTTTGCTGCAGCTGTGAGGCCTTTTTTTTTTTTTTTTTTTAAGATTTTATTTATTTATTTTTAGAGAGAGGAGAAGGAAGGGAGACAGAGAGGGAGAAAGAGCAATGTATGGTTGCCTCTCACATGGCCCCCACTGGGGACCCGGCCCGCAACCCAGGCATGTGCCCCGACTGGGAATCGAACCAGGACCCCCTGGTACCCAGACCACACTCAGTCCACTGAGCCACACCAGCCAGGATGTGCGGTCTTTTAGGATTAATCATATTGAAACTTCAGGAAGGCTGACAGTGCAGCCCAGCCTGAAGCAACACAGACAACTTAAGCAGGAAAAAAATCACTTCAACTTTCCATATTTAAATTCTAATAGGCTTATTAGAGAAAAAACAAAGCAGTTTATGAAACACTATCTTACTGGTTTAAAGGTGTAAGGCAGGTGGGAGGAGGTTGGCATTAGTAGTGGGGAGGCTGGCAGGTGTGTAAGACTCAGAGAGGGATCAAAGAGAAACTACCCAGGATTCCAAGTTAAACAACTTTCCTGCTTCCTCTCTGCCTCCAAATCTCATTTGCTGATTTTAAATATGTCAGAGGTGTCCTGGCCGAGTAGCTCAGTTGGTTAGAACATTGTCCTGATATGCCAAGGTTGTGGGTTTGATCCTTTGTCAGGGCACATACAGGAAACAACCAATGAATGCATAAATAAGTGGAACAACAAATCTCTCTCTTTCCCTTCCTCTCTCTAAAATCAGTAAATCAAAATGTAAAAATAAATAAATAACTATGTCAGAGGCATTAGTTTAAGGCTTCAAGTTCATGACCATTGTAGATTTTAATGGCAGGCTACATGGTCTTTCAGTATGGGCTGCTGTCCTTCTGATGGTGGAAGTGAAAATGTCTGTCCCTCACTGAACTCACTGAAGGTGGCTCTACCTGTCCCTGCAACTGCCAGGGGTCGTGGTCTCCATCCTGCAAGGCCATTCATGTGGAGTTACAAAATTTTCTAGGTAAAGAAATGGAAGCCCAGAGAGGGTAAGTAAATTCTCGAGGACTACACAGCTTGCTAGGCAGAGACCCTGGAAAGTAACTCACCTCCGTACCCCTGCACCACCTTCTTCTGTTCATATCATATGTTTTCTTGTCTCAGAGAGCGGAGGAGATAACCTTCTAACTGTTTTATGGAACACGTCAGCATGGAGACCCCAAACTGGTTACTTTAGTCTGTTGCTTAGTCTGAAAATTCTTCTCATTCCCTAACATTGGTGTCTATCTACAGGTTAGGAAAGTAAGTCATGATTCTGATATTATTCTATAGGCTTCCTTTACATTTTAAAAAATGTGGAAGAGTCGCAAGGGAGCTGACCACAATTTTAGTCATCCTGGTGCTGAATTCCTAACCCCCTCACGTTGACAAGTGAAGAGGATGGCGAATAATCACAAATTCTGGGGGGGAAACCTAGGGAATGCTTCATCTGTTTGTAGTTTATATCTTTCTTTATATCTAGAGATAGGTAATACTTAAGCAGCTTTATGGGACTATTTTAAAGCCTTCTGATGTCCAGGTGGAAAATAAAATGCATTCTAAAAACACTCAAATTTAGTAGGTACCAACAGGGTGAGGCTAATATGAAAATAACTGCTTGTAAGAAAATGAACACAAAGCTCCAATAGTGACAGGAAATAATGTGTGCAAGGTGGATAATAAATAATACCATTAAACCCTTGTATCATTCCCACTTTCTGTCAAGGTAAAAAATGTGATATTTATTGCTGAGCTTGTAATTACTTTTATGCTCGAAAAAGGAAAAAAATTGGGTTGTTGATACAGGAAGGCATGAGCTAAGTATTTTTTTCCCCCTGTAAGCATGAAGGTAGAGGTACACATAAGGTTTTTGTTTTTCTTAAAAGAGAAGGAGTTCTTAGAAGAATCTCCTTTCTAACCAACTACCCGAGGAAGCAAAGGTTTTACCACGTCAGACATCAGGAGAGATTATTTTGCCTTTCTGAGCTTCGTGGTTGTGGTGATTACAGAAGAGGTAAGAAGAGAAAAGGGGGTGATCAGGATTAAGAAAATGTTTGTAGAACAAAGGATAACTATTAATGTAAGGCAATCATTCTTAATTTCCAAAAACAACGTATTTTTGTCTGGAGCCGAGGGATGTACTAACTTTTAGCATCTCGGGGCCACACTGGAAGAAGGGGCGTTATCTCGGGCCACACATAGCATACACAAACACTGACGACAACTGATGAGCCCAAAAAAGGTTGTAAGTAAACTGACGATTCTGCGTGGGCCGCATTCTCAGCCATCCTGGGCCGCATGCGGCCTTTAGGCTGCAGGTCAGACACCCCCGGAGCTATTACAACACTTGGATTTTGATTTTAATCAGGGTTTGTGGCCAACAGTCCCCATTGCCATCCTTCCCTATTTTTTTTTTTTCATTGCCTTCTATACTTTAAAGACAATCATTTGCAATCATTTCAGAAAGATGAGTTCTTTTCCAGATAATAACTCCCTCTACTATTTGGGGAAGAACTTTGATACCATCTTGAAACGTTTGAATCCTAAAACAAGGGGAGCAAAGTCCACAGGCAGAGACAAGCCAGCGGACTCAGGAAGTCAGCTCCCGGACCTACAGCAGGCACTCCGTGGGCTTCAAAATCTGTCCTCCGTGACTGTCAAGGCTAAAATAAGGTCCTTGTAGCTTTAGCACCTGAGGGCTTAAATCATATTTTGTATTCCATACATGTAGCCACATTGTCTCTTTTCCCTTTGTTCTTTTTCATGCTGACAGAGACCATTTGAAGTTTTATTTTTAATCATTGGGCTTGTTGGCATAAGGAACCTCTGATTCAGATTTGTGATTGTTTAGGGTGTGTGTGTGCGTGTGTCCCTGTGCGCGTTTAATTAAATCAATGGAAAATGCTGTCTGAGCCGAAGGCAAAGATTTTTCCTTGACTCATTTCATGTCGCTCAGATTACGGCAAGCTTTTCATGTGTATAATTTGTCATGTGATAGCACTGCCTTTTAAGCATGTTGGCTTAGGCAAAAGCACGCATTTAAATGGGGATGAAAGTTTAATTAGTCCCTTTCACCTTTCCACATTTGTTACAAATTATGTAATATCTCAAAGACACTTCATTGAGTGAGCAAGAAGATTTCCCTCCTACTTCCAGGACTGCTTCTGATGACCTGTGTGAATCTGGACAAGTCACTGCCTGTGGTGGCCCGTATGGGCCAACCGCTGACGACGACAGCACAACTCGCAGTGGGATTTTATTTCTCACTCAAGGAAGAGTGACACTGAGCTGCAGGAGGGGCCACATAGTACCTGTATGGTGAGCGTGAGAGTCATGGAAAGCATCGTTTATGAATGCCTTGGGAAGAACTATAGGGAGCAAGCTAAACGTGCGATATTATGAAGATTTGCTCCTGTATTTTACTTTAGTTTCAACCCGTTTAAGAAAAATGGTAGACTTTTGAGCCAATGATACCCAAGGAAGTCTGAGCAGCACCAAGCCGTGGAAAGAATCAGCAGCATCTTGGCCTCAAGAACGAGGACCAGGCCTTTGTGTGACTCTGGTGTTCTCATTCTCTGGCTCTCTCTGCAGGTTAGAGTCTTCTCTAGAGTAGATCAGCGTGTTCCCACTGTGTTGGATGGAGACATGGTGGTTGATGCCTCTTGTTTTCTGAATTTTAAATCTTCATCCTTTGGAAAGGACCTGACTGGATTGTAGGAGTCCCTATTTCTAGAGTTGTAAGAAGTTTGATTCTGATGGTTGGGCGTGGCACACAGCAACCATCAAATATAGTCGAGGGGCAGTCGCCCTGCAGTGATATGAAGGATGGGGAAGGGGTAGGGTCCTTTTTTTTCCATCTAAAAGGCTATCTTCCTGACTGGATGTCAGAAATACCGAGTATCCCATAATTGTGCCTCCAAGTTATGAATATTCTATTTCTCTCTTATACAATATCCCATTTACTTTTTCCTTTGCTCCAGACCCTAAGATCCAAATTTTCTGCTAGGTTAATCTGATAAATTAATCCCTGCTGAAGGGCTTATGATTAATTATGATTTTAAAAGCTACTCTACTCATGAGTGCATTTTTACAGGAGTATTTCATATCTTTAACTCTTCAGTGTTTACTGGGCACTTATTACAGGCAAGGAAGGCATTGTGCTGGAACATGGGTGATACAAAGTCAGCAGAGAGGTAGGGTGGCTGGTGCGGGAGTGAAGCTTATTGGCCCTGGTGTTGGACGGCTAAAAAGTTCAAGCTTTGCCACCCGGCAAGTGTCATCCTCGGGCAACTTACTTGATTTTTGTACCTCATCTACTCTTTTGAAAATGTTAGGAATAATAGTAACCGCCTCATAGACCAATTTGTGTGATTTATTTATTTATTTATTTATTTATTTCAGTGTTATCTAGTAATTTTATTTTTAATTTTAATTCTTTTTATTTTCTTTTAATTATTTTTCTTGTATTTTTTAAATTACCATTTATCCCCCTTACACTGTCTGCCACCTCCACCCACCTCCCTCCCCCTGTGATCACCACAGTGTAGTCCATGTGCATGAGGTTGTGAGATTTAAATGATGTACAAACGTACAAAAACGTACAATGCTTAACACAGCAACTGGCTCATTGCAAAGGTCCAATGACTGTTACCTTTCGAATACTAAATCATATGTAGATGATCTTTCCTTAAGAAGGATTTAGTCTGCCCTCTAAAGCTGTGTTTCCTGGGTAAATTATTTTGTTACTGCTTTGTATTGGAAAGGTCACCATCAAAAACTCATTTCATCATTTTAGAGAATCTAAGCATTTTGTTCTTAGTCCCTAGTCTTAGCTTGAATATTTCGTTATAGCCTGTAGTTGGTTCAAACATACTTCTGGGAGTGTCCCTGGGCAGTGACAGCTACGGGGCCATCTGTGATATCTTTCCTGTGCAGCGGTCTCCCCGCCATGTGTTCACTCTCTTCTCTCTCTCTCTCTCTCTCGTGTTGAGTAAGTTTTACTTTGAATGAGTTTTATTTCAAGTGGTGCTCTCCTTCCCACACACTAATTCCAAAATTATGGTTGTGAACTAATGAATTCAAGTGTAATATGAGGACAAATACAAACAACTTTCTGTTAAATTTGATATTTCTCTATTGACATGGGTAATATTAAAAAATCAATAAAGAAAATGAAGACCTCCATGCTAAAGTAAATCTCTACAGATTCCTTTTTCTCTCTCTTTCTCTTAAGTTCTGAACTCTGCTTTAACCACACAAAAGAAACGATTTCATAGAGTAATTTTGTTCTCAGATTTGTGATAGTAAGCCACACACTTATAATAGATCCACCAGTCATAAAGGATGCTAACATAAATGGAGCATTTACTCTGTGCCATACATTCTATATAGTTCTCTTTATAACACAGTCAAGAATTATTATTAACCTTAAACTCAGAACAGTCTGGAAATTTGCCCCAAACCCCACAGCTAGTGAATATAAGAATGGAGATTTGGACCGAGATTACCCTTAATCTAAAGGACTTGCTCTTTCTGTTCTACCATCCTGATTACTCAAGACTACATGGGCCCAACCATGATTAAAAAAAAAAAGAAAGAAAAGAAAACTACTAATCGATTTGTGAAATAGAGGTATTCATCTGATTCCTTTGGTTATTTACCTCTTATAGTAATTCATTGGCTTAAAATGAGGATTCTTCTCATGGTTCTTAAAGTTACTGAGTGAGACGAAGAGCAGGGCTGTGAATGAACGACACATGTCCATTGATCGCACGTATCCATCAGCGAAGCAGGTATTATGAGGTCCAAGCTTTCACACCAACAAGCAGACCTGCTCCTCGACAATGTGCCGTTGGAGACCCTGGGTTGTAGTGCTACCAACAGGTTCATAGTCCCAACTGACCTCTCCATGGCAACTTCTTAATAAAGCAGTGACGGTATTAGTAATTCCAGTCTATTAAACTTATTGTGAGAAATGAATAAATTGATATATTTTTGAGCAATTAGAACGGTGCCTTGTACTGATAGACACTCATAAGTTTTTAACTGTTCCGATGATTAGAAATACAAGTAGCATCTTAATGAGTATCGTCACTGAATTTACCCTTTGGCATCCATAAATCTAAAGGGTCTGTAGCTTCTAAAGTTATAATAATTTAATATCATTTGGATTTTTGCATTGCCAGTCAATTCACTGTGGTATTCAGGATTCAAAAGATGTTATTTTTCAAATTCTCTTTTCCAGACCCTAAATCTCCTTCTTATGTATACCTGTTGTGAGTAGACCAACAATTTAGAAAAATGTCTTTAAAATTATCAAGAGAGTATTTTACTCCCCTTTCCAAAATTTTATCACAATGTGTCATCTTAGAAGTTAATACAATTCTATTACAGTTAATGAGGATATCTTCATTCACTTATTTCATATAGTGTAGAGGTAATTTTCATAAGTAAACTCAGGCACAACTGAAGAAAGCAAACATTTATTGAGGTTTAAATATTTTGCTTCATTTTTATGCAAATTAATTTCTTCAAATTCCTGAATTTTCTTACGTTTAGACAGGTGTGGGTTCAACCGAGGGGAATGAAGCGCTGACACAGAATGCAAACACTGTGGCGGTGTGCCAGTCTGCTGCGTGTGGCTGGGAGGCTGCCTTCCCAAGGCAGGTTTTCAAGAACTTCCCGAGGTCCTCTTTCTTTTGGGGTCCACACCTCTGGCCATGTCCTGCCTGTCACAGGCAGTCCTGGGATGGGCTGTGTCCCAACATACACCGTTTGCCACCGGGAGCTACCCAGAGTGGGTCGGACTGAGTTTCCACTGCCTTTGGTCTTAATTTCCCCATCTGCAAGCTGCTAGGGTTGTACTAAGCCAGGAATGTCTGAGCTGACTAGGTACCAGGGGTTCCACGAAGGTGCTGCAGCCGATGTTTGCCAAGAGCGGACAGAAACAAGGCAACTTTCACTCCCTCCTCCTTCCAACCAGAGCAGGCTATTTTTGTCTGTTTTCACCTAAATTTCTAAGATTCTTGTGCTTTGATTGCGTTTTGGGGGAGATCAGGTTTTCCTGCCATTTTTTTTTTTTTTTAAATTAACTGGTTTTGGTGATGTCAAAGGTTCTCTTTGTCTCTGAAACCCTGGGATTTGATGTGATACCCCTTCTATTTTTCTGACTTTTGAGATTTGTGGTGTGAAGATCTCGCATGGTCACTGGTAAGCTGTTGCATTTCTGAGCCCAGTGACCATCCCTGTCATAGCATGACATGGTTCCAGAACTAGACCATAAGGGGCTGAGACGTCTTGGCAGTCAGCTTTAACTAATGAAGAAATATGGTAATAGACAGGAGGTCTCACATTGCAGGCTTAGAAAACGTTATGATAGCTCCAACAGTGTGGAAATGGTTCTTAATTTAAAAAAAAAAAAAAACATAGACTACCTCAGCAGGCAGATGCCTATGGATTACTAATCACTTCACAGCAGTTATCCATCATCGCAACGTGGACTGTGCCGCCAGAGAGAATTTTAGGAGGTTTGAGTGCAGGATGCACTGAGAATGCAGCATGAAAAGAGTGATTTCTTCCACCCTACGAGATGCATTTTAGGCCAGCAGATAAATTGTGTCATTAGACATTTTTATGGACTGTCTGGCTGTGTACCGGCACCAAAGGCCTTCCCCACCCCCCGTGCTCGTTAAAAAATGCAATAAACAAGTGGCAACTCTTGTTGAGTATCCGGAGCCACGTGGAATAGGAACAAAATGAGCAGAACTTCTTCCTACTACACATCTGTACCTAAGAAGAGAAAAGAGTGTTTCAGCAGTTCTCATTAATAAAGGAGGCCAAATAAAGGTAGATGAATTAGGAAAACAGTTGTACATGTACTGCGAGTGTTTCATTCATTATATTTTATTATGTTTCAATGAAAATATAAATTACAGGAAAATATTACAAAGTAAGTTAAAGTGTAACAAATAACTAGAGTTCAAGGGCAGAAAATGTCGCTTAAATGGCAGAAAGAGAATGTAGTTAAACATGCAATCTTTCTTCAAACCAAAAGGGATAATTCAATAGTAAATATGACCTATGAAATTCCAGCTGACCTTTGAACAATGCAGCGTAAGGGACACTGATGGCCCTGCGCAGTTGAAAATTAGTGTATAACTTTCGGCTCCCCCAAAACTTAACTAATGGCCTACTGTTGACCAGAAGCCTTACCGATAATATAAACAGTTAATTAACACATGTTTTGTATGTTTTATATATTATATATTATATTTTTACAATAGTGAGATAAAGACATTTATCTCAATAGTAAGATAGACATTTACAGTGTTTATTGAAAAAAAAATCTTTGCCTAAATGGACTCACACAGTTCAATCTCATGTTCAAGGGTCAACTGCAATAAAAAATAAGCTTGATCATTTTTGTTTGAAAAAGTATATTGTATTACAAATTAATATGAATTTATGTTACAAAATCCAAGCATGCAAAAAATAAGAAAATAATTGAAAACACTAGTACTACTTTTTCACTCTTTCCAAGCTCGTAACCGTTTTACAACTTATTTTACAAGGTTGTAGATAACAGTTAAAATTGGAGGTTCCCAAACTTTAGTGATTATCACATCTACCTGAACAGCTTATTAAAGCACACAATGGGGACACTCCAGAGTGTCTGATTCATTGGGCCTTTGTGGGGTCCCATTTCTAACAAGTTCCGTCATATGCCAATTCAACTGGCCTCCTGACTGACCGCTTGAATAGCAAGGATAGAGTACAGATTACTAAAGATACTCAGCTACACCTCATGCTCTCATTATTCTTCCCAAGGAGTCTACAAAACAGAAAGCGATTGATCTACACCAACTGATCAAATGAACTTACATTACTTACTAGGACAGATCGTGTGATATTGAAGACACAAGCAGTCACTGAAGCTATTTGTTAGCCTTTTCATCACTAAGGATGGAAAATCTAGTTATTCAGTCATGGGAACCAGTAAAAATCTTTTCAGGCCCAGAAAATTACTCTCTGGCTCCTTTGCTTTCATCACCATGTTTTGCTCATCAGAAAAATTAAGTATGAACTACAAATCTGTGAGTCTTATATCTGTTAATTATTGACTAGGAGGAGGCTCTATGGCAAATGGTGGGTTTTAGCTTTGATAAATAATGGGTTGCGTTCTGCCCAATGACAGATGTGTGTAATTCTCATTAAAGTCAGTGGCAGTTACACAAGAGCATCAAAGCAAAGCAGTGTCTTTGACAGAATGTTCTCATTTGGTAAATTTTTCACTACCTCCCCAACAGTAGAGACATATGCTATTGTCCTCTGTGGGGAACAAGAAAAACTCTTTGAGGCAGGATGTAGTTTCGCATTTTAGACTTGGAACATGCAACTAAGAAAAGGCATACAATGTTTCCACTGAGAAACCTTTAAATAGAAAGGAGTTAACAACTGTATTAAAGGTGCTGCCATGCCTAGGCTATGGACCGCCAGGGGTAGTGGATAAGGAGACGGATACCTGCTTATCTTTGGAGTTTCCAAATATCAAGTCAGGCCTGTGGATTTTGGCAAAGTGTGGCAATTATCAATAGCATCACAACCAGTGACTGAGACATCTACAAGGAACTCCATCATTATAAAATGTAGATGCAGCTGATAATGTTGGTTGGTCTTAAATATTGGGCACTGAGTTAAGAGATGGTTAAACTGAAGCCTGCTTCTCATTTTATCATTGAGACACACCCCGTGCCTAGGCGTGCTGCAGTTAACACATCTACCCAATGGAGAGAATACTGCCTGTCTGTTCTGTCTCCCTGGGAACCTACCATTGACAGTAATGGAAAACATGTTGAAATAACCAAACGCGCTAAAATGAATTAGAAAAATACGCATTAGAGGAAGCATCCAAATTCTCACTGTCAGGACTCTTCCACCATGACATAAACCTTCCCTCTCTGACTTCCAGGCTAGGATCGTCATGGTCATTGTCAGGATATGAGCCTCCCTTAACAGACTCCGTCTCTCAGAACCTGAGATCTTCCATAACAACTCGAATTTTGTCCCTAAAGGGGGCGATGGCAAAGGTTTGGCTGCCTGTGTACCTGATCGACTGCCTCCATCCCAACCACGTGTTTCTCTCATTCTTCATCAGCAATGAATTTCCATAGATTGGAGGACAGGTTTCCGAAAAGAAAGGAAGGACTGTTTCGTGTTTATTCTTCATTTGTGTGTTCTACCACCGTTTTCACAGTCAGTTCTCATGCTCGAGGCTCTCTGTTTACCTTTTCTTTAGATGCTCCGATACTTTATAAATATCTATAGTTCCCGACATAAAATTTAATTAGAAGTTGCTGGTTAAATGCAACCTAATTGGTTTTTAAATAAACCTCAAGCTTTCATAAAGCGGCAATACTTTAGAAGGTGGAAACAGAGTCAATGTAGGTAGTTTTCCCCCTTCCGGTATTAACGCGCTTTTGTAAGTGATTAGAACCCTGTCTGATGTAGAAGAGCGTGATGGGGAAATGGGCAGGAGCCCATTCAGTGTGTTCAACTCTAGCATTGGAGTAGGGCAACCGGTAGATAGAAAGGAGAGAGGAAAATGCCTACAGGCAGCTAGATTTGACTGCTGCTCCATCAGTCTCTTGAAATCTTCCCATGAAACGGCGTTGAACTGACACTGACTGCTATTTAATCCATGGGCCCCACAGAGCTTAATCTGAACTGCTGTGAGACTCTTCCCCTGTGGACCCTGGGATGTGATTATTCAAATGCAAAGTTTCCAGCAACAGTGCAACCGCCTGCTATGTATTGCTGTTTCCAGGCAGGAGGCATCTGTAAGTCTGGGGTCAAAGAAGTTCATTGTACTTTCTGCAAGCCCCAAACATGGAGAGGATATCTGCTGTAATAAGAGATTCGGTTCATTTCAGAGCAAATTTGGAAAAAAGGAGTTTTGTGCAAAACTTCAAAAAGACACTGTTTCCTTTTCCCTCCTCCCCGTCTTTGTCCTCCCTCTCCCACTGCCCCCCCACTCCTTTTTTCCTTCCTCCTCTCCCGTTTTCTTCTTCTTCCCCTCACCTCTCTCCTCCTGCTCTTCTATTTCTTCTTTATCTTTTTTACAGTTCCCTGATAGACACGTGGACCTCCCAGTCTCTCCTCCCCCTGTATTACAGTGTTTCTCAAACTGTGCCCATGAATCTCCCCAGCTAAAATGCTGATCCCGGCTCAGGGTGTCTGAGATAGGGAAAGATTCTGCATCAAACAAGCTGCCACCACGTGTGGGGACTCTAGGAAAAGTATAGAGTTTAGAACAACTTTGGGGTTAATATGGGCAGTTGAAAAAGCTTTAAAATGAAAGGTTCATTTTCAAATCTGATGCCATTTTTCTTACATATGTTAAATATGTAAGAAAATTACATAATAAAGTAAGGTTTTGACAGTAAACGGAGAAGGCAGACAGATTGCTGAAGGCAAAGTAAGAACACAGGAAGGAAGAGAGAGATACATGGTAAGACCTCAGAAATGTGAGGAGTACATCTTTCTGTTGAATGAGACAGATGCATTCTCAATAGCCTCTGCCTTGGACAAGGGAAGCCGTGATTCCTGGCCTCGACTCCATGTACCCCTGGAGGACACCTTTGCCTTTTCAGCTCTCTTATTCACAAGGCATATTTTTGTTACTAGGCACCCCCTTCCCTTTCAAATGAAAAAGAACGTGGATTCCCACACCCACTCTCTTCCAGGTTAAGGTCAGGTTCAGGTGTCATGCTACCAGACAGGACTCACAAAAGATAAGAAGCTTCACCTCCAGTGGAATCCCTTTCATCTGATTCCCAGAGTTGACAAGTCTGAGGCCCCCCACTGCTCATCACCCTGATGTGACCTTATCTCCACTCATTCTCTCTTTTTTCATGTGCTGCTTCTGCAGTCAACGTGAAGCACGAATGCCTCTCCTTTTACAAACATCCATTGTGTGCACAATAAATATTTTGACACAGTATTCTTCTTTTATAAGTTTACTGTAAATACAATTAGAGTAGATATAAATTAAAATGACTGCAGTCCTTCTTAGGGTTTTTTGAAGTCCCCAAGAGTGCCGTTGGGCTCTTTAATTGCTTACTGATGTAAAAATATCATTGTTAGTAAGGCATTAATCATAGCAATTTTGGCCCACTGGAGGCTAAAAGCAGCACAAGATGGGATAATTAAGATATACTAATAGATGTGGCAATTTCTGTAATAGGAGCTTTTAACAAGGTAGAAAAAATGACATCGCTCTTGCTACCGTGAAGCAACAAATAAAATATGACATTTTCTTCATGCAGAAGGGATCACCTACTCAGAAAACAGTAGCCAGAGAACAGTAAGAGGCTATTTTTTCCCTTGCTCATTTTTTTTTCCTGGCCATATGACAGCTTATGAATACAACTTCAGGTTGAGAATAGTCTCATACCTTGTAAGGACTAGACAGGTCTTTCATTTGCAACCAATTCCTTTCTTAATGACTGGAAAACTGAGACCAAGACAAATACAATACCTGGTCTGAGTTGGGAGTGAGCTGAGACTGGAAACCAGTCCCTTGTTTCCAAGTGAAGGGCTATTTTCACATAGGGAGCCTGGTCTTTCATTCAAGATTCTCATGTTTGAACACTATGAACATTATTTTTCTATACTGGAATTTATTTATATAAAGTTGTATATCTATTCTTACATGTTTATACTTCAGTCACCTTCAAAGTACTCTATTTGACACACCTATTAAGACATTTTTTCCCACCGCTCAAAATGGTTTTGGAAGTCGCTGATTTTGATGCATTTTAGTGCTTCTGCTGTTTCCCTTTCAGGACTCTTTTCGTCTGGGGGAACAAAAAAATAGTCCTTTGGGGCAAGATCGGGTGACTAGGGAGAGCAGGGCACCAGGTCATGCTGTTTTTGATCAGAAACTGCTGAACACTCAGAGTGGTGGGGGCAGGTGTGCTTATCACCCATCATGAAACGGGCAAATTCATTGAAAGAGTCTTCAAAAAAAATTCACCGAAGCTGAACTCAGCCTCTCCCAACAACACCAATTGGTACACTGATACAGATGGGTTCCTACAACACTCCCCTAGTGGCAGAAGCCTGTACTACAAGGGGCCCACACTCCAGATGATAATTCCATTTTTTGGGGTCCCTCTTTGTATAAATCCACTTCCCTTTTCTGTGATGTCTGGCATATATATTCTAAGACATACTGGTATTGGACATCATTGTCAATATTTGGTTTGCATAGTAAGAAATTATTAGACATTAAATACTAGGGACAGAAGACACCACACCTCGTCTTCAAGAACAGGGAAAAGATTATATACCGAACCAGTATTACTGCTTCCTCATGGTTTCTAAAGTGAAAAGAGGGTTCTGTGTTAAAATGAGTGTTGTACCTTTTAGACCTGAAGTTCAGGAGCTGTATGCAAAACAACAAAAAGGAATCCATTTTCCCTTTGATGCATATTTAAATTCTATTAGTATTAATTAGAATTATATACACACAGGAGGGGGGCATAGAGCCTTTTATCACAGGCCCTCAGAGTGTTTTCAGACCATGAATTTTTTTTCGTTTCACTAATTTCTTTTTCTCTCTTTGTTTTCTGCTAGCTTATTTACTCATATATCCTTTATACATTCTATATCAGTGCGCTATGCCGGGTAATAGGAATAGAATATAATCATGACCTGCATTTTACCCTCCGAATGGAATTCATAGTCCAGTGGAGGAGAAATACAGAAGTCAAACAGGCCAACGAATACAGATAAAATTTCAAATTGTGGTGTTATCCATAAAAGAAAATCCAGGTGCAGAGAGTGCACAGGCTTAAATATTTTACGGGGTCATCCAGAGGTAACATGTGAGCTAGAAAAAGACCACGTCAGCTAAAGAGAACAGCGTGTGGAGAGGGGGCGTGCTGAGGGCAGGCCAGCTCCTTGGGGGCGTTCAGCAAAGAGCCTGGTGGGGTCGCCGGGGCCCTTTCCCACGGGTCTCACGCTCTAATGCCATGGGCAGCAGAAAACTTTACTCTGTTTCTTAGAGGCTTGATTAGCATTTCATCCTCCCATCCAGTTTGAAAACCTGGCATATGTCTTGAGGAGAAAACTGACATTGTTTCAGCTTTCTATTCCTCTTCTCAGTAGGGATCTAACCGCTCAAGTCTTCATTTCTGTCTCTGTACCACCACATGAAAGTTCTAGTGGTTTCTCTGACCCCACCTCTAGCCCTCTGTTCAGGCAAAGCCTGGCTTCTTAGATTCTTTCCTTGCACGCAGAATTGGCAAATGCCCCAAGGAAAAAGTTTCTGTGGAGCATCAGCTCACTTTTATGAAGTCCTCTTTTCTCTCAAATCTTGACTGCTTTCATTCTTGTTGCTTCAGCAAAACTCAGGTACCTTTAAGCAGTTTTGTCGGGGGGGGGGGGGTTGTATTTTCCCCCCAGCTTTTTCAGTTTGTCTTGGCGGCCGATGGCTGTCTACAGGCTACTCCATCTTACCTAGAGAAGCAAACATTCCAAAACAATGCCATTTTACAAAATAAATTATCCCAAGGGGTTTTGCCCTTCAATTGAGTGGGTTTGGGGAATTTTAAAGGAATTGAAGTCTGACTGAATTTCTTAACATGTGAAGATTCGTGACCAGCTTTGTTCTGAGACAATGCTGTCAGCTGGCATTGGGGAATTCTCACCCTGGCTGAGTCACTTCCCATCTGTGCAACCACGGGCAAAGTACTAGGTCCCTCTGCACTTCACTTTCACCGTCTGTGAAATGGGGAAAGAGAAACCTGCTTCCTTTGTTTCTCAGGATGATTAAAGGAGAATAAATGTATCAATTGTTCACTTTTATTACAATAAATACCTTATGTATATTATCTCGCTTTAAGATGACATGTATCCCAATGCATACTAAAGATTCCATAAGGAGTAGTGATATTATTACTCATTGGAATTACAGCCCAGCCTCTGTTTGGACTTCGGGTGAAATCAGTAAGCACCCCTTGGTTATACCTTACTCTTTTTTTTAAGATTTTATTTATATATATATTTATTTATTTATTTATAGAGAGAGGGGAAGGGAGGGAGAAAGAGAGGGAGAGAAACATCAATGTATGCTTGCCTCTCGCGTGCCCCCTACTGGGGACCTGGCCCACAGCCCAGGCATGTGCCCTAACTGAGAATCGAACTGGCGACCCTTTGGTTCACAGGCCGGTGCTCAATCCACTGAGCTGCACCTGCCAGGGCTTATACCTTACTCTTTTAACTAGAAGGCATAAATAATGTAAAGGCAGGCCAAAGATAATTGCTTAACTATGACACACAGAGTTTGTGCTGCCTTAAGCAATAAAAAATGTACAACTCAACAAAAACCGCCAAAGGCGAAGCTTCATTGTTCATAACTTTCATACTCAGAACAATGTAGAAACATGCAGTATAGTTTTCTATATGTGCTTTTTCAAAATAGCATAGCTAGTTTATATGTGGGCTGAATAGGCGCCGATACACTAAAACATGGGAAAGTTATTAGGGCTAAATCCTTAAAATGTCAGGTTTTACCTTTTGGTTGGAATGACCTGTTGGGCCCCTGCCCGGTGGATTTGCACCCAGCCACTGGCACACATGTGGGTCATGAGATGGGGTGCCTCCAGCCCAGATCTCGGAGCTCCTGGGTGGTGTTTGTACTTCATTTAGCTGGCCCTGCATATCTGGTCTCATGACATCTGTGAAGGAGACAGTGGAGGGAAGCTGCGCATGCGAAATCAGAGTGAATCCAGCCTGCATGTCAATGAGCTGAGGCTGCTGTTACCTTCCCATTTATTTTGTGGCCTTTGGGGCTTTGACAGGCAATGCCCAATAGGTTTCTCATCAGTTTAAATCTCAATATTTACTTTTAGATGTTTTACTCTAAAAGCTTTCGAAAAGAGAAGATTGTACTTGTCCATGTCAAAAAGTATTGACCTCTTGCCCTAACCACTGTGCTCAGTTGGTTGGGTGTCATTCCACAGAGTGAAAGTTTGCTGGTTCAATTCCCAGTTGGGGCATATGCCTAGGTTGTGGGTTCGGGCCCTGTTGGGGCACGTACTGATTGAAGTTTCTCTCTCACATCAATGTTTCTTTTTCTCTCTTTCTCCTTCCCTTCCCCTCTCTCTAAAAATAAATAGATAAAATCTTTTTTTTAAGATTTATTTATTTATTTTTAGAGAGAGGGGAAGGGAGGGAGACAGAGAAGGAGAGAAACAGCAATGTATGGTTGCCTCTCACATGGCCCTCACAGGGGACCTGGCCCGCAACCCAGGCATGTGCCCTGACCGGGAATCGAACCGGGACCGTCTGGTTCCAAGCCTGTGCTCAATCCACTGAGCTACACCAGCCAGGGCTAAAAATAAATAGATAAAATCTTAAAAAAAAAGAATTGGCCTCTTTTGCATCTTTAATAAAGATTCTTGGGTATAATATACTCGTATAAAGGAAACAGGCCATTTTACATATAATGAAAAATGCTTATCAAAGAAACAATATAAATAGAAAAAATGAATCATTACCTTAACAAAAGCTACTAACTTTCAGTTTTGACAATTTCCCATATTCAATGTGGCTTTTACTTGCCAGTGCATAAACCAGAGGTTCCCTCTCTGTTTTTGTCCCACCCATTTTGTCCCCTGTTCAGGACTGCTTTTTACATTTTAGGATGAATCCTAAGATAATTCTGTTAGTAATCAGTGCTGATTATCCAGTCAACCAGATCATTACAGAAGATGTTTCTCTAAATGAAAACCAGAATCTTAGATAAAATGATCCTGAACCTTCCTAATCAAGTGGCAGCCAGTATTCAAGAACAGCACCACCACCTGGAGCTTGTGAGAAGTGCAGCCACGCAAGCCCCAAGCTCAGATACACTGAATCCGAGTCCTCACTTGGACACGATTTGCAGGTGAGACATACGCAAAACACAGTTTAAGAGAAACCCATTTAGACCCAGCGTTGACAAATTTTTTCCCCAAAGGGTCAGATAGTAAATATTTTGCGTTATTTTCAGGGCCATACAATAGGCCACGAGTCTCCTGTTAGAATGTGAAAGGAGCCAGAGACAGATAGCACATAAAAATGAGTGTGGCTGTGCTCCATTAAAGTTTTATTTATGGACACTGAAATTTGAATTGGATATCATTTTCACATATCACAAAATGTTATTCTTCTTTTGATTTTTTTCCCACCATTTAACAGTGTAAATACCATGCTTAGCCCGCAGGCCGTACAAGAGCAGGTGGCGGGCTGGCTCGAGTGTGCCTGCCCCATTACTTCCCTAGGAATGCCAGCGGCCCTGGGTGCCTCTCTGAGCTCGCTCAGGTTAACTCATCAAGATGCTGTGGATGAGGGACTGAACAGAAATTGATTTTTTCACAGTTCTGGAGGCTGGAAGTCCCAGATCAAGGTCTGATCAAGGTTCCTTGGAGTCTGTTTCTGGTGAGAGCACCCTTCCGGGCTTGCAGACAGCTGCGGCATTCTCACCGAGCCGTCACGTTGTGGGGAGAGAGGAAAGGGCAGGAGGATGGGGAGGGGAGAGAGAGGGCGAGAGAGAGCATGAGTTTTGGTGTCTTTTCTTGTACTATTTTAAAAAATGTACGGAATCTATTGGGGTGACGCTGGTCGATGCAACCATACAGGTTTGAGTGTACAGCTCTGTGACACATCATCCGCCCTCACCACCCAAAGTCAAGTCTCTTACTGCCACCATTTCACCCCTCTTGGCCCTCCTTCACCTCCCCACTGTGGTGTCTTATAAGAACATTAATCCTATTGGATCAGGGGCCTGTCCTTATGACTTCATATAGCCTTAATTACTTCTGTAGAGGCCGTAAGTCTAAAAACAGCCACACTGGGGAACGGTGTTTCAACATGTGGATTTTGGGGGGACACCGTTCAGTCCATGGAAGTGCCCAACATAGCACTCTCTAACATGTTCTCTCGTTACACCACCCACAGCGATCTCCGCCCTCCGAGGTGTCCTTGTTAACTATGCCTCTTCTTTGCTATTTAAGTAAACCCTTATGAATTTATTATATCGTATCCTATTCCTTCCATTAAATTGCAAGCTCCTGGAAGCAGACCGTACTGACAAAGGAGCCAGGAGTTCAAACAGGTTCCAGTTACTGGGCTGAGCTTACTGGCTGATGATTACCAACTAGAAATGACACAGCCTGATCTTCCCGGCTTAGGAAGGTCACTTACGTGACTTCAGGCTTCGCAAGCATTCTTCTGGTCTCTTCCCTAGTCTCTACCGTGGGGGAAGGAGTGTGAAGGCACATCTAGCTTTTCCATGGAGGGATTAACGACTAGTCATTAGAAGCTCACTTTGAAGAGCCAGGGCTCTGTGGTATCTGGGGCGCGGAAGGAACTAGGCTCTAGTGAAGGCCTGGACCGTGTAAGCTTTACTATTTCATCTACTTTTCTGATGCAATTCCCTGGTCTTCTGAAGGAGCGTTCTTTCTCCTTCTCTGCACGCCTCCCCTCCTCAGACACTTGTCTGGCAGCCATCATTAACGCAGGGTCCTTGCTTAACAAAGACCTTTTGGTGCATTTTATTTACTAGTAATGTTTCAACATTGTCGGCTATCCATCTTACATATTAGGTCATAGTGAGTTGCTTCTCCAGGGAGCCGGGCTACAATTTTCCCTGTTGTATATTTTCTAGTGTCTTTCCCCATCTCTTTTTAATGATTCCCAAGACAGAGCTTCCCTCACTCGCTCTGGAAATGTTTGCATTAGTGGATCACGGTGCAAACAGATGGGGACTCGTGTAAGGTCCCCATAAATCATTCTCAAGGGTTATCTATGTCATAGTCACAATTTAAAGCCGGAGGGAAGAGTGAATGACTTAGGCATAAGCCCTATATATCTCATCTGCTTTGCTGGCTTTTGGCTTAAATTGACATAAGTTAACACCTTTCCCTGCCTCTACCCTTTCGTTCCCTCACTATCTGCAGGCGGTGTTAGGGTCCCTGGTTCCATACGACTGTAGGCATACAGTGCTTTTCTAGAAAACATTGTCTCTAGGTTTTCTACTCACACCAGGGAGAAATACAGGCGACCGTGCACAGGCGTTCTTGGCATGTTACAAACATTCACCACAAAGTGGCTGCAGTGCGAATTTCCTGCTTGAGGTAAGTCCTCAGAAAATGCCTGCAAGCAATCTAGCATCCAGCCAGGGCTGCAAAGACACGTGCAAAGGATTCGTGAATGACAAATGAAGGTGCAGGACAAACGGGTTTTGAGTGGAAGCCATGTGTTAGCAATCAGAAGGAATGTTCTCTTAGGGAGGCATTCACCTCTTGGTATTTCACTCATTCTAGATTTATCATGTGGAGAAGTAGGCAGTTCTGTAGGGTTTAATTTAGGAAAAAAAAAAAAAATAAGACAGCCCTGGCCCGTGTGGCTCAGTCGGTTGGAACGTGGCTTGATACAGTGAAAGGCCGTCGGTTTGATTTCCGATCGTGGCACATGCCTAGGTTGTGGGTTGGATCCCCAGTCGGGGTGTGTGCAGGAAGCAACCGATAGATGTTTCTCATATAGATGTTTCTTTCTCTCTGTCTGGCTCCCTTCTCCTCTCTCTCAAATGAGAATAACATAAACCTTAAAAAAAGAAACAATTGGAACCATTGTGATATGCGTTGCAGACAATGCCAAACAAGCTCCCTTTCTCTGCAATTCTCTTCGTGCTAATAAATCTGTCTCCTTAGCCTCCAAATGATTTTCTTGGATATATACTCCCTACCTTGTCTTTCCATGAAAAAAAAAAACTTCAGATGAAAATAATTTTATATCAAAAATTAACTTGTAACATTACCTCGAGTGTCATTTCTTTAATGCTAGAGCTCTAGGAGAATGATTGTAAAATTATTTTTGTTTAATCCCATTGTAACAAGAGAGGGTAGGAACACTTCTGAGTTGTGTGATCTTATACAGGTGACTTAGCCTTTTTGGTGCTTAATTTTCTCACCTGCAAGCGAAGGATAAAACATATCCGTATCTTCCTAAGGAACTGAAAGCGTTAAGCGATGTCTGCAAAGCATTTCAGGTGATTGACACATGCACATAGTAGATGATCAATGATTCTGATGGTTATCATTTTTTTGAACATTCAACGTAGGAGCATCATAAATATGCTAATGTCCATTGATTCTCATATGTCACAAATGCCACCAAATAACTGTGTAACATTACTCATCTCTTAGAGCGTCTTTATTTGAAATGTTTGCACATTGCTAATTTTGTACTAGAGATTATATTCATCAGTTTTCTGTTCAGCCCAATGCAGCAGTATAGACATTATTGCTGAAATAATCAGCGGCAGCATGCTTCTTCCTAAAGACTCTCAGGACACTTTAATTACAGATGGAGCCTGTATGTGGCAAAGAATTGGAGTCTAGCAAATTGTGCAACAAATGATATGCCAGAATCAACTCACTGGAGCACCCCACATACAGTCACTTTCTCTTTACCAGTTTCAAGCATGAACTTCTAAGTGCACCTCATTTGCATGCCTCGCACATAACTGAATGCCTTTTTGCTGTCTCTGTGCAGCGCAAGTTTATGCTACAAAGGGGAATGTGCAAAAAGAGAATAGCTATCAAGTTGCATTTAGTCTTCTGAACTGTCATTTGGGAAGGTGTATTCATCAAGTATCCATGTTATGAGGATTCCTGAGGATTGCAGCTGACTTGTTCCTGCTGAGAAACTGAGTCACAGAGAGCAGAAGTGCCCCCTGAGAAAGGAAAAGGGAGTCCCCTTTAAACCCATCTCTATCATCTCTGAGGCCCCCTTTTCTTTTCTTTATAGTTTGTTACTACAAAAGTTCTGGGTGGATAGTTCTCCTAATTAGCTGTTGCTTAAAGTAATATTATAAATAGTTTCTTCTTCTAGAGCATAGGATGGAAAAACAGACTAATCAGTGTTCATCTACAGGGGGCCAGCGGATTTCCGTGTATCCAGTTCCTCTGTCTTTGGGCAGTCTAGGTTACCATGATTATCTGGGTGGAGTAATTAAAATCAAAGAGGGAATGATGTTTCCCCAAGACCCACAATTTGTAAATAAGGAAAGGGCATTAAAAGTTACCTGAGCCCTGACTGCTGTGGCTCATGGATTGAGCACTGGCCTGAAAGCCAAGGAGTTGCCAGTTCGATTCCCAGTCAGGGCACATGCCTGGGTTGTGGGCCAGGTCCCCAGTGGAGGATGTGTGAGAGGCAACCACATATTGATGTTCCTCTCTCTCTCTTCCCTCCTTCTTTCCCCTCATCTACCATTTCTTGGAGTAAAAGTGGATGGGCTAGACAAAGTTCTTAATAGGAGAAGCCCTGAAATCCTGACTCACAGCTCTGCATGCTCTGCCTTTTCACATCTGTTTAGAGGATACAGCACCCCAGGAACTTAATTTTTTACACTCAGTGTTGTGCAGTGGTTTGTTTTATACACATTCCAGTGGGTAACTGCGTTCTAAGAATTTTTGTTTTGACCAGTTAGAATGAAAGACATTGTAATCTAGAAGAGGAATATCAGAGTCAACAGAAGAAAGGAAACAATGTTTAATTCACCTCTGTAGGAGCAAGAATATTGTATATATTTCAAAGGTTATCAGTCATACATATTAACATCTTAACCATTTTTAATTCCTTGGTGTGGGTATTTGTCACTACCACCCTTTGTATGCTGAACTTTCCTTGTTATAAACCCTATCTTGGGAATTTATAATTTTGCAAGTATGTAGTCTTCAAGGAATGGGGGGTGGGAGATATCCTTGTCTGTTAGGAGGGTTTTTATTTGAGATTTTCTTATGGTAATAGGATAGAATACACTGGGCCATGGCGCCTCCAGAATTGGTCCTGCCATCCATTGTTCAGGAGTAAAGGATGTTCACATCATGCCTGTAGAAATAGCAGTCTTGCAAATAGCCAATTCATTGTTGGTTCCCATTTGGAAGCTGACAAATACTTGCTTTATTGTCCTGTCACATGCAAAGTCTATGTTTCTGCCTACACAGCACAAGTCAGGAGCCCACATCATTCTTCCTGGATATGCTAAAAGGCCCGAGGCGGAAGTTTATACTGTGTGTATTTGACATTCAGAGTCAGATGTGGAAGTGAATTCAGTGACATTCTGGGACAATATCCAAATATTCCAAACCAATTTCTTTTGCAGTTCTTCCTGTTTGCATTCTTTAGTTTGTACTGTCTTGCTAAATGTTCGCCTTTGTTATACATCTGTCTTGTATTTGCCATTTGGGATTTTGTTTCGTGGAAAATAAACTAATGTATTTAGTTGCTTTGCTTCTTAAAAAGGTCTGTTTCACCTTGAAGGGGCTGAAGAGCCAAATCAAATTGGGAGAAATATATTTTATTCTCTTATTTTTACCTTTTTTGTTTTTTAACATAAACAACCATAGCAGCATGTTGATACCAAAGTGAAATAATTCATCATCTAAACTAGCACACTTTTGAGAGTGAAAGGTCATCACGCTGCATGTTTTAGGCAAGTTGGTACTCAGTCACCCTTCTTATTCGTGGGTTATGTTGCTGATGTAAAAACCCATGTCCTAACCTTATAAAAATGTCCATACTACGCACAGCAATCTGCAGATTCAATGCAATCCCTAACAACATTCTAATGTTATGTTTTACATAAATAGAACAAGCAATCCTAAAATTTGTATGGAACCACACAAGATCCTGGATAGCAAAACAACTTTGAGAAAGAAGAATAAAGCTGGAGACATTGTACTTCTTGATTTCAAACTACACTACAAAGTTATAGTAATCAAAATCATATGGTATTGGTGTAAAAACAGACAGATGGGTCAATAGAACAGAATAGAGAACCCAGAGATAAACTTACACATATATGGTCTGCTGAGATGATTGTCTGTCCCCATCTACTCTTGGCTTTTGTCACTTTTTCATGTTGACATCTGCAGTCCCCTTCAGGCTCCAAGATGTAATTTTCTTGTTCTTGTGATTCTTTTGTCTTTTCCTTTCCTCCCCACCTCAGTTCAGGGGATCTTTGCCAAGTATGTACAGGGGCAGGAGAGGGGAGGTGATTGCTGGGCAGCCTGGATCATTTATTCTTCAAATAGCCTGCCCATATCTGGACCAAGGTCCTCCCCTCCATCAATAAAAGCCAACAATTGACAACTCTGTTCTTTGGTTCTAAAGGGAGACCTTGCATCTAGCAGTATATGTGGGAAAAGATCAGAGCAAAGTAAGATGAATCAAAGAGAACTAAGGTAATGCTGGGATGGCAGGGGACACACTGGTAACCAGGGACTTGCTAGAACTTCACTGTAGTATTCCACCACCAGTTTGAATTCCTAGAGGGAGCAGGAAGCAAAGCCCTTCGCCTTTTAATACTGCTCCAGCCCCTGGCACACCAAGTGCTGGCACTCAGTAAACACGTAAGTTAAACCAGGAGTAGAGCACAAAGCTTTTGGAGTCTTTTCTCAGAGCCATGCTGCATTGCTTGGGATCCCAGGCCCCTGGCAGCCCCTTGCTTGGGCTTACTCAATTTTATGGGTGCGAGCGGTATTGGGAGATGCGGAGCGAAGGAATTAAGCAAGAGCCAGGAGTGGTATAAACCATAAAGAGTTCACACACAAAAGATATTTCACCCTCCCACTTCCTCTTCCAGTACTGTTGGCTCCTCCCCCTGCGCCCAGTCTGGCTCCCTATTGGCCAGCCCTCTCCTCCAACTCTCAGCCTGCACCCGCTCACAGCCCGCAGCCATCTGGCAACTCCAGTTGTGAAAAAAACAAAACAAAACAGCAACGTCTATCCTGACACCTTATATACAGTGAACATTTGCTTTAATTTTATTTATATATTTCCAAAAAAATTGAAATAATCTCAGAAATGCTCAGAATAAAACACTCCTATTTTTTTTAAAGATGCTAAAAAAAATCCTCAATAAAAAACCTCTGAAGTTTTAACAGAGCCTGTCTATGCACAGGAGAAAGGGAAGGGAGAGAGAAGAGATGAGAATACATCGACTTTTCATAAGAGGCAGAATCGAGCATATTGAATTTCTTGAAGTGGTCAACAAAGAGCTGGCTTCTGTATATCTTTATCCAGTTTTCAACAGTGTTCTAGACAATCTTCATCTTAAAATATCTTCATTTAATGCCATGTGCTTTTCAAATATTATTCATATCCACTTTGATTTTTGACAGATCTTGTCCCTTCTTCAATACATTTATATTTAGAAGAAAATATGTATTTAAAGAGAAGATGGAATCTTCACCAATGGACATGAAGGAAGTTTTATAACAGACTACCAGTAAAAATTTGGGTTATTTAATCACTTTCTAATTTCTGAAGGGACCGTGATTTAAAAAAACTGGTAGAGCTTGCCGTTTCCCCTGTCCTAATCCATCACAGAATTGAGGTCAGCCTGAAAGATGAAAATGTACAAGACTTCTGTTTTGTCTGGTGTGCAGGCATATTAGTTGTCATGGGAGGACTTTACTTTTAAAAAATTAAAATTTGAAAAATGATAAAATTGAAATTAGAAGGATGACCAACCCTCCTGGGTACATCTGATCCTGCCAAAATTGTCATTGTTTATTTTCCAAAGGAATTCTGAAATGGTTGTGATATTTCTGAAATACTTGTTAATGCATACCAACTGTACTAAAGGTCATTTGTAAAAATCTGCAAACTTTATTGAAATACCTTTTTTGGTGGTGAGAAAACACATTAATACTCATTATCATGTTAACAGAGCATTCTGCGAGGGTTAAAAACATGAAAAATTATTAACACAATCATAAGGTCATTATTTTTTATTACCTATGCATTACCAAATTCCCATAAGTAGAGTATTAGGACAATATTTATTTTCCTCTTTGTTCTGCAGCTAGTATTTTGATTCTCCATAATTTGGTGGATGAATTATTTTGCATAATTCTAGACTAGGCGACCCATTTTTAAGACTAATTAACAAAGCTAAAATTTGGAAATATTCTGCTGTAATAGCATACCTTTTTATATCTGTGATTCCACATAAAAAAGCCTTTCTTTAATGCTTAATAGTTATAATCTTTTAGATTTTTAAAAACTGTTTGAAGTTGACTTGTGGAACCTACAAAGCCATATAAACATGATTCATGTGATAATATGGCTTAACTGTGGAATATAGTAATAAATATAAAGCATACAACCCTTAAAATGTATAACCATACCAAATGGTACATTGGTATTATGATCATTGCCTTTGTAGTAGATTCTGGCTGTATGTTCTCAGGACCATGAAGCAATATCAATTTTATGATATTTCAAAATTATTAAGCCAAAGGTATTTGTCTATAATATTTCAATATTAGTCAGGATGATTAATGTTATATGATTATTTAAAAATCTGCATTTAAGTCTATACATTTCTGCCCACCTGCCCTGTCCCCAAAATAGACAGTGTCTTTCTTACCAAGACAGATTATTCATCATTGTTATTAATAAATCCATACTTACTGGATATTGCCATTTTCTTATCCCTACTGTCAGTACTGGACATACATACAATTACTTCTTCATTTCCAGTAAAGTTTTGAAAAATGATTATAAATAATAAAGTTTATGGGGAATTTAAAGAGACAGTTGTTATAGGTGTATCATTGCTATTTTAGATAATTCATTTAACATTCAAATTGGTGATGGATTGTATTGACTAAAGAAGAGGTGGCTGCAGAAAGAACTGCTAAAAAGAAAGCTTTGGAATCAATCCAGAGATAATAGATTGCAAGGTGCAAAATGGACACCAAATAGTTAAAGAGAGTAATACACCAATGCTGTTTGCTAACTTGAGATAAGATGTTAATCCTTTATAGCCTAATAGGAATCACATATCCTTTCCAAGAGACTTATTCTTTGTTGGGCTTTATTTAGCTCCCTCTAATTATTATTATTAAAGTGAACCAATCAGGTTGAACTAATTAATTTCTGTCACATGCATCAAAGTTTGGTGAGTAGTACTGATATTTCTCTAACCATTTCAAATGTATCGAGTCAAGCATATTAATGCAATGCTTGTACGTATATTAGTATCAGGATAATTGTCCCGAAGTTTGGTGTAAAATGCTTTTGACCCTGATCATATTAAACCTTTGCATTCTTAATGTGTGAATCATAGATAAAAGATGGAATGGGATAGTGGCGGAAGCTAAATCAGAATCCTGAAAAAAACAAACCAAACAAAACAAAAAAAACCTTCCTTTGAGAGAGTGGCCTCTCTTGCTGAACTCAATACTTAACCTATCAGTTGCCAAACTGTAGACTTAGCTAGTTAAACTTATACTTAACTAGTAGCAACAAGAAGTATCACCCGCCTCATGTTGCCAGCAAAGGGCACAACCGTGCAGCTGGCCCAGTAAGCGTGCTTGTTGCTCAGCAGTGTGTCCCTAGGGAGACCTTCACTCTCTCATGTAGATGAAAGTCTGCTCTGTTTCTAGAGGTGATGGTGTCCTCAGAGCATCTTTTGATATCAAAGCATTTTTTTGTTGGCCTTCAGTATTAGAAAATAAAATCCTTATTTCATCCTAACCTGTGGGAGCAATGTTCTTAAATGGCCCTCTTAGTTCAGAGAAGAAGGGCAACTGGTTGTCTGCTGTGTTTTGTCCTTAGTCCTAGGTGAACACTTCACCTGCTAGCAGTGTGCATCAGATTTGAACTTTTCTTGTTTTAGTGTAGTGCAAATGTTTTGGGTAAAATAGGGAATCACCTTTATCAATTTTATCATGAATACTAATACACCTAATTCTTCTGTAAAGCTTATTGCTCTCTGAGAAGACTCAGAACGGCAGTCTATTTGAAGAAAAGAAAGTCCTTGCTTTAGACAGAACACAGCTTTATACTAAAGAAATGTCAGGCCACACTTAGAATATTATTTTCAGATTTGATCACTGACACAAATAAAACATATGAAAGAAGCCAGAGAAGGTCCAGAGAGGAGTAACTCAGTTGATTGGGGGTATTATGTGATTTCAAAAGGAAATTGACTTCAAACGATTGGGGATTTATGTTCAGGAAATGTTAGACTCAGACGTGATATAATCAAAAACTTTGAAAGTATTCATAAAGAGGGACAAATTACCTAATCGTAGGATGCTAGCACACAACATTTCTCCTTGATGTTTGTAATGAGATATTTTTGGACAAATAAGATGTTATTTTACACCATGAATCCTGAAATGCTGAAACGTGTTACTCAGGCAGAGATAGAGTCTCAATTGCACGTCCAATACAGAAGCCCTGGCTGCACGTGGCCATTCAGCCCTTGAAATGTGACTTGTGACTAAGAAACCGATCTTTAATTTTATTTAATGTTAACTAGTTTTTACTTAAAAGCTAATACTCATTCAGGTATTGGAAAACTTTTTCAATGGTAAATTTTATAAAGTGTAAAAATACAGATCAAGCATCTCCACTAAAATTTAACATCTGAATTGAGAGGAGCTGTTAAATGTAAAACATATACGGGTATGAAAACAATCTCATTAGTAATATAGCTTGTTAATATGTTTAAGGACTGATGCATGTTGAACTAATAATAATTTAGATGCATGGAGTTCAATAGATTATCAGAAATAATTTCACTTGTTTGTTTTACTTTTCTAATGTGGCAACTCCAAAATCTCAACTTACATCTGTGGCTTATATTATGTCACATGTTATATATTATATTTCTATTGGAAAGAGTTGGTATGACTATAAGTTTAACTGATTAGAAAAATTAACAAAATATTTGGATGAGCCTATACTAAGTTTATGCACAAGTTAGGGCTGCTCGGGAAGATCTCCCCAACTGTTGTAGAATGTTGTCGGCCCATAGTCCATTACTCTCACTCCTCCCATCTCTCCCAGAGCCTCATGTCGGAGTTAACACGTGCACTGCAGCAATGGATTAACTCCTGGTTTTGCTTCTGTTCTCATCGAATGTCGCTAGCCTGAGCCCATCCACCCAAAGTGCCTTTCTTTGACTTAGGCTGCCATGGCCTTCTGTTTCCCCGAGTTGTCTTGAAGGCCGTACGGCCTGGGGGATCTTATGTGCTCAGAGATGAAACAGATTGCCCACCTCTTGGGTAGTCCAGTCCATGCGATGGGGCCTCTGACTTAGGGCCCACTTCTCGGTTCTTTTGGCACGGTCTGTCTTATAGCCCCGCCTTCTTCCAAGACAGAAGCCTTTATTTAAAATTGTTCTGCTATCTAGATTGTACGTGCTCTTCCTGATGGCAAGAACTTGTCTTACTTCCCTAAGTCCCAAGTCCTTAGAGATGTCAGTTTCTGTGTGATGATATGTCAATAACGTAACAATAACAGAACAAAGCCGTAGGGATGGCCTGTCTGTCTCTCTGTAGAACAGAAATGTTGGTTCCCCCACGGCGCTGCTTCCCGTGCCTCGCCTGGTTGATTAAGCCTGCACTGCTCCTTAGACTTTGCTACTTTGATGCTACTCCAGGTATCCTCCAGAAGAAACCTCCGAAGTCCCTCACCCCAGGCTTTGTGGTTTCCTTATTCCCACTAATTCCTCATTCTGACTCCATCTTCCTTCTTGAGCTGGGCATAGTGAACTGAGGAAACTTCCTGTTAGAACAGTTAATGCCATGGAGTGCAACTGCTATATCTTTTTTGTGAAACATCCTTTTGTGACTTTATCTTGGGGAATGCACTCTCACAAAATGACATCATTCTACCCTAGGATACTGTTTCGGAGCAGGAGAGGATCGCCCCGAATCTCCGAAGGTGTCTCACAGAGATAACCACTTATTGTGTCTTTCTGTGTGACCTTAAAGGATCCACCACCTAGTCCGTCATTTTTACCTCACTTGAATAAGCTGGGCCTGACAGATATGAAATGACTTCTTTAAAGTATTAGAACTAATTAGAAATGGGATTGGACCAGAACACAAAGGTTCTCTTTCAGGGCTGGACTTCCCACACAAATACAATGCCTTTCTTGTCATTTTTACACTTCTGAATGCCCTAAGTTCCATGAAGGCATTGAAAGGGGATGGCATGTTTACTTTATGCTTTTTCTATGTGTTTATACGATGTATAAAACCGCTTCTCATAACACTGAATATCGCAGAGGAAGCTCCCACTTGACAAAGCTGGCCACAAGGACAGCACAGGCGCTGTGAGTTATTATTGCTACCTTACCCTAAAGACGCTGGTGAGTGGGGCGACCCCGGGCAGCATCGTGGGAATAATATGTAACAGATTAGGGCTTAAGACTCATAATCCCAACTACAGATGTGTTGTGCTCTCTCATTACTTTGGTTATTTAGTGTTTGCCTGGTGTAGCTGCGTCTGCCATTCCGTGGCCCCGTGCTTCTCCACACTTTCTCATTAGCTGTTGCTTTTTCCTGAGGGAGTTAGCTCATTTTAATGTCACTAACAGATTCGGCCACTATGTGTTTAGGGCCGGAGAAGGCTTTCTAGCCAACCCCCACCAACCAGTGAGTTAGGGACTTGGGAATGTGCTTTATTTTATGTATACTCATGAGACTTGATTTGTTTCCTTAAAATGTGAGTCTGTACCTTTTTTTTCCAAGTCTGTTTCTTCTTCTTATCAAATGTGTGCATTATTGACTCTGTAATTTTCCATATGCCTCTCAGATTTTCAGGGCATGATAAGAGAAATACAAATGTAATCTGTTTGTTATAATTCAAATGGGTAGAAGAACAAAGCTATATAAAATAAGTGATTTGATCAAAAAATAAGAAATGTGGCCATATCTAGTCTTAAAACTTGAATGACTCTGCACCCACCAGTGAAAGTGTTTGCACATGAAACTCAACCTATGTATATTTATTTACCATGTACTAATATATTATAAAAATATACAACAAAATCACAATCTCTGCCAGAAAACAGAAGAGGAGAACCTTTCCCACTCATCTTATGAGGCTTGTATTTCCCTGATATGAAAACCAAATACAGTGAAAAAAAAATTACAGAACAATATCTCTTGTAAACGTCTTTGCAAAGATAGTCAGAACTGTGTCGTGTTGGCAGAAGCATAAGCAGAAAGAACAAGAGCAAAGACCAGAGAACCGAGAAACAAACTCATGTACAAATACTCAACCAATTTTTGACAAAAGGCAAAACCAGTTCAACGAAGGACAGATAACCTTTGTAACAGACAGTGCTGGAACAACTGCGAACTCATAAGGGGAAACAAAACAAAACAAAACAAAACAAAACAAAACCCTTCTACCTAAATATTACATCTTACACAAAATAAAATAGATTATACACTTTACATGTAAATCGTTAAACTAAAAAACGCTTTAAAGACATGATAAAATCTTTAAGATCTAGGTAAAAGCAATGAGTTCATTTACCCCAAAAGAATTATCCATAAAAGGAAAATCTGGTAATTTTGGACCCCTCCACAATTAAAAGCCATTGCTCTGTCAATGACCTTGTGAAGTGGTTGGAAAGACAAGCTATAGAATGAGAGAAAATATTTTCAAACAACATTTTTTAAAAAGAACCTAGATTTATAAGGACTCTCAAAATTAACAGTTGTAAAATAATTAATCAGCTAGGAAATGAGCAAAAGACATTAACAGACCTTTCACTGAAGAGGATATACAGATGGCAAATAAAAACATAAAAGATGTTCAACATCATTAACCACAAAGGAAATGCTAGTTGAAACCACAATATGATACCAGTGCATATGTATCAGAATGGCTATGATAAAATGTAGTGACAACTCCAAATGCCGATGAGGATGTAGAGAAACTGCATCACTCACACATTGCTGGTTTAAATGTAAAATGGTAGAAAGTAAATATTCGAATGCTATGCAGGCCCATAAAGGCATCCTATGCATTGATCTCAGAGGAATGAAAACTCATGTTCACACGCGCACACTCACACACATACAAACCCTGTATACACGGTGTACGCTGATTTTTATGGTGGTGTTATTTGTAATAGATAAATCTTTAAATAGTCTAAATGTCATTCCATAGGTGACCCCTAAACCCAGTTACCAGTTAATTAAAACATTCCTAGAAAGGAAGACCTACCCTATACTGACTACCCAATATGTGCCAGGCAGTAGCTCCTTAGTCAAATTTACCCCTCCGTTATTTTGACTCGTTAAACTTGGAGCCGATTTTGCTGGGCTTTACGTTCAGGCGGCGGGCCAGTGACCCCTCCACGGGTGTTGAGTTAGAGTATAAACAGGCGCACAATGGCGCAGCCAATGCAAAACTTCATTAAAATTACATTTATTTTTTAACCTTGATACTGCCGGTCCCACGCACCGATGTCACCCAAATGAAAAGTTTGCTGTTAGTCCCCACAGACTGATGCCATACTTGACGTGTTAAGGGGAATGTTTTGTTGAGGTATAACACGTAGAAAGCACATGTGTCATGAACAAACAGCTTATTGAAGTTTCAAAAGAAAAGTCCTGGTGTGACCTGCCCCAGTTCAGAAATAGCACATGCAGAACCCCTTTGTGCCCACCTTCTAACTCCATTCCACTGTCCCGACTTCTAACACCGTCAGTTAGGTAGACTGCCTATCTGAGGACTCATCTATATGGGGCGACCTCAATAGAACCGCACAGGACACAGCAGGCTGTGTCCAGCCTCATCCATGCCGTTGGCTGCGCTTGGCTGCGGTTGGCGTCCATTCATTCTCATGCTGAGTAGTATTCCTTTGACTTACTATACCGCAATTTATTTTATTGTTGGTGGACCTCCCTTCCTTTATTGTTTGGTTATTATGAATAGTGCTGCTGTGAATGTTCATGCATTTCTCTTCTACTTGTTCTCATTCCAGATCGTGGTGTTGCTTTTGCTCATGGTCTGACACTAACTGCCTTAATAAATTCATGACTCTTCAAATTGAAAAAAAAAAAAAAAAAGATGAAAGTAGTATCCTATAAATAGAAAGCAATCTCTACAACAGACAAATAAGGACTGATCACCCTCAGGGTTTGAGTCTGTAGGCTAGCAGTGGAGGAGGCTGAGAGAGCCTGGAACACAGCCCGTACCCTCCATGTCTGAGATTTCACCCCTGAAAGCATTGCTCTGCGCTGGCAGTGACTGAGGGCAGACTTCGCAGGTGAAAGGTGGAACCCAGACTGGGACGCTGAGAGATACCCCATAAAGGAGGGGAGTGCTTTCCAGGCAAGAAAATATGAAAAGGATGGTATGGAGACATCAGTGGTTTGGGCTGAGGGGATCTGGGAAGGGGAGATGGCCTATTCATTACTCTTCCTAGGTTTGCTCTTAGATTCTTCAGCTGAGGGGTGAGTGAACTAAAAATCACACTAAAATCTTCTACCTTCGTGTATCTTAGAAAACAAAACAATAGCGTGCAATGCAGGAGGTATAAATGAACACAGGTAAACAGAGCCAATGTGGTACATACATAAATATTTATCTGTATTTATATTTTAGTTCTCACTGTCTTTTCTCCTGCTCTTGTATGTTTGTACATGACTGCCAAGTGTGCAGGGCTGGCAATTATAAAACCATGTGTTACGTGTAAACTGAGAATGTTTGACGGAGGAGTTGAGGGAGAGATAAATTATTGGACCCCAACCGTGCATTTTTGTTCTAGCTGCTTTTAAGAAAATATCTACCTGCCCTGCCTGTGAGCTTGCCGTCCCTTCTTGCCTTACCTTTCTCTCAGGCAGATCAATCACTTGTGTAAGCATTTGAGGTACTGATTACTTTGTGACCTGGAATGAAGGCCAGAGAATTCACCTCATGCCTCCTGAGTTGGAATAGTTCAGTAGGTGGAGGAAAACTCATCTTGCTAATTATATTTTTTGATAACAGATGAAAATATGTGGAAAGGTTTCCTGTTCAGGTGATTAAATCTTTCCGAATGACAACTTTCCTATTCATTAGCTCCATGTGACTTTGAAAAGTGCAACTTGTATGGGAGAGCTTCAGCATGTGTTTGCCAGGCTGGAAACGGAGCTTGTACTAGTGAGCAACTTTCCGAGGCTCAGTCTGCATCTGTCCCAGGGGTCTGCTTCCTGTGCCTGAGTTTGGCTTACAAAGTAAGGCCTTGCATGCCCCAAAGAGCAGAATTTTTTGTTAAATATGGACTGCAGCACAGTGAGGACAGTTTTATTCATATTAATGTTTAAAAAGAAGCTGGCGGGAGGAGTAAGATACCCAAGGAGTACGTGATGATGTGCAGATTTGACTGATAAAGGAGAATAAAAGGTTATGTACTTTAGAAAACCCATGCAGCAGTTTATCATCTCCACTAGCTTTACCACTGGGGAAGGCTGAGTAATTTCCATGAGACTCAGGGCAGGTGACAGGGTGGGGACGAGTAGGAGAGGAACAGATAAGCCGAGTTAGAAGGAAAGTGTAGAGAGAGCACTTGGTTACATGTGCATTTTTGTGGTGGAGCTTGGGCTGTATCTGAGGTTAGTGCAGGGTTAAAAGTAGGGCCCTGTTGGGACCCACCTCAGCTGTGATTGTGCACAACTACGCGTAATGTAGAATGGAGAAGAGAGGTAACAGGAAGGCTGACATCTGGCTAATTGCTATTCCAATTGGGGGTTGTCTGACAGTTGAGTTCAAATTGCTTGGAGATGAAGAACTTTCAGTGAACCGTGATGGGCAGAAGTGTCTGAGCAAAGAGGGAGACAGAGGAGAGCTGGCCAGAGGACAGGGAGGAAGATGCCTGCCGAATGTATGTGCGTATGCCCCTGTCTCCTGTTTCCTCCTTCAGCTGCATGTCAATAGGAAAGGTTATTCATTTAATGTCAAGTGGTTTGCAAAGAGAAAACAGAATCATCCTAGAGGCAGAGAGGAGTTGGCAAGCCTGGTGCTGCATTAATTTGTCTTCACTCTGACTTCACCCCAAGCCTCCCGAGGTACCAGTCACGCACCGGTCCCCTTCCAGAGCCAGTGCCCCCAAGCTGGTCTGAACCCAGACCCTCGAAAGCACGCTGCCCTCTGCAGCCGTGGCTCCATGGGCCTCTTACAAGCACTGAAGCCGAATGGTGACTTCTGAATTATCTAGAGATTGTCTCTGGCTGGTCACTTCTGGGGGACACGCCTACTGTGCCCTGCAGCATATGCAGTTGCTACTATAGTGGTTAAATCTAGGTTAATTTACCTAATTGACCCTTGCCCATTCTCCTCACACAACTCCTCAGACAACACGTATACGTTTTATTTGTGGCTATGTGGAAACCGATGTAGGTGAATAAACGGAGTGATGTTAATGTGAGTGTTTTCTGGAGATTTTTGGAGTTGCTGGGTAGTGCCTCTAGAGAAGAAATTTGTGGATAGACCATGCTTTAGGAAACTTCTCACATCTCCCCGGATCTAGTTCTTTTTATGTGTGGTTTTGCTCCTATAATAATTGTGGTCTGGCAGGTAGAGCTCAAAGTAATTTGTATCCTATGACTATGCATTTTTTTAACATAGGCCATTTTTTTATTCTAGAATTTTCTTGTAATTTTCAGGATAAGGGAATCAAAATATGCTCACCATTTGCTAACCCGCTGGTTAAAACTGTTACAATAACAGTTTGTGTTTTGTTGCTTTAGTTGGTATTGTTATCGTGCATAAGAATTCATACTGCGGTTGAAATCTGAACAGATTGATCTTACCAGCAGCTCAGAAGACTGCTAGATACTTTTCTAACAAGTGGATTTCAGCTTCGTTTAAGTATCCCAACTGAAAGGAACTGTTTAGGAAAAATATTGTATTTTTCTTCTGTTTTAATTGCTGGTATATTTCAGGCCAACCATTATACTGAGGGACTTAGTTTTGTATAGAGAACAATCTCCTTTTTTTTTTTTTCCTTACCTTGTAAGTGTGCATTCAGACTGAGATGCTCTTGTTTGGAAAAAAACAAAAAGCATACAGGCATACCTGGTTTTATTGTGCTGCTTATTTCGATTCACAGGTGTTGTGCTTTTTACAAATGAGGACAAGACCTCCCACCAGTAAAAAGATTGCAACTCACTTTTTTGTGATATTTGCTTTATTATAGTGCTTTGAAATCTATCCCACAGTATCTATAAAGCATGCCTGTACTTGATTTATGTGTATTTTTCTTTGAATTTTAATTCAGCATTTTGTGGTAAGTGGAAATTAATAAAATCAACTGCAGTTTGGGGGAAGGTACACAAAATTCTGGGTTACATTACTTTAAGGAAGTTATTGTGATTTTTAAAATGTAATCTTTATTGTATTTTTTTCCATTACTGTTTTGTCCCCTTATATAAGGAAGTTATCATGATTTTAAAACTAAACTGAAAAAGTGGATGGTTTGCCCATGGATTGTTTATTAATAAACCACAGTTTTCTCTTCTTTGCTGATGAAAGGGGTCATAAAACTTCATAGTGGTTAGTAGCTGAGCTCCAATCCCTCATCTTCAAAGGGCCTCTCCAGGCAAAGCAAATTGCAAAATTAAGATGGTATTCAATAAATATTTGTAGGAGGAACTAATGAATAAATGAATAATTTAGGCAAAATCTAGCAAGAGCAAAAAAATCGGGACTTAATCTTATTCAGTACATATTCTCTGCAACCTTACTTTGTAAAGTGCAGTAAAGTAGAATTTTCCAAATTCTAAGAAGCTGATGCATTAGAAGTCGGGCATTAATAAAGTTGTAATGAAATCACTAAACAGGCATAAGGCAACATCCAAGACTAAGACGTGGCATTAAGTTGCTTAGGAATAATTACACAGTCAAAAGATAATCACTTGCAGACATATCAATGGCAGAACCAACATTTACATAGTTCCACAGTTTCCACAACATCATTTTTGTTTTATTCATCAATTTTCACATTTTTCTAGGACTAGATGTAATGGCAGTGCTGGATGCACCCAACATTGGACAAAAGAGTCAAGTTGAGGGGTGTCTCCTCTCGTGCTCTCGAAGTTCTCAGGTGCAGCGCCTTCGTGCTGCCCGGGATCACGTGGAATTCCCCAACGAGGCCCCGCCCACGTCTGGCCACGCCCCCCCACACAGCCCCTCTTCTCCTTTCTCCAGGCTGGGGTTGCCACTCAAAGACATTTGAATTTTGAGTAATAAATAACTTGTACTATAAGGAAATATTATAATGTTGCAATATCTGGGAGGGACTTAAAATAAAAATTATTTGTAATGTATCCAAAATTTTAATTTAACTGGGCATCTCAAGCTTTTTAATTGTCACATCTGGAAACCTTACTCCAAGTCCATCTCAACTGACACTTGATCATTGCATGTCATTTCACCCACCTTTCCGAAGACAGGACTCTAATTGAAAAAAAATTATGCTCAGGTAATAAACCCCTGGTAGCTAGATTAATATATGGCCATTAAATTAAGTACATTCATATAATCCGAAGAGGAATTTGTTTATCCAGAGGATAAGTCTTCTGGAGGTAAATTCTGATCAGGGATATTTTATAATGTTTTGCCTTAGGAAAGCACTAATACATCCTTACCCCGTTTTAATAGCCAAGGTGAGGTTAGGTGTGGTATCCCCTGTTGATTCCACCTGTGGAAGTAATCCCACAACAATGCGAGTTACTTGACCTTTCTGTGCATCTGTTTTCTCATTTGTAAATTGGAAATTTTAACAGTACCTATCTCAGAGGTTCGATGTGAGGACTAAATAATATATTTCATACCGAGAACAGGATCTGGCCTTTGGTAAGCATGCGTTAGCCATAGTCACCAACTATTTATTCTAGTAACACCGGCACAGACTGATTATTTGCTCTCCTGTGTAATACGTTTATCCTTCTCATTAACGTACTTTTCTCTGAAATGTGGAAGAAGAGCACTTGATTAGGAGAAAAGTAATAATGGATTGTACTGCCAGATCTGCCTCTGGTTTTCAGGTGGCCTTGAGTGAACTGGGCCTCAGTTTCTCACTTGCAGACTCTCCGTGGTTGTTGGATCTCAACATTACAGTGCACAAGAAGCACTTGAAGTGCTTGGGAGGAAGTGTAGATTTCCAGGCTGCTCACCAAGCATCTTCACTCTGGAAGCCTGGGAGGTGCCAGGGTGCAAAACACCTTTAATAAGCTCACATGTGAGTCGGATGCAGGTGGTTCATGGACCACAGGTTGGGAAACGTTGAACTACATGACCTCTTAATTTCTTCCCATTTAGTAGTTAAATATAGACAACTGTGATTCAAAGTAATAAAATTGTTTACCTAGAGGTTTAACTATGTCTTATAAATGTCCTACAAAACTCACGAAAGCTCATTTCAAAAGCTGTATTAACCATACATTATGAATGCCTCTGGTTACTTGTTATGGGGAAACCTAATTTAGAAAGGTTCTTTCATGAATTTTCATCAATTTTTTAACAAAGCTCTGTTGAAAATGGTGAATTATGCATTAACATATGTTCATGCTAATTTATACACCGGTGACAGATTTTTGGCCTGGGATCAATAATTTACAATTATATTTTTTAAAGTTTGTTTATTAGAAACATCAAAGAATTTTGATTATCATTTACATAATGTGTCATTTGATCTCAATAAAAAAGGGCAAAAGTTTCAATTCTCAGATATCTGCATACTTGTCCAAGAAACAATTTCTGAATCTGAAACTAACGAGATAAATATCTCCTGCTCTTCTCAATTAATGGTTTTTATAGCCCTGTTGGATTGTCTTATGTCAATGTCTTGTCATCAGATGGAAATGAAGAATATTATAACACCAACTTTCTCTAATAGTAATTATAGGCTAACCTATTTGATTCATGAAACAAGGAAAAAGTTATTTTGACAAGCTTCTTTTGAAAATTTAATACACTTAATGCTTATCTCTGCGTGGTCTTAAAAGTTAAGACAAAAGAAAATCCTATAAGGAAGTGAAAATAATCCTGTTAAGATTCATTAGATGTTTCTGTCTTCCCTGTGTACTTTTATTTAAACACTCTGGGTTTTAAACAAACCTTGTTTTGAGAAGCATTGATGTAGCAAGGGAGGAGAACTGAGCGTGAGTTAAGCAAAGATATAGAAGGTATCGTTAGAAAGCATCAGAGCATGTATTGTAGAAAAGCTTATGTGGCATGGAGCAGAGTTTCTAGAGGGCCCAGTGGAAGGAGAAGAATGAAGGTTGGAGAAGAGAAAGCACAGAGCTTGGGTAAGTGGAACAAAGGGGAGAAGAGATGGCCAATGGATGCAGTGGAGAATTGAGCAGGCTGCGGTTTCCAGCAGAATCGGTGACAACAATCGCTGGTATGTGGGAGATCACAAGGCCTTCAGATGCTGTAGGTGGCTGTAGGGTAGAAGGTCTTGTACTTGATGAACTAGAATTCAGAGTAGTCAGATCTTCAAGAGGCTCCTCAAGTTCCATAAACTAGAAGCTGACCTAGGATTCAGAAGGCCTGGATTCGAGGCCGGATTACTCTGCCTTGCGTCACTACGTGCAAGCCTCAGTTGATGCATCTGTGGACTGGGAACATCTTTCCTGAGTACTTCGCAGGACTAGTCAAAGAGTTTCATTAAATAGTGTTCCTCGAGCTTAGAGCTGTGTGAGCTAGGGCTTTCACTGGCTTCCATCTACCTGGAAAAACAGAGTCATGTTCCAAATAGTTCTGTTTTCTCCATGAGGAATGACTCACTGAGAGGCCACATTATAGCTGGAGAGTAGAATGCTAGGCTTAGAGGAATTTGTTCTTTCCCTTTTCATTTCTACAGTGAAATGGTGTCCCCGTCATGTACCTGCTGGGGAAGGCGATGAGAAAAAAACAAATGTGATCTTTAAGCAAAAAGATTTTATGTACAAATACATCAAATGGTGGTTCTTTTGTTATAATAAATGCATAGCTAGTAACTCTACTGATGGGCAATTGGTTGGAAATGTTTTATTGGTCATGATTAATGGATGACAAGTTTGAATAATTATTAAGCTTAATTGCACTTAAATGATAGATTTTTTTCCCAATTGTTTATCTTCAGGGCAAAGATGAAAGTAAATGTTTTAGAAGAATGCAGAGTTCAGTGGTTGCTAAATGAGCTTATTAATGTTTACACATGTAACAATTTAGACCATTAATATGTGCATGCTGGAAAAGCTGACCATCTCTTCTCGGCAGAAAATCCCACATAAACGATAGTTATTTCATTTTTGGATAAATACACAGCTGTTCAATTTTAATCATAAGTTCAGTTTTTTCTGAAGTTAATATTTGTCTGTTTGTGGCTGCTAAAAGTATTTCCAAGAAAATGAAGTGACTATACCTACTTAGCATGCAGCAGGGCATTAGGTCAAGAGCATCCAGGCTCTGCCACTTCTGGGAAGGGTGGGCAACTAGTCTGATCCCCAAGAGATTTGCCTTATTTCCACAGAATGATTTTCTAGGCAACCCATTTTACCTTTAATATAAAGGGTCAGCAAAGCAGATTTGCCAGGTTTTGCAAAGCAAAAATAAAACCACAGAATTTCTAGTTCTAAAATCTTGTCGTTGCTCCTTATTAGAGCTAAAGATGATGCAGAATCTTGACTTTATGATAGATGGCCCAAGTGATTGAAATTTTTCAATCAGTAAACTGATCATAGGTTGGGCTGGCTTCCTACATGGGCTGAAATGTTCTTTCCCCTCATTTTTCCTTTATCTCATGAGCTCTCCAATAAATACTTATTGCACATGTCATAAGATTCTCCTTTAAAAATAAGACAGATCTATATGCTTCAATACATATTTCAAATATAGTATACCAGATTTTTTTGTTGTTGCTAAGAACCAAGATTTGCTCAGTTGAGTTAAGATATGGGATATTTTTAAATCAGACACACGTGGAAATACGTGTATCAACCATGTATCTGGGTTTTGCACAAGAATCTAGAAAAATCTGTACCACCAAGTTTCAAAGAACAAGTTCAGGGTACTGACCATGTTTTAGTCCACTTGCTAGAGCCATTTGCACAGCCTGGGCAGCTTGCACAACAGAAATGCATTGCTCACAGCTCAGGAGGCTGCAAGTACAAGATCAGGGTACCAGCACGGCCAGGTTCCGATGAGAGTTCTCATCGCACTGCACACAGCCGACTTCTCGTTGTTTCCTCACCTGGTGGAAAGAAGGGAAGGAACCCTCCAGTGGCTCTTTGTTACATACAAGAGCACTGGTCCCATTCACAAGGGTTCCACCCTCATGACCAGATCCCTGCCCCTCAAGTCCCACTTCCTAATACCATCACATTTGAGGTTAGGATTTCTACCTACAAACTGGGTGGGGGAGAGGCAAAAGCATTCAGCTCATAACAGCGGTTTCCAAGGCACTGGAGTCTGACTCAGTAACTGCACAAAAAGCCTTTCAAGATCCATTAGCCATAGAACCTGCTCGTACTATAATGTGTTTTTGTCTTTGGGCTTTTCCTACTTGCGTTTTGTGCTTACTGGTAGTTTTTAGTGCTTCATGGAGTCTCGTTTTTATGTTAAGTCTATGGACGGCTCAACTTTGTGTTTCCATGCAAATATTTTGTGATAGGAGATATGATTGGTAAAGGTAGTCACCAATATCCACTGTAGGACCAGCTTTTACCAGTTAATCAGTCAGCTGTTGCCAAGTTGATACGAACAAAAAACTGTGCCCACCTAGTGCAATTCTGTTCACAAGAAGTCGTGGGCATTCTGAGGCTCAGCCTCTTGGTGCAATAGGTTTCCTCAGTTGAACATGATAACTAAAAATAACCAATATTCCAATACTCATCTTGGTGCCTAATTTTCCAAGAAAAGAAAACTTTTACTCTAAATTGCATTATTAGTACTAGAAAATATTAAGTAGTCAGAAACATTTTCCTGGCTAGATAGCTCAGTTGGTTAGTGCGTCCTCCCAATATGCCAAGGTTGCAGGTTCCATCCCTGGTCAGGGCAGATACAAAAATCAGCCAATGAATGGATAAAGTAGTGGAACAGCAAATAGGTGTTTCTCTTTCTCTCTTTCTCTCTCTCTTTCTCTCCATCTCTTTATTTTTCTCTCCCTCTCCTCCCCTCCCTTCCTCTCTTTCTCAAATTCTCTCCAAAAATCAATCAATCAACAATTATTTTTTAAAAGCATTATAAAAATTAGTATTTAGGATCAGTACTGTTTCCTTAAGGTAAGAAAAAGAGCAGTCGTATTCCTGTTACTGCCGGATTTACAGTGGCTGTTTCTAGAAGGACCACATTGCTTTTCCTCTAGTGTCTTCAAAGTCCAGTGGTATCAGCTCTTCTTCAGAGTTTCAGACTCTCATCTGTTATACTCACTCATGCCAAGGACTTCCAGATATTAGAGTTATTCCTTATCATATATGTTCTGCCTAGAAAAGGGGGCATTCGTCTCTAGCTTCCTTCTTATCTACCAAAGTCACCTTGCGGAGAAAGAGATAGTATCTGCTTTAGGCAGCCTTTTGTGCTGTGATTCAGAGAAATGAACACATGTACCTCTTAACCCGCTTTCCTTTTGGGTAAACTACCATGGTTAATCCTCCTCTCCAAGCAAATGGAAAATGTCAGCAAATTTCTATAACAAAAAAAAGTAAAATAGCAAACTATAGTTGAATCAAACTTTTAATGTAACTAAAACCTACTAAGAGAGTTCAGGGAAATAAGAATATACTATATATGGTACAGTGTATACTACATAATGAAAAATAAAATAATATACTGTATTTTAGAGAATTTTGTTATTTACAAATATTTTCATCAGCATACTGTTTACAACTATGTTCCTGTGTTAAGTAAACAGGACAAGAATCATCTCCCCTGACGGGTGACATGTACCTTGCACAGACACAGTGACACTTTAGGGATGCGGAGCTGCATGGGGACAAGAGTATTAAGTGATCTCTCCAAGTTCATCAGCAAGAAAAGTAGTAAGGTGGAGTGAAGCAAGGTAAGCATTTGAGTGGGTCTGTCTCTAGCTTCAGGTCCCAACCCTACCACTTTCTAGTTGCGCGACATTGCGGTAGTTACATTTCTCAGTAAGTCTCAGTTTCATCAGAAACAAAAGGAGGATCGTTGCAGCGTTGTTATGAAAACAGAGAATGCACTACAGAAACTGCAGTGAATAGAACTATAATTGAAAAAATAAAATAAAAATTAACAAATTTAAACATAAAAAATTAAATTCTGTATAAATGTCATATCTATATCCCAGCATGTCTCCAAATAAACAATACTTAAGTGGAAAAAAACCCCACAGACCTAATTGGTAAATGGCACCAAGGAAGGGCTCGGCAGATAGAACTGGAAACTTGGGGCTTTATGTTCAGTAGTCTTTCTATTCTACCATAATTCAAGAATCAAAAATGTTTCCTAGAGAAAAATGAACAAAATTACCGAAACCTACAAAGGATACATCTTGACTCCCTCTGTCCCAAAGCGTTCACTGAGTGAATGTCTGTGAATGTTCAGAGTGAGGTACTGACGGGCCCTGGAAGGGTCCTGGCTGTGCAGGGGTCCCGCGTTCCTGACTGCGCAAGAGACATGACGTCAGAGTACAGCCAACACAGGTGCAGCTGCTGCTAGCACCAGACTAATTTATTTCCATGGGCTCCTGTGACCCCAAGTCAGGCAGGCAAACCTTCCAGGAAGATGACCTAGACGGGTGGTCCCAGAAATTAAGAAACACTGAAATTTCCCAAAGAGTGACTATAAACGAATAAGGACACCTTGGCCTCTAAACATCTGTTATGTACTGCAGTTTCTATTAACTTTACCAGCATCGGGGTACCCTGCCCCTTGTTCAAGCATCTCCTCCAAGGCAAGCACTGCTTACAGCCAACCTCTTGTTATCAGGGCTGTTTTGTGGGACATTTCTTTTCTCCAGGGCTGCCTTTGAACTGATGAGTCAAGCAATCAGCTAGTATTATATCAATCCTGCAAATGTGTTCTGAAATGTGATATAAACAACAAAAACAGAGCTTTTCTCTGCAAGGATGTAGTCAGTGTATGGTTGTCTCCAAAAGAGACAGAAGCTACTAGAAATTCCTGAAAAGCAATTGAAAATGCTGAAGTTCTAGTCCACATTTGAAAAAAAAAAATTCTTCAACACCAGCTTTAGATGTAAAAACTTGTGATAGTCAAAAGATAAACCAGTTTAAATATGTTTAAAAGTAAGGCAATATATTCATTACAGCATGGTTTGGATTTGACATTTAAAATTATCAAACTTATTTTTAGAGGTGTTTAATAATTCATACCATCTCTCATCCTGAAAATAGTTGAAATATGTCTCTCTCTGTCTCTCTGATTGATAGCCTGTATGACCGCCAGAGTTTAATGAGTTTTCCATTTTTGTGTTTGTTTTTCTTTATTTGAACTCTTCTTTGCTTGTGAAAATTACTCGATAATATGCTATATTAGAATATTTCGACTGCTTCCCTTTTATAGTTTCTCCTGTTTGTCAATTTCTGAGGCTTAGTGTCTGTACCGACACCTGCTAAGGTGTTTTGGAATAATCTGGCATGATTCATGCTTTATTCTTGATCTTAAAAAAAAAAGAAATAAATTAAATCCCCCAAACCAACCCACCACCTTATGCAGCTATTACTTTCTGTGAACCTATGGCATTTTCAGAGCCACCTCCACTCTTCACCTCACACGGGGCCCAAACCGCCATTTCCCAGCAGTCTCTGTGTCGGTGACGTGGTCACTTACCCTCACAGCCACCATCAAATGAATGGGAGCACCCTGAGGGCCTCTGTGCTTCTGCCTGTCTTTGTGTGCAGAATTCATCTAAATTTGCAAGTGATGTTCATCCTCTAATTTCTTCTAGGAAGAAAATACACATGCTAGCACTTAGGGGAAAAGGGTTTTTAAAAAAAGCACACTGACATATGCATCATGCATCTTGCTTAGTGAGAGGATTTCACATCAAAGAGTTAACATCTATTTAGTCTCTTGAGCATTTGTTAAGCATTTTTGTTTGTTCGCTTTTCCAAATTATGGAAGCTGGGTAGATCACACTTTAACTTTCACCAAGATTAGTCCTCGAACTTGACCTATTGTTACAAATAGTTCTGTGCAGCGAGTGTTCACAGCACAAAACAATATTAACACTCATTTGGATTTGAATGATTTTATCACCATAAGGCACTGGCATTTTTAAGGCATATGCTGGGAGCTGAGTCTTCTGTTCAGGTCCTGTGCCATGGGGAGACAACAGCTGAGAAATGTGCATCACCACTGATTGAAGGGAAGGTGTGTGGGAAGCCTTGCTTTCAAATGAGTGATTCTATGAAGGTTAAGGGAAGAAGTTTCTTGCCCAAGGGATGATGGGAGTAAGAAGAATTATTTATAAATTCTGTCCTATTCTTTTGCCTTTTTTTCAAAGGCCACCTTTCCAAACCGGGAGACAAACTGTCGGGGCGATTGAGATATAACTTTCATAACATAAAATTCACCTTTGTAAAATGTCCTAGTCAGTATCTGTAGCATATTCACAGAGCTGTGCAACCGCCTCTACTATCTAAACACAGAGTACTTTCATCACCCCAAACAGAAACACATGCACATGAGCAGTCACACCTTCCCCACTGTCTCTCCAGCCCCTGTTCCACTAATCTGTGCTTTAGTGTCTCTATGGATATGGCTTTTTGGGACACTTCATAAAAATAGCATCATAGGTATTTCTGAGATAATTATAGATTCACAAGGCATTACCAGAAACAGTACCCCGAGGTCCTTCCCATCCTCAACCGGTTTCCTCCAATGGTAAGATATTGCATCACTGTAGAAGACTATCGTAATCAGAATACTGACAGACACCAGCCACCAACCTTATTCAGAGTTTCCCAGTTTTACTTGTGAGTGTGCAAGTGTATGTCTATATTGAATTCTAAATAATTTTGTCACGTGTTGGTGTGTGTACCCACCACTCGATCATGATATGAGAGATCCTTGTGTACCTGCGTTGCTCTTTGCTGACCCCTCATCATTCCTAATCACAGTGACCATTAATTTTTTCCCGTTTCCAAAATGTTGTCATTTCAAAAATATTATATGAATGGAATTAAACAGTATTTAATCTCTGCAATGGACCTTTTCTACTTAGCACACTTCCCTGGAGAGCATTCGGGTTGTCGTATCCAACCCTTTCGTTTGCTGAGCCATGTTCCGCGTTTGTTTGACCGTGCGCCCACGGAGGGACAAATGGGCTGTCACAAGTATTTGGCTTTTATATAAATAAAGCTTCTATGAACATTCTCACACAAGTTTTTGTATGAATGAAAGTTTTCATTTGTCTGGAATAAATGCCTGTGAATGCAGTTTTGGTTTGCATAGTAACTGCATGTACATTTTGTAAGAAATTGCCAAACCATTTTCCAGCATGGCTGCATCATGTTAGATTCTCATCAGCAACGTGCGAGCATCTTTTCTAGCATTTGGTATTGTCAGTGTTTTTTTATTTTAGCCATTTTGTTAGGTCTGTAGTGATTATGTGGCTTTTGTGACTGGCTTTTTTTATGCTTCATCTGTACTGTAGCATGTATTGCATTTTATTTTTTATAGCCAAATAATGTTCTCTTGTATGGATAGACCACATTTTGTTTATCCATTCATGAACTAATGGGAGACTATGTTTAATAGTGAGAAAAATGCTTTCTGATTTCTTCATGTTAAAATACTCTTTGAAGTTTAGGTCCTATTTTTAAAGCACCAAGCACTGTGTCTGATGCCTTGTATATAGTCTCTCACATAACTTCCATGACAACCATATGATCCCAGTCATGATAGGCAAACTGGAAACTCACACATCAAATCAAGCTTATTGAAAAATAACAAATCTGTCAGGAAGACTTATTTAACTCGCCTAAGTTATTTTTAAAAATAAAAAATTTATTACCTCCAATTTTCTACAGACCCCACTATGATACATGCTTCCTCGCCTCCCATTAGATTGATTCACGCATCTAGCCTCGGGAGGAATTTGAGTTTGCCAGACCTGACTTACTTTCTAAGTCATCTTACAGTAAAGAGATTAAGATTTATTCATTCACTGCACAAATATTTGTTGAGAGCCTGATATGCATTAGGCTTGCAGTAGATGCTGTGATTCAAAAAGGCTAATTAACTTAGCCAAGGTCACAAATTCAGTAAAAGCAATGATTAAAAATACATTGCAAACTGAAATGAAATTTTATCTTTAATACTTATTTTCTTTGGAGCATAATTAAAGCAATCCAGGGAAACAGTTTAAACTTAAGATGCTTCATCAGTGACCATTAATGTTTTTTTTACACAGTGAAATATTTATTTTGAAAACATAATTTCTACTTAGCTTGTCAAATGCATCCTATTATTTAACTTTGTTGGCAATGAATCCAATAGCCAGGTAACCTGACATCTTGGCCCCCCATTGTAAGTTTTGTCCAACGTCATTATGTATAGCTGGAACACAGCTATTGAGCACAATATATCAGTAAGTCACTAATAAACTTGAGTCACTCTTTTACAAGTTTTCTCCATCCCCCACTGTCGATGAGTAATTCATCTCAAGCTGCAATATGCATACGTTGCCTTTGAAAATGAGGGACATGGCATTATCAGTCACAGCATGAACGACTTATAGCCAGTTCCATCATGGGAGAGAGCAGATGATTACAATCAATAATCAATCAAAGAACTAGTGACAGTAATCATACATCATCTTCTACCGTGGAAGTTTCATTCAAAGCTTAATATCACAAGATCCAATTCCTGGATATATTGGGCACTTTGCCATTAACCTGAATCTGCTCCTGGCAGAGGGAGCCTGGAATGTGGACCACCTACTTGGGCTCTTCCTTCTTTTGGAACAGTTAGAATCAGAGCTGAATGCAATGTGAGAGAAGACAATTGTTCCTGGTATTGCCTAGGGCCTTCTACTCACTGCACCCCGCCTTGTGCACAGCTAATGCTGCCCTGGTTGTACACTTGCAATACATCTCTCTAATCAAGTGGACACATTTGTGGAACTTGTTGACAGAGATTTTATAGCTAGATGTTGAAAGCATGTCCAGTAAAATATACTGTCCAATAAAAGGCATGGTCTCTATAAAACCAGAATTAATTTGGGAAAATTGTCTGGAAGGTTTATTAAAAAGTGGATGCTTTTTAAAAATATTACAACAGTTCTTCAAGTGAACACAATATAAAGATACAAAAGCCTTTCTACTTGACATGGAAGGAATATTTTTTGGGAAAATTGGCGCACAGGATTTTCCTAACTCAAGCATTTGCTGAGACCCTACTATGCACAGGGACAGTATGGATCCCTCTCCTTCAGGACTATAATATCTGGTGTAGGGAAAAAGAAACATCAATGTCTGATTATATAGTGCAAAGTACCTAGGGCTGTAACCGTTTCTGCAGGTGCTTTGGGAGCACAGAGGGGGTGATATAAGGGCCTTGGGGGTCTGGCTCTTCCATGAAAAGGTGGCTTTTAAGTGAGGAATTAAAAAGAAGTGGGGAAAGGTAAGCACTGAGGGAGAATAGAAGAACAAGAGAGCAAGCATTTTCTAGCAACTATGTGAAGGTCTGTGTGGTTGGATCGCAGAGGAAGGCACAGGGGACTTCAGTGGGAGGAAGGATGGTATATGAAAAGAGGAGGAAATGGAGCCACAAAGGTATGCTGAAGCTAGACTATCAAAGGTAGAGGAGTTGACCGACTTGGAACTTCAAGAAGTCCTTTGGGAACTTCCAGTCAAGATGGTGGCATAGGCAAACACAGCTCACCTCCTCGCACAACCATATCAAAATATAACTGAATTATAGAATGACCATCACTCAGAAGCATCAGAGATCAAGCTGAATGGAAGTCTGACAACTATGGAATTAAAGAAACCACATCCATCCAGACTGGTAGGAGAGACGGAGATGTGGAATGGGCTGGTCCCACATTTATGTGTGGTGGATTCAGGAGGGATATCTTGGGAGCAAGGAGTCCCAGCCCCACACCAGGCCCTCTAGCCTAGGGTTCCAGTGCCAGGAAGATAAGTCTCCGTAACTTCTAGCTATAAAAACAGCAGGGATTGAGTCAGTGAAGGAAACTTCTGGAGTCTCAGGCAGTTTCTCCTAAGGAACCCACACACAGACTTGCTCAGACTTACTTCCTCTGAGCTCTAGCACCAGGGTATCAGCTTGAAAGGAACCAGTGGCATATAGGGAGGAACTGAAGTACCTGGCATCAAGGCAACAGCTGGTAGACAGCTTTCTCCCAGACAGAAAGGTGGGCAGAGGCCATTGTCCCTTTTTAAAACCCTCTCCCACTGAGCCACAGAACTGGCAGGTGGATGCCATATCTGAGACTCTAGCAACCTGGCTAACACTATTATCTCACCCTAGAGATCCCCTGAGGCTCCATCCCACCTAACTTATAACTATTAACAGTGCTTTTCCATATGAATGGCTGGTCTTAGCTCATATATCACAACTTCCTAAATCCTTTCAAACAAGCAATAGCTGGCTTCAGTGAACTCCCAGCCCCCATACCTCTTGGTAAGTGGCCTCAGGCCCAGCACTAGCAGCAGCCAACTTAGATTCACAGCTTGGCTTCCCCTGGGAATCTCCAAGCCCAGCACTAGTAGCAGCCATCAAAGATTGCTCTATAGCTCAGGCAGGGTGGCCCTGGGCAAAACACAGGTTGGGGCTGATCATGGCCTGTACCACCTGGAAACCCCAGGGTCTTCACACCCAGTAGATAGCTACAGACCACATCAGAGTACCACCACCCTGCACAGCTGATCCTCTGCGGAGGGCAGAGGTTGGTGGTAAGTGGTCACAGCCAGTCCTTGCAGCTGACTGGCTTGGATAAATCCCTCCCATTGATCTGCCAACAGCAACCAAGGCTCAAGTACAAAAGGAGGGTGTACTCAGCCCATGCGAAGAGCACACCTCGAGTACCCAGCTTGGGTTTGCCACTGGAGCCTAGAGGACACCTATTACATTAGGCCACACTACCAAGACAGGGAATCATAGCAGCTCTACCTAATACATAGAAACAAACACAGAGAGGCTTCCAAAATGATAAGACAAAGGGATATGGCATAAGTGAAAGAACAGATCAAAACTCCAGAAAAAGAACTAAACGAAATGGAGACAAGCAATCTATCAGATGCAAAGTTCAAGACACTGGTTACAAGGATGCTCAAGGAACGTAGTGAGGACCTCAGCAGCATAAAAAAGACCTAGTCAGAAATGAAATATACACTAATTGAAATAAAGGACAACTTACAGGGAAACAACTATAGGGTGAATGAAGGTGAGAATCAAACCAACGATTTGGAACATAAGCAGCAAAAATCAACCAATCAGAGCAACAAGAAGAAAAAATAATCCAAAAAAACCCAAAGATAACATAAGCAGCCTCTGGGACAACTTAAAGCATTCCAGCATTCACATCATAGGGGTGCCAGAAGGAGAAGAGAAAGAGCAAGAAATTGGACATCTATTTGAAAAAAACAATGAAAGAAAACTTCCCTAATTTGGCGAAGGATTTAAAATGCTGAAGATTAAAGATAAAGAGAGAATCCTAAAAGCACCAAGAGAGAAGCAGTTAGTTGCCTACAGGGAATTTTGCATAAGACTGTCAGCTGACTTCTCAAAAGAAACTTTCCAGGCTAGAAGGGCCAGGCAAGAAATATTCAAAGTCATGAAGAGGAGGGACCTATAGCCAAGATTGTTCTACTCAGCAAAGATATAATTTAGAATTTAAGCAGATAAAGAGCTTTCCAGACAAGAAAAACTAAAGGAACTCATCATTACCAAACCATTATTATATGAAATGTTAAAAGGACTGATTTGAGAAAAAGAAGATGATCAAAACTATGAACAAACAAATGGCAATAAATGCATATCCATCAACAACTGAATCTAAAAAATGAACTAAGCAAACAAGAACACTGACAGAATAGTGGATACGGAGAACATTTTGATGGTTGCTGGATGAGAAGGGGTGGAGGGGAATACGTGAGGAGGTGAGGGAATTAAGAAGTACAAACAGGTAGTTACAGAATAGCCATGGGGATATAAAGTAAAGTGTAGGAAATGGAGTAGCCAAAGCACTTACATGACCCCTGGACATGAACAATGCTGTGTGGGTTGCCTGAGGGACTGGGGGGACCAGGGTGGAAGGGGACAGAGGGGGAAAAATTGGAACAACTATAATATCATAATCAATAAAATAAAATTTAAAAACAAAGAAGTCCTCTGATCATAAATGTAGGAAAAAGACAAATGAAAATGGGGATCAGAAGAGAAAGTAGAAGGCTGTTTCCTCTAAATGTAGGCATTTGACTCAGTATAACTTAACTTCCTCCAAAGAAGGACTTTGTAGAGATGTGCGCTTCCCCAGATGGTCCTCTCTTACTATCCATGGGGAATTTTTTAATAGGGAGCAGGACACTGTTTTATCAATGAAAGGATTTTCAGTAAAGCTCACGGTATCATATTAAAACATGAACATTCCTTGGAAGAAGGTGGCTTCCATTCCAGATCTCCCACAGAGCTCCCAGTCTTCAAAAAAAAAGGCCAAAGGGAAGTTCTTGTGTTTGATTTAACCACACATCTAATTCCTCTTCAAAAATGAGTTTGGAAAGACCCTAGATTCTATCCACCCTAGGATGTGCCCCCTTTCTCTCATGCTAGAACGCCTTTTATCTTGTACTGGTTTTGTTTGTATCTGAAGGATCATTTCAATGTTTTGTTAAAAAAAAAAAAAACTTAATTCCCTAGAAAACTTCTAGACCTTTTCACGGAGAGGTTTGCAGCTTTTAAAATGGTCTCTTCTTTAAAATTCTGTATTGCGGACAACCAGACTCTCTCAGAGAATCAGGTTTGATTGTCTTCTTCATGTGCGGTTTAACTCAGTGCAGTGCCTCTCCTATTTTAATCATCCTTAAGGTGATAGCAGCTGTCAATAAGAGGGTGCAGGGAGCCTGTGCCATTCGAGTGCAGGGTTATTGGATTGGGTTCATTTTATAGTGGAGAGTTTAATCAGGAGCTCTGAGTTTTCTTCAGTTGAGTTGCTTCCCCAGGTCCATATCTTATCGGGGGGAAACCATCTTCAGTCTAGAGGACAAACACCAACTGGAAGCAATAAGTTACCATGATTTTGCTTCAGGAAATAAAGAAATAAATGTAGTGATAAGTAAATAAATAGATGAAGTCATACTTAAAACCTCCCTTATGATATATTTAGATGTGGGTTGCAAAACATAAACAAGAAACTGTTGGGTGGAATTATGAAATTATTAGCTTTCAAAGGTTCTAAAATTAGGCTGTGATGGGGTGGATTTTTTTGGAAATTAGCTTTTTCAAAACGATGTTTTCCATTCAGTGTTGGAAAGTAAACACAGCTACTGTTGAGGCTGCTGCCTGGAAGCAAAGACACAGCTGAACTCTTCTTCCTGGATATAAATATCTTCCAGGGTTTCTAAAGCAGAAACATAAAATTATAGCCTAGAAGAAGCAGCTACTGTCCCCAGTATGGATGCACTTTGGAACCACCTATAGGCATCTCGTCTCCCAAAATAATACTTGTCTGCGGAAAAAAAGAAGGAAATGACACAAACAGAGCAAAGATGTAGATTCTTAAAGACAATTTCACCCTTGAGAAACTGTAATTATGCCTCGTGTTAGCTGTCTAAAGCCAGTCAGGGGTCTCCCTGTGTTTGTACCCCCTCTCTCTGCCTCTCAATCCCATTTTGCATTTCTGATGAAGGATAGCTGTTAACGCCCGAGTCCTAGAATTGTCTGTCTTCTGCCCATCAGTGAAGGAGTACCCTTTGCATTTCCTTCCAAAATCTAAACCTTGTACTTGTCGCCAGGCGGTGTACAGTGAAATCTGGGGAAAAACTGTGCACAGGCTTCCGCTATCGCCACCTGACCGAACTTTCTAGCCTGGATTCAATCTGTCTATGAACCATCCCCAGGAGGGTCTTCCTAAAACAGACCTAAACGTTTCCTTTCAGTGTGCAAACAGCGGTTGGATCTGGCCGTGTGTCCTCCACCCCCAGCACAGCTTCTGACCCCCATAACTGAGTCTCAACCAGCCTCTCAGGGCTGCCCCTCTGGTCTGCTCTCTCAGTGGCCTCTGCTGCTTGCCCTCAGCTCCCATCCCAGGATGCAGGGCCCTGAAATCCGATAATTTGCCCACTTCCTGCTGCCTTTCTCTTTTGTTCACATGACTGAGTCAACCAGAGTAGTCTTCTTTTTCAAATGTTATAGTTTTCAAGTCTTACTGTGATATTCTCCTCTCTCCCACAACACTTCTTTTTCTTTCTTTTTACTTTTCTGAAGCTCATCACATATTACTTGTACAATAAAACATACATCTATTCAATATATATTTTGAGTTCTTCCTTTAATCCAAGATTGTGTGGGGTTTAATTTATACTGTTATGAATTTGGAACCATAGAGGGATGTTTTAAGAATTAATAAATCCCTAGTAAAAACTTCCCAGAATACCTAAATGAGATATTCTCTACAAGACCCAAGAAGAAGTTCAAGGTGAACCCATGAAAAAATAAACTTGATTCAAAGTTCAGTAGTAAAGGTCTGTGGTAAATCCTGGTAATTCCAGTTGAATTGTAATTCCAGAGACCGTATTCACTCCTTCCTGGTTTTGTCATATGATGTTTAGTGACATTATGTTGATATAACAGAAAGATTCCTGTATCACAATTCCAATTTTTTGTTCATTTTCTACAAATGTACACACTAGGCCATTAATGACTCTTTGGATTTTAAAACCATATCAATTTCTTTGTATTTGACACTACCTTGTCTTTTTTTTAAAGGTCCTTCAATTTTAGTGACATCAGAGCATTTGGTGTTAAGTTTGGTCACTGTTTTTTTTTCCTGAAGAAAAGAGTTATTTACAACAATGGTATATATTTAACTCTGTTCTGTTAGTGGAAGGAATTGGGTATACGGGGACCTGGAACCTACAATTATGTGGCAATGAGTTGCTAATAGAAGATTTACAGAATACTGAAAGATCTTTTAAGAAGAAAATTTTAGGAGTTAATTATTTATGGAAGGGCATAGTCCTTATTGTAATTTTACCTCTTCTGGGGTAGGGCTGTTATCACATTTAATTTCTGTCTTCTTTTAGTGCCGAGCACAGGGACTTGTTCAACTGAATTAAATTACTAATAATAGCAGAATTTATTCCACAAAGCAAAACAATAACCCATAAAACAAATGCACATGATAAAAACTGTGGGGGAATTAAAAGAAGCAAAAACTATGATTCCCTACTATCTTACCCTCTAAGAAGGCAGAGATACATTTAGCAATTCTGGAGTAGTGCCAGGCAGTGGACAGTGAAAGTCTGGGGGAAAACTGTGGACTGTATTAGTCATGGGGATTGTTTTATGGCTGAGACCAGACCTGTATCAA
>PVJI01001119.1:160979-200486 GCA_004026765.1 Micronycteris hirsuta | reverse complement strand
GTGCAAAGGTTCTTTTGAATTGGTTTTTCAGGATTCTTAGGGTATAATCCCAGTAGTGGAATTGCTGGGTCGAAAGGCAGTTCCATTTTCAATTTTCTGAGGAAGTTCCATACTGTTTTCCACAATGGCTGCACCAGTCTGCATTCCCACCAACAGTGCAGTAGGGTTCCCTTTTCTCCACATCCCCTCCAACAGTTAAATGTCCTTATGTAGTTTTAACCAATGATTGGATTAAAGACAAAATAGGTTGTATAATTTTAAATAATACATTTTTCTCTGCTCTTAAAAGTCTGGGCTTTGAATTCACAGAAATATGCATATATATGATTATAGGCATGTACAAACAGATTCTGTTCTGCCTTCAATTTCTGTGTGACTTGCTCTCTACTTCTGAAGTTATTTGGCCCAGAAAGAAGAATTAGCTGTGCGTTGTCTTCTAAATACAATCATCACTTAATTAGAAAAAAAAATTAAAACTCTATATCCAAAATATTGAAGACAACATTATATCATGTATTCAGACTCTCTAACTCAGTTATGTAACTTAACCACTGCCATCTTTTTTTAAAATCTCATTTGCAGTTATAAATATTATTTTTGCGTTGTATAATCTACTGAGTTTAGAATAAATAGAGATAATTCAGAATATTTTTGTAATGACTGATAGTGTCATTATTGAAAGTGATGTCTAATAACTTAGTGAAGTTGAGATCCTTCTAGAAAGAGAAATCAAGAAAAAAGAAACTCTGCTGTTTAAGATGTTGGCTGTAGTGACTCTCAGTGAGTACAAGGCAAAGGGAAATTGTGCCTACACAGAATTTAGATGGAAAGTTTTCTTAAAATGGGTAGAAATTGACTAATAAAAATTGTTTTATTTTTTATCTATTCTTTCATTGTTGTTCAAGTACAGTTGTCTCCATTTTCCTCCCACCTCTCCCCACTCCCCGCCCATCCCTACCTCTCATCTTTCACCCTACCCACCTTTGGCTTCATCCATGGGTCCTTTATACATGTTCCTTGGCCACCCCTTCCCTTCTTTCCCATGTTATCCTCCTCCATTCTCCCCTCTGGTTGCTGTCAGTTTGTTCTTTATTTCAGTGTCTCTGGTTAGATTTTGCTTTCTTGTTTGTTTTGTTGAATAGGTTCCAATAATAAGTGAGATCACGTGGTAGTTTTCTTTCACCACCTGAGTTGTTTCACTTAGCATAATGCTTTCCAGATCCATCCATGCTGTTGCAAAGGGTATAAGCTCCTTCTTTCTTTCAGCTGCATAGAATTCCACTGTGTAAATGTACCATAGTTTCTTGATCCACTCATTTTCTGCTGGGCACTTACATTGCTTCCAGCACAACCAAGACTACTCTACCCAGGAAGGCTACCAATTAAAATTCTAAAACTAGTTTTAAATATTTATCTCGAATATTTTCTATATCTGAAATATAATTTATATTTTTCTCTTTTTATCTAAGTAACAATAGCCTAGAGTAATACCTTTATCTTTTAAGGAAGATTAATTAAGAAAATCCTCCAATTTTTAAATATCTTGAATGAGTAGCCAGAAACAAAAGATTATGTAAGAAATAGGGTTTATTTATAAAAAAAAAAAAAAAAACCTGAGCTCAATGAGGATAACGATGATAAAAAATATTGACTTGCACAAGCTGGTGTCTTTTAATCTGAGATAAGCTATCTTCTCTTTGGGAAAGGTCTTATTCTCATAATTACTTTCAGACAGACTTCTAATTCTCTCCATTTTCAAGACAGAAAAGATCCTGATACCAGTCCTTTGAAATAGTTGTTTAATTGATGTAATAGTAAAATTATTTTTGATCTTTGTGCTTCTTTATTAAAATTGTCAGTTTAGGTCAATAGTTATTGTCATCGTTATTTCTGTATTAGAGGAATTTTAGACATAACAGACAGGAAAATGTTGGAATATAAAGAGGAATATTGAGAAAGAATATAAGGTATTTTGACAAATACTTAAAGAGCAGTTTATCACTGATTCGTACTTATCATTCTAAACATCGCTCAGGCAGTAGTAAAAACAAAGCACGTAATGCTGGTGTGGCCTGTTGTGGTTCATAGTAAAAGAAAGTTGCATGCTGTGAATCTCACCATTCTCCATCAGGGCTTTTCAACCGGTGTGCCCCAAGAATTTTTAAAGCTTGTAATATCCGACCATTTAGTCAGAGGGCTCACCTGTTTCCCTTTAGACTGTCAATAAAGAAATGGCAGCAGCCAACACAACAAGAGCTGTACAATGTTAATTCTCTCTCCTGAGCATAAATGCATGTCATGTAATACATTTGTATCTTATAGGTCATGTCATATAATAAGATTGTATCTAATTAGTTAATTTTTAGTAACAAGTATAGGCATCTGATTTTTTAAAAAGTATTTTGGAGCAAAAAGGGTAGATAATTACTATTATTATTTTTTTTGTAAATCAATATTATACCTATTTTTGTAAAATTAGCAAAATATATATATGTGTGTGTGTGTGCCACAGAATTTTAGTAATTAGTTCATGTCTTCCATGAGACAAAAAAGGTTTGAAATTACTGTTCTAGACCTACTGAATCAGAATTTTCACAGATAAAACTGGGGATTTGTATTTGTATAGAAATTTATAGATGGTTCTGATTCATACCCCTGGTTAAGAAACATTGTATTATATGTTAACTGCATACCACCCAGACAATTAACCAATGCTGGGAATAAAAATAAGACATTTATACTGTAATTTGCTAAATTATTGCTATAAAGTCAAGTAGTTCTGAATTTTCACTGCATTGTAGAATCTCTTCAGAAGCTTTTAAAAGATATGATAATTGAATACCAGGATTCAGTGTTTATGAAAGCTCTGAAATGGGTCTAGTTTAAAACCAGAGTTAAAAAATATTAATCTAGACAAATTACTCCTCATATAATTAACCATACAGTACATTTGTTTTTCTTTGTTGTACTTTGACAATTTTGGTTGGTCACAAGGGTAAGACCTGATTTCTGCACTTCCCTTTAAGGTAAATGAGTGATATATATACCATACCTGGTACATATGACAAGTCATGTTTCCTTCCCACAGACTTTAACAATAATTTATTATTTATTAACTATGCTAAGACAATTTTTAGAAATTTAAAGTCATGTTTAATATATACTACTTTAATTAATCCCTTGGATTTTCTGTCTCATTGTTTTAACTAAACTCTGAGGATAATGCTGGCTGTTACTACAAATAAACTGAAGACTTAGAAATATTTGAAAACAATATTATTTTATTTCTTCTATAAAAGTACTGGACTAGTTTGCAAGTCATCCAGATGACAATGCTCCATGCATTCATCCCAGCAACTCAAATAGAAGGACACTGTCTACAACCAGTTATTTCTAAGATGACTCTTGAGAGTCTGGGTGTTCCAACTCTCTATAAGGGAAAGTGCTTGGGGAGGCTGTGCATCTTAAATCTGGAAAATGCACACACTCACTTCATTCACACACTATTAGCTACAATCAGAGACAATGTCTAACTAGAATAACAGCTAAAATATATAATCTCTCTGTTAAATCAAAAATAATGTGAGAAAAATTATCATTTTCTGCCATCGTGCTTCCATAAAAACAATACGTCTTTTTCCCTCCCCATGGGCAATAATCCAGAGCCCCATAGAGAGGCTATGTTCAACTCAGTGCTCGGGATTTCTACCAAACCCTCCCATACAGTCTAGATGTTTTTCCCAGGGACTAAAAGTAAAGATCTCTTCCCATTCCCACCTGAAGACACAGCTCATAAACATTGATGGAGTAAGGGCAGCAAAAGCACAAGAAAAACTTTCCACTCAGAAAAGAAAGAAAGAAAAGACACGCAGTGGCCATTGGTCAATAGCAATGCTGAGTTAATATGTGTGTGCTGTTGTGTGAGTGTGTGTTGTGTATATATACTGCAAAACCTTCACGTGATACTCTTCCTGCAGCGCCTCGTCCAACATCCTTCAACTGTCATTCAACTCAGGAAGTGATCCCCAAAATTGGTCTAATGCTTGGCATTGAAATTGAGTACAGATCCCAATATAGCCCATTTACATGTTATAAAGAATAAAAACCATAGTCTGACCTAAAAGAAGTGACTTGGTAGTTGGTGTATAATTTTTTAGAGTATTACTACTTTTTATTACATTTTCATCTATAAAAGAAGAAAATTTTACGATGGACTAAAAACTCACTACATAGCCAATTTTTACCTGCCCTCTTATAATACCTTGTCTATTTTCTAAAATTAGTGCAATGATCAGATTATGTGTATCACTGATAGCATTTCTTTGACTGCCAAAAAGTATGTTCTCACATCCAACTCATGTTCAGAATAAGGAGTCTTAAAATAATACCAAAACATGAGCCAAAAATGTGTTCTTACTTCAAATACCACTCAAGTTGATGGATGACAGCTATAATAAAACTCTTTATTGTTAACTGGATGTCTCATATCCAATTCTGAGTTTTACAAAAATGTTTCAAAATATTTCAGAAATATTATTTTGCTACTTTATAATATTTAGAACAAATAATGCTTGAGGGTCTTCATATAATTTGTACAAAGTTTAAAACTAAAATTTCCATTTAAATATATTGATACATTTAAGCGGTAAAAATGTCGCCCCTTTCCCAAAAATTAAATATAAGAATTGACAACCCCTATTTAGGCAATAATATTCCTCTAATAAATGCTTAGTCTCTATTTAGTACCTATATTTTACTTTAACTTGAACTTCAATAACTTAAAAAATAGTACACATTTTTTTGAAATTAATATACTATGTCAGAGTTACTATTTTTCAAAGATAAATGTTTACTTTTAGTGTCTGTTTTTTTTTAATGAAACCTCAAAATAGAACTATTTCCTAACCAGTCTTATTTACTTTCTATGTATTATGATTTATTTCATCTAGGATTCCTTCTGATTCTCTGGTCAACCATGTGTACAATATTATTTCATCTACTTATGCTGAGTAATAAAAGCTGAAAGTAGCTTGATTAGATTGAACTTTGAATAAACAGAATTCATGGTATTATATAACTTGCTAAGTAATCAACTTGAGTCATGTCTACACAGTAAAATCAATTCTGGGCCTGTACTAATGTTTCAGATAACCAAATTGGGAAACCTCAACAAAATTGTATTACCTTTGAGGGTACACAGTGAATGCTGGCATAGATGACAAAGTTCATGGGGAGTTAATCAAAATGCTATTATAAATAAAGTAGGAATTTGAATTTTAATAAAATAATAAAGTGTAGTCAGCGTCTGTGTTGGAAAAAAATTGTATCTTGCAATTTGAGTTTTCCGTTGATTTATTCATTTCTTTTCAAAATATACCAAGCACATGAAACATCCATCATTTCCAAGCATTCTTCTAGTTTCTAGAATTTTAATAGTGAAAAATTAATGGCTTTGCATTGAAGTTTGAGTTATGCAAATGAGACAGGTAATAAATAAGCAGAAATACAATATCATTGTGAATTGTGCTAAGGTAATATGAAATAAATTAATATTATTATGCCATTATTGAAGTTTAATTGATATTTGAAAAGCAAGGATTAGTTATTTATTCAAGGAAATAATAAGGTTATGGTCATTATAGGCAGTGGAAATACACAGGGTAAAATCCTTTGTGAAATAAAAGAATTTGGTGACATCAGAAAACTTAGATAATCTACCATCACTGGCTGAGGAGAAAGAGCATGGGTGTAGAGTGAAGATGGGGAGCTCTGTGGTGTCAGGCAGTAGTAGGGTCCCGTAGGCCATTGTAATTATTCAGAATCCTTCTCCAGATGCAATCAGTCATTATTAAAGGTTTTTCTTCATTTCCTTTTGAAAAGATAAATTGCATTACTTGACTTCTATGTTTTAAAGATCACTATGGCATCTAAAGAACTGAAGGGGTGACAGCTGGATCAGAAGAAAGAAAGCCAATTAAGGCAGAAAAGGTTGTTGTTGAGTAGCACAGACGGAGATATGCTGGTATAGACGAGGGCGGCAAATGAAGAGAGATAGTAGTAGGCAGACTGCAGTACGTTTTCAGGTGAAATTGATGGCACTTTCTAAAACATTGCATAAGGGCAGGCAAATAATAGTAAAAATGAAGCCCCCAGACTTTTGATTTGAGCAACTAGGCCCGTGTGAAAAACATGAAAAATGGTGGTAGGGTAGTGATGATGCAATAGTTGGCCAGGTCATGTTGATTTTGTGGTACATGTGAGATGTTCATATGAGATGTAAAAATACTTGTCTGGAATTCAAGGGAGACATGAAGATTCCTCAAAATATAAATATAAACTAAATTGATGTGGAAAAAGATAATCTAGTTAGATATTTTAGGGTGGGAAAAAAAGACCATAGGGTTAAAATCTAAAAAAAAAAAGTGACATGTGAACAACCTATTGAGGGGAGAACCTAGTAATGATGTCTCCCGATAAGCACCAACAACGATACAAGGGAAGTCGAGACAGCATGATATCATGAAAACCAGTAAATGTTTAAGGAAGAAATTTTGAAAACTATGGTCGGTGCTACAAAGGGATCTAGGAATATAAGCCTGAAAGCTTTATATTGTGATTAGAAAATATGAAGTCTTTGGTGATCTTCACAGGATGTTTCCTTAAACATCCTGTGATAGCATCCAGAGAGTTGAGAAGTAGATACACAGAAAGTTTATCTTTGACAAGAACTTGACTTAGGAAAAGAACTGGAAGAAAATTTGGTGTCAAGGAAGATTTTAGGATTATTTTATTGTTTTAAAGATGATTCTGGATCATGTTGAATACTATGGGAATGATCTCAAAGAGAACAATGTAAATATTTACAAGAAAGTATTGAAAAGTATAACAGACTTTTCAATAATAGTGAAGGACTGAGATTTTTTATCCTGGTGCAAGACAACACAGTAAACTGTCACAATTTAATGAATGCTGGAGAAGACAAAGGACTACAGAGTCAGAATTTTAAAAATAAATAAATAAGCAATAAAAATAAAACCTTGGCCCCGGCTGGTGTAGTTCAGTGGATTGAGTGCAGGCTGCAAACTAAAGGGTCACAGGTTCCGTTCCCAGTCAGGGCACATGCCTGAGTTGCTGGCCAGGTCCCCAGTGGGGGACACATAGGAGGGAACCACACATTGATGTTTCTCTCCCTCTCTTTCTCCTTCCCTTCTCCTCTCTCTGAAAATAAATAAAATCTTTAAAAAATATATAATCTTGATGACTCATGGAACAGCAATCTTGAGCTTCAGGCTTGTGCCAAATTCTCTTGCCTCTCAAGTCTTATGAGGGTGAGTGATGTGAACAGGCCTAAATCAATGCTGAATGTACTGTTCTGTTTTCTTTTTCCTAGCTGAAGAAACCTTAGCTTAGGAAAGCTGAATATTTTATAATGGACTGCAATCAAACCTTCTCAATTTTAGTCATGGTGGAAAAGTTGATATTTATTATACAGGATGAAAAACACTTTTATCCTCTGTCCCAGAGGGAGATACTAACTATTTTATCTCCCAAGGATGTTCACTTGAAAAGAAAAGTCTAGAATAAATGCTGTCAGTGTCTCTATTTGGATTGTACAAGAAAGTGAGAAACTCTTTGAACATTGTCTTCTAATTGTGTTTTAAGATGGCAAGACCTATATGAAAAATTATGTTTTGCAATAAAAAAGGGCATTTCTTCTAGTTTAAAAAGAGGGAAGAAAAAGGTCTAAGTAGATCTAGGAAAAAGTTCTGTCTTGCAATTTGAGTTTTACATTGATCGCTCATTTATTTTCAAAACATACCAAATTCACTAAGTTTCCACCATGTTCCTGGAATTCTTTCAAGTTCTACAATTTTAGTAGTGAACAAAAATTAATGGCTCTGCATTGAAGTTTGAGTTATGCAAGCAAGACAGGAAATAAACAAATAAGCAGAAATATAATATAACTGTGAATTGTGCTAAGTAATATGAAATAAATTAGTATTATTATACAGTTACTGAAACTTAGCTGCTGGTTTGATCCTCTGCTTCATTGCTGTGTTTATCACTTATAATGCATTTTTCATTTCAGTTAGTGTATTATTTATTTCAGACTGGTTCTTTTTTATGTTTTCTATCTTAATTTTTGTGTTTCCCATCTATTTGTTGAAGTTCTCACTGAGATCATTGAGTATCAATGTAACCTATGCTTTGAACTTGGCATCTGGTAGATTTCTTGTCTCTATTTTATTGAGTTCTTTTTCTGAAGTTTTGTTTTGTTCTTTCATTTGGAATATGTCTCTTTGTCTCTCCTCATCTTTCCACCCTCCCTGTGTTTGTTTCTCCATATTAGGTTAAGCTGCTATGTCTCCTAGAATTGGTACAAAGGCCTTAAGTAATAAGTGTCCCATATAACCCAGTGGCACAGCTTCCCAGGTCACGTGAGCTGGGTGCTTCAGGTGTGCCCCCAGTGTGGGCTGCTTGCATCCTCCTGTTGTAGCTGACTCTTGATTGATATCAATAGAAAGGATTTACTCCCAGGCTGATTGGCTGCAAGACTGGTAATTACCACAGCAGAGGATCTTCTGTGCTGGCGACAAACCCACAGAGTAGGACTTGCTTCAGCGAGGCTCTGGTGCTGGCTGACTCTGCTCCTTGAGTGTGTTAGTCACAGAGGTAGTTGGGTTGTGCTTGGACCTAGTCTGAAGCTGTCTACTGGGTGCACTGGCTCTCTGGCTTCCCAGGAGGTTCAGGCTAAGGTCACCCAGCGTGAGCTACAGAACCATATGCAGATAGCTGCTGCTTTTGCTGATCTTGGAAGTTCCTGGGAGAGGCCAAGTTGTGAATCAAGGCCAGCTGCAACTAGTGCCCTGCCTGGGGCCACTTAGCAAGAGGTATGCTGAGCCTAGATGCTGCCTGTTTGAGAGATTTTAGTAAAGTCGGCAGCATGAGACAAGACAGATGGTTTGTATGGAAAGGCCACTGGAAAGAGCTTGGGTGAGACCAAAAGTTGGGTGGGGTGGAGGACTCAGCTAATAACCAGGGCAGGTCAAACAGTGTTAGCCAGGTTGATGAAGACTCAAATATGACACCCACCTGCTGGTTCTGTGTGTGTGGGGGGGGTGGAGGCGGTGGAAGACCTCAACAAAAGAACAATGGCCTCTGCTAGCACCTCTGTCTGGGAGAGAAATCTGCCCCTTCAGCCCTCACCCTGAAGCCTGACATTCTAGTTCCTCCCACATGTCCTTGACGCCTTTCATGCTGCAGGCCAAGTGCTAGAGCTCTGAGCCAGTGGGTCAGAGTAGGTCCATGTGCAGACCCTTTAAAAGGAACATCTAAGACTCCAGAAGTCCTCTATCTCACTCAGCCACACAGCCACAGTCTCCACTGGTTTTTTACAGCCAGAAGTTATGGGGACTTCTGTTCCTGGCACTAGAATTCTAGTCTGGGAAACTGGTGTGGGACTGGGACCCCTTGCTCCTCAGAGAAGATCTCTGCAGTGAAGATATCCCTCCCAATATCTAACTGTGACACATAGGTTTGGGACCTGCCTGTTCCACATGTCTGCTCCTCCTATCAGTCTTAATGTGGCTTTGTTGTATCTGTAGGAATTGGACTTCTGTTTAGTTATATTTTAGGCAATTTTGAATGATACCTGCTCTGTAATTGAGTTGTAATTTTAATGTGCTTATAGGAGGTTCCAAGTACCACATTCACCTAGGGTGCTATCTTGACTGGAAACTTATTATTTTTCATTATAGTCATCCTAGTGATTGTGAAGTGCTATCTCACTGTGATTTTGATTTACATTGCCATACTGATTAATTGGCCACTTGTATATATTTTTTGGAAAAAAATATCCATTTAGATCCTTTGCCCATCTTTGAAAATAGATTTTTTTTTTTTAATTTAGAGCAATATTGAGCAGAAGGTACAGAAGTTTCTCGTAGAGTGGTCCATTTTCTAAATGGGTTGCTTTGGTTTTTTTTTTTAAATGTTGAGTTTTCAGAGTTCTTTGTATATTTTAGATAAGTCTTTTATTATGCATGTGTTTTGCAAACATTTCCCCCTAGTCTGTGACTTATCTTCTTTTTCTCTTGATAGGGTCTTTCACAGAGCAAAAGTTTTTTTTTTTTTTTTTAATAAATATTTTTTAATATCATCCAAGGACATGCTCACTGACTTTAGAGAGCTGGGAAGGAAAAGAGAAAGAGGAAGAGAAACATCGCTACAAGAGAGAAACACTGGTGGGTTCCTACCCAGAATGCACCCCAACCAGGGATCAAACCCTCAGCTAGGTGTGTACCCCAACCTGGAATTGAACCTGCAACCTTCTGGTCCAACTGAGCCACACTGGCTAGAGCAGTTTTTAATTAATGAAATATAGTTTCTCCATAGTTTCTTTCTTAAAGCATACCTTTGTAATTGTGCCTGAAATTCACCATCAAAAAACAAAACCGAAGAACTTATATGCATTATCCATGGACATGAACACTGTAGGGAATGGGGGGTACCAGGCAGTGGGGTATAAAGGGGAGAAAAAAGAATGGGATAACTGTAACAGCAAAATCAATAAAATATACTTTTAAAAGATGCAAAAAAGCCATGTATTGATTGGAGGGGGGAAAAACAAGGTCATGTAGACATTTTCTTGTGTTAATTTTTAGGCATTGTGTGGTTTTACATTTTAAATTTAGATCTGTGATCTATTTTAAGTTATTTTTTGTGAAAGATCTAAGGTAGATTATTTTACTTTTTTTTTTTTTTGTATGTAGCTGTTCACATGTTCAGCACCATTTTTTGAAAAGGCTACCTTTTGTTCCATTGTATTCCCTTTGGTCCTTTGTCAAAGATCATTTGATTGTATTTATGTGGGTCTATTTCTGGGCTCTCTATTCTGTTCCATTGATCTGTTTGTCTGTGTTTTGCCTCTGTCTTGATCATTATAGCTTTACAGTAAGTCATAAAATTGGATAGTGTCAGTTCTCTAACTTTGTGCTTTTTCTTCAATATCGTATTGGCTGTGCTGGATTTTTTGCATATTTCAATAAATTTTAGAATCAGCTTGTGATATTGCAAAAAATAATTTGTTAAGATTTGACTGAGGTGGCATTGAATCTGCAGATCACTCAGGGAAGAACTGAAACCTTGACAACATTGAGTCTTTCTATCCATGAACAGAGAATATCTTCCCAGAATATTAAATATCTGCTTATTTGTCAACTGTATGGCTCCTTTGGTGAGGTACATGTTAAGGTATTCAAAACATGGTTTAAAAATTAACACCTATATTGAGATATAATTCATGTAACATAAAATCATCCATTTAAAATTAACACAGACTGCAATATAGTCTAGCACTCAAAACAATAATTATCATAGCTATAATTATGAATTATAGCTCGAGAGTAACATATACAGTGTAAATGTTTCATGTCTAAAACAGTTAGGTACTTTCTAGTCTTACAGTTTCCCTTCACTTTCTCCATTTTATAGAAGTCCATTCCTTAGCTCATATAATTCACTTTTTTTGTTGACCTTGTCAATTTATTTTCAAATATTGTTTAACTACCTGTTGTGTGTGCATGTGTGTGTGTTTCTCTCTATATAAATGTACTTGGATTCCTTATTGGTTAGTCCTTGCTTTATGACCTCAAATTTTTTACATCTCATTTCTGAATAAGTTACTGTCATTTTGCTTGACCTTTTCAAGCTTAGTGGAGTTCTTCTTATAACAGCAATAAAAATTAAATGCAGTAGTCAGAATGTGGTCTTATTGCAAAATTAAATACTGATGGAATGACTATAGGCATTTGCACTTTCAACTAAGTATATTGAGGTTATTTTTACTCTAACATTGACTTATTTATTTCCATTTTCTAGATGTCTGGAACTAACAAAGCCATGTTTAAAGTAAAAACATTTAACAAGTAATTAAGTTATAATGAATGTAAATGAGAAATACTTAAAATATTTTACTATGAAAATAAAAATTAAATTAAGTATAACAAACTAAAAAGCTTCTGTATGGCTAAAGAAACTATTATCAAAATGGAAAGGGAACCAACTGTACAGGAGAACCTATTTGTCAAAGATACATCTGACAAGGGTTTAATCTCCAAAATATATAAAGAACTCATATGACTCAACACCAGGAAGATAAACAATTCAATTAAAAAATGGGCAAAGGATCTGAATAGACACTTCTTCAAGGAGGACATACAGATGGCTCATAGGCATGAAAAGATGCTCAATATCACTAGTCATCAGAGAGATGCAAATTAAAACCACAATGAAATATTACCTCACACCTAACAGAATGGCTATCATAAATAAGTCAACAAACAGCAAGCGCTAGAAAGGGTGCAGAGAAAAGGGAACCCTACTACACTGTTGGTAGGAATGCAGACTGGTACAGCCACTGTGGAAAACAGTACAGAATTTCCTTAAGAAACTAAAAATGGAATTGCCTTTTGACCCAGTGGTTCTGCAACTGGGAATATACCCTAAGAATCCGGAATCACCAATTTGAAAGAACTTATACACCCCTATTTTCACAGTAGCACTATTTACAATAGCCAAGTGCTGGAAACAGCCTACATGCCCATCAGCAAATGAGTGGGTCAAAAACTGTGGTACACTTACACAATGGAATACTACACAGCAGAGAGAAAGAAGGAACTCCTACCCTTCATGACAGCATGGATGGAATTGGAGCTAAGTGAAATAAGCCATTTGGTGAAAGACAAATATATGATTTAACTTATAACATGAATCTAATGGACAAAATATAGTAATGAGCAACATAGAACCAGAGACATGGAAACATGGAACAGACTGAAAGTAACCAGAGGGGAGGTAGTAGGGGGATAATGGTGGAAAGAAAGGGAAGGGACTAGGCAAAAAACATGCATACTGACCCTCGGACATCAACAACAGTGTGGGAACTGACTGTGGGAGCGGGGGTAGGATGGATGGAGAAAGGCAAAGGGAGAAAAATTGGGGCAGCTGTAATAGAATAACAGTAAAAATGATTTAAAAAATCAACAACAAAACTTTAATTACAAAAATGAATATGTTTAAAAATTTTAAATATTTAAAGATATTAATCAGGCAGTGAGGGACAAATACCATATGATCTCACCTTTAAGTGGAAGTTAATCAACAATACAAGCAAGCAAGCAAACTATAACCAGAGACATTGAAATTAAGAACAATCCAACAGTAACCAGACGGGAGGTGAGAGAGGACATAGGGAGGGGAAGAAGAGAGGGTTTTCAGAAACAACTATAAAAGACACACAGACAAAACCAAGGGGAAGTGGAAGCAGGGGAGGGAGGTGAGGATAGCTGGGGTGGGGGAGTAAATGCAAACAACTGTACTTGAACAACAATACAATAATTTAAATAAATAAATAATAACTAACAATGATGCAAAAAGATTAATCAATAATATTATAATTTTAATTAATTATATTACAAATCAATAATCAAAAAGGAATGAAGAACTATGTTCCTCTTTTAAAACTCCCTGCTCCATTGATGCTATATCACCCACTTCTCTCCTCATTAATTTATACACCAACTTCTTCATTCCACGTAAATCAAGTGAAGTCTTTGACTCTTTGATTATACTTTCTGTCCAAACCAACCCCTGCCAACATTCTAGGTGTTGTAATTTCAAAAACTATCACAAAAATTTATTCATCTTTGCCTCTCTGTTACTCGATCTCCTTATTCCGTCTGATGATGGCTTACTTCACTCCTCCTAATTCACCCATTTCCTCAACCACACTTCATCATTACCAGAAACTCCACTACCACTAAAATAATTCAAATATTCTAGTCTCTTCTGAAACTTCTCTACAGTTTGTTTGCTACAGTATTCCCACAAAATGTTCTTAAACCTTATTAAAATTTCATCCACTGACTTTTCACATTCTTTCAATTACTTTGTCACGTTCTCTCAACACTTCTCTCCTTATAAGTGTTACAGGCCATAATTTATGATGTAATAATTTTTCTACAATACTTTAAATTTGTCTTACCCTCCTACTTCTATTGCTCTAACCTGAGGATTAGACTCTTTGGAGTATACCTGATTTGTGAAGGAAATCATATAACCAGGTAAAGCAGCATTACTATGAATTCATGATCTATAACCTCAAAGCAATAATTTTTCCAGCATGTCTTTTCTCCACTTTATTTACTTTCCCACTTCCTACAGTGGTAAATACACATGTTTTCACTCTATTTAAGCCTCCTTCCTTCAATCTCAGCTGTCCTTACCTCTATTTCATTGAGAAAACAGGACACATATTCAAGCAATTAATTATGAACTTATCAACTCCTAGATGATTTCTCAACAGAAATTTTGCAGGCCTGATGATATTGGCATGAAATATTTATAGTGACGAAGAGTAAGGACCTATAACCACGAGTATTCTACCCAGAAAAGCTATTATTTAGAATCAAAGGACAAGGAGCTTCCTAGACAAGAAAGAGTTAAAGGATTTCATTACCATCAAATCAGTATTACAAGAAATGTCAAAGGGTCTTCTTTAAGAAGAAAAAAATTAATGATCAAAAATATGAATGATAAAATGATAGTAAGTACATATCTATCATCTGTATGTTCATTGTAGTGTTATTTTCATAGCCAAGATATGATGAATAGGTAAAGTTTTGCATATATACAATGAAATATGACTCAGCCATAAAAAAGAATGAACTCTTATCATCTGCAACAACATGAATGTATGTGGAGGCTATTGTCTGAGTGAAATATGTCAGACAACGAAAGACAACTGCCATATGATTTCATTTATATGTGGGATCTGAAAAAGCAAGATAAATAAACAAGCAGAACTGAAACAGATACATAAATACAGAGAACATTTTGATAATTGCTAGATGGGAAGGGGATTCAGGGAATGGGTGAAAAAGGTGAAGGGATTAAGAAGTGAAAATTGGTAGTTACAGAATAGTCACAGGGATGTAATGTACAGCACAGGAAATATAACCAATAATATTGTAATAATTGTTTATGGTTTAAGATGGGTACTAGATTTATTGGAGTTATCACTGCATAAGTTCCATAAATGTCTAATCACTGTGTTGTGCACCTGAAACTAATACAATATTGTGCATCAATTATGATTGACATTTTTTTAAATATTAAAATAAAAAAAGAATTTAGAAAATTGCTGAAGTCTAGGTCACTTTTAAACTTTCAATCACAAAATAGCCAGAGATCATAACCTTCAGTGACATCACTTAAGTGTGTGCTTGTGCGCATGTGATTAATTTCTCAACGCAAGTCCAGGCATGCGCGTTTTCTTCGAGTGATTACACATGCACACTTATACAGACACAGTTTTTGCTTACTATTTAAAAGAAATTGATTTGGAGTGTATGGGTTTAAAGATTGGTTGGTCTCACACTAAGATGCATGCTCCCAGAGATCTGCCGTCATGTGAACAAACACAGTAATTGTAAGGGATCCTGCACTGCAGTTCGGCCCTAAGGACCATTCAGGTTGGGGTGAGTTATCTGTTATCTTCAAGATACCAGCACTTAGCCCAGCTGGTGTAGCTCAGTGGATTGAGCGCGGGCTGGGAACCAAAAGATCTAGGTTTGATTCCCAGTTGGGGCACATGCCTGGGTTGCGGGCCAGGTCCCCAGTGAGGACCATGTGAGAGGCAACCATACATTGCTGTTTCTCTTCCCCTCTTTCTCCCCTCCTTTCTCCTCTCTCTAAAAATAAATAAATAAAATCTTAAAAAAAAAAGATACCAGCACTTAAATACATTTTATGGATAAATGAACTTCCAGTTTAGAAATCCCCTAGTTTGATAGTTTTGTCTGTATTAATGCCTGGGGCTCTCTGGTAATAACAGATACATATGACATAATACACACACACCATACAATGAATACAGTAACAGAGAGATTATAGAAGCTGAATAAGGGCTTCAGGCTTAAAATGGTTTCTTGGTAACATGTTTCTTCAGAGTTCATCAGCATTCTCATGTGTGGAGCCAGAAAACAGGATGTATTCTGTATTGGATGGACATTAAAGGGCTAATCATCAAGATAGAAGAGGTTAGTAAGCATCCACCTGACCAAAATGCCACTTCACTGGACTGTCTTTTGCTTTCAATGTCACTAGTAGATATTGATTCTTTGGGCTGTTGTTATCTCTGGGAAAGTCCTGTTAAAATGCAAAGATGTTCTCAGAGAGAGCTACCCATTCTACTTTGTCAAAAATACCTTAGGAAGAATAAGCAAAACCAGGGACAGGAAGGAAGATGAAACCTTGGACATAAGTGCTAATGTGAGGAAAAGGGGACAAGATCATGAAACAATTCAGGAGGGGGATAAAAAAAAGTCAGTAGCGGCTGGTGTAGCTCAGTGGACTGAGCGCGGGCTGGGAACCAGATGATGCCGGTTTGATTCCCAGTCAGGGCACATGCCTGGGTTGCGGGCCAGGTCCCCTGTGAGGGTCATGTGAGAGGCAACCATACATTGCTGTTTCCCTCCCTCTCTGTCTCCCTCCCTTCTCGTCTCTCTAAAAATAAAATCAAAATAAAATCTTAAAAAAAAATAAGTCAGTAGCAAGTATTGGTGAGTTATAGGGAAATGGGAAATTCATATATTGCTGATAAGAATATAAAATAGTATAGTCACTTTGGAAAATTTTTTTGACAGTTCCTCAAAATTTTACATGTAGAGTTACCATATAAATCAGCTATTTAACTAGAAGGTTAAATAACCAAGAGTAATAAATACATACCAATGCAAAACCTGTGCATAAATGCTCACAACATTATTACTTGTAATAGCTAGAGAGTAGAAACACCCAAATGCTTATCAAATGATGAATAAATACATAAATGTGACATATCCATATAGGAGAATATTATTTGACAATAAAAAGGAATGAAGTACTGATAAGAGTTACAACATAATAAAGTCTTGCAAACATCATGCTGAGTGAGAGAAGACAATCACAACAGCTACATATTGCATGATTCCATTTATATAAGATGTCCCAAACAGGCAAATCTCTGGAGACAGACATAGATTAGAGTCGAGTCAGGGAGTTGGGAGTGACTATTAAATAGAGCAGTCCTTTTGGGAGTGAGAAAAATATTCTGAAGTTAGATTGTGGTACTTATTGCACAACTTTTATGAACTTACTAAAAATCTTTCAACTTTAAATGGATGGTTTTATGGTATGGAAATTATATCTTAATAAAGGTTTTAATTTAAAAATGTTCCAAAGATTGTAACAGACACTTCACCAAAGAAAACTCATAGTTGACCAATAAGCAAATAAAAGATCCTTCACATTATATATCATCAGGGAAATGCAAATTAAAATAACAATGAGACACCACTACACATCTATTAGAACATCCAAAATCCAGCCTAAAGACCACATAAAATAATGGTAAAAATGTGTAGCAACAGGAATTCTTGTTCATTGTTGGTAGCAATGCAAAGTTGTCTAGATACTTTGAAAATACACTCAGTTCCTTACAAAAGTGAACTTACTGTTTTAAAAAAGATTTTATTTATTTATTTTTAGACAGAAGGGAAGTGAGGGAGAAAGAAACGGAGAGAAACATCAATGTGTGGTTGCCTGTCACGTGGCCCTCACTGGAGACCTGGCCTGCAACCCAGGCTTGTGCCCTGACTGGGAATTGAACCGGTGACCCGTTGGTTCGCAGCCCACGCTCAATCCACTGAGCTACACCAGCCAGGGCCAAAAGTGAACATACTTTTAACACACGAACCAAGAATTGCATTCCTTGGTATTTACCCGAAGGAATTGAAAGCTTCTGTACAACAAACAAACAAACTTCACATACATGTTTATAGCAGCTTTATTCATAATTGCCAAACTTGGAAGTAACCATCATATCCTTCAGTAGGTGAATGGATAAATAGGATAAGCTCTGATATATTCAGATAATGGAATATTACTCAAATTTATTATTAAAAAGAAATAAACTATGAAGCTGGAAAAAGGCATGGAAGGAACTTAAATGCAGATTACTACATGAAAGAAGCCAACCTGAAAAGCTACATACTCTATGATTCCAACTGTGTGATATTTTGGAAAAGCAAAACCATGGAAAGCATAAAAAAAAATTAGTGGCTCCCAGGCACTAAGAGAAAGGGAAGGATGAACAGGTAGAGTACAGAAGATTTTCAGGGCAGTAAAACTACTCTGTTTGATATTAAAATGGTAGATCCATGCCATTATATATGTCAAAATCCACAGAACATACAGCAGGAGTGAGTCCCTTGGGTGGTAATGATGGACTTTGGATGATGTGTCAATACAGGTCCCTCAGTTGTAACAAAGGTACATGCTGCTGTGGATCATCGATAATAGGGGAGCATATGCAAGTGTAGGACAAGGGATGTATGGGAAATCTCTGGACCTTACGCTCAATTTTACTGTGAATCTAAAACTTCTCTAAATATTAAAATCTATAAAATACTTTTGAAAAGTAACTAATTACCTCCCTAAATATTGTACACATGTCCCAACATTTCCCTAATGACGAGCAATGGAGAGAACTCTTTAGCCTTACGTCATGGGAGTTACTGGTGATACGCCTGGTGTCTGAGCACTCCCTGTTCTCTGGCTCGGAACCGATGGGCTCTTGCTTGAGTCATGAGGACTTTGATGAGGCTGAGATACACTGGACTTACAGTCTAGCTTTCCTAGGTCTCATCTTTTAGGTGTTTCTACTTCCCTGAGATTTTCTGACTAGACATTTAACCCTGGTCATTTTTTGGCTGAGTTGTCCAACCAAAAATTTTCACTGAGCTTAGACACTTCTAAAAGAGAAAAAGCACTTTTGATTTCAAGCAGCCTTTTTAAATGTCCTTTTCTAAATTTTTAAAGGAAAGAAATGAAAAATATCTGCTTATCTGCTTAAGTCTCTTTTCTCAGCAGGTCTTTTTTTTTTTTTTTCATAAAGCAATCACAATAACATCAACAGTGTTTGAAAGCTAGAGCTCAGGACACAGAACGAAGAGGTCATTTGCCTTGACAATTATTCAAACAAAGTGGTATTCTGAATGGCTTGAACTTTTAGCTTTAACTATCACTGGTAATTAAAGTTGACTAAATTAAGCCATATAGTTTTCAAGGTCCCTTTGGGATGATATCATGTTAATTTTGAGGGAAAAAAAAAGAGGTGGGATAAATAAAGAGAGTGACCATGTTTTGCATCTGGAAGGGATTGCAGAGATTCAGTTCCCAAAGTTTGAACCTGTATCTTCTACCTCATCCTAAAGTAGTTCTTTATACTAACTCTGAATAACAAATAAAGTTCACATTTTGGGCAGAAAATGAAAATAATGTGCAAGTATTTATTTGTTGTTCCACTGAGGAGTTTGTTAAGCAGCCCATTCCCTCCTTTGGTATATCAAGAATTCGGACTTAAAGCAGTTAATTTCAGAATTTCTTCAATCAATCAACAAGCTTGCATTAGGAAGAGCAGTATTTCCTGTCATTTAGAATTTCAGATTCTGGGTGGGAAATCTTCCCTGTGTGATCTCTATTTTTCGGCTAAGAGAGAATCTCAATTCCCACACCATCCTTTGTGGAAGATAAGTGGACATTTCTTGTATTATAAGCAACATCTGGAAATCATTGTGCAACTATTATTAGCTAATCATTTGAAGATCTCTGGTAGGAAAAAGGGAGAATGCTTTCTATTATCAAACTAAGCATACTGTCCAAACCTATGGGAGCAATGGAAGAAATTGTTAATAATGAGAAACAGGTTGTATTATTACTAAGGGGTTATATAAGTATTCAGTTGAGCATACTTATAAATACGGATGCAGGTTCTCTCTTTCTCTCTCCCTTTCTCTTTCTCTCTCTCTCGCCCTCTTTCTCCTCTTTCACTCTCTCTGTTGTACTTTTTATCCTAAGTCAACTTATCAAAAGTGAATGTAAATATTAATAATTAAAGGTATGGAATTGTGCATGTTACAATATATTTTTTCAAGTTATACAATGCTCAGTAAATATTGTTGTAGTGGCATTAAAATTGATTTCAATGATCAGAACAGTAACACTCAAAAATTCAATTGGTAATGGTAAGCATAAAGACAATGTCTGATTGTTTTTGACTGTGAATTACAGAGGATGACTATGTATTTGTCTACACACTCTATTTTGTTCTTTTAAATCTGTTGATCTTATCCATGTTTACAGTTAATAAGCCATTGCCAGAAATACATGATTGTTGAGGTTTTGTAGTTTTACCAGTGACTCATAAATCGTAACCATCCATCTTTTGATAATGATTACCTTAATTTTTCACATTGAATGATGTATTAAGCTTTAAAACTTACTATTGGAGTTGCAAGTGTATGACCTCAGTAGGTCAAAGAAAAGTATCAATCACAATCCACAAGGTGATGGCGTGCTTCATAAACACAAGAGCATTAGTCATTCTATGATTGAGGGTTTCTAGATTCCCCAGTATTCTTTCCACATAGATTTTAAGATGTACAAGTAAAGTAAATAAACATGATATGTATGACAACGTCTTTTTCATTTATAAGTGGTTTATTTAGTAAAACAATGAAATTCTCAAACCTAAATCTTCTGACATTGTGAACATTTTGAATCATTAGTATAAGAACTGAAGTCTACTTGATTTTACACATTTAAACTGGAAACATTGCATCATAATAGTTTATACCTGAGGGAATAGTTTTTTAGCATACTGAATGTGCTGGTATACATTTCTAATATGCCTAGAACTTATATGACCACTAGAAAATGGCAAATAAATCAAGTTTCAAAAACAGCATGGTAATTATAAACTATGCTATAAAGAGTAGGGGAGGTGGAGATGTTGGGGTGTGGAGGGACTGAGCAAAAAGGAAAAGGACTCATGGACACAGACAACAGAATGTCAATGGCTGAGGGGAGGGGAGTATAAGCAGACTAAATAGTGATGGAAAAATATAAGAAGATTATATATTTAAAAAATGAGTAGAATGATTAACATAATAATGATGTTAATAATCTTCAAAAACAATTTCCGTGCAAAATAAGTTGCACAAAAGCTAATTCATTATAACTATAATTTATTTAATGTTACCACAGATACATTCAGTGTGAAGTAAATCAAGTAATGGCCTTGGGTGATGAATATTTTTGCTGAACAACGATTTAGGGAGGTAACCAATAGGGAAGAAAGAGGTTCCCCTGCTTACTGTTTCTAAAACTGACTGAAGGCACATATGCATGCGCAAACACACACAAGTATATGCATGTAAGTAAATGTGGGTATATGTGTGTGCATACATATGTATATATACACACATATATGCATGTGGGAATTTGTGTACACACACGCAAACACATTTCTCTCACCTTCACCTATACCAAACCCAATGAAAAGTGTTTATCTTCTCCCATTAAATCATCAGGCTTTATGTTTACTCAAGATTTTTTCTTTAGATCTGTCTTTTACATAATATTGCTTTCTTCAAATATTGTCAGGATAAATGAACAAATTTCAATATGTCTCAATTGTTTACCAATTTACGCACCGTCCTCAACATGCTAATCTCTTAGATCCTTGAATGCTTTGCCTTGGTCAAAGTGTTTCCTTGCTCCTTTTCAAATATGTTAAGGATAATTAAAATTGTAGATTTTTTTTTACTATATAATTAACTCCCTGTCAGGCTTTTCTATTTCTCTGAAGATCAATGATATCTAGATACATTGCTACAACTATTCATGTGACAAGGTGGTTTCCAACTCTTTATCTCTAGTACCTCAATCTTGCGTTCCTATCTTTTATTTCTAATAACCTTTACAATTTATTTATTGCATGTTACACACTCTTGAAACTCAAATCTTTACAATCTTCTTCTTTTCAGGTTCGGGGACTCAGTTCCAGTACGGGGAAAGGAATTTCCCCCACAGCCATGCAACTCTTGGGCACTAACTTGATGTCTGAGAATTTAACCCATTTCTGACACTATCTACCTGCAGATAGGATCAGATTCCACAGGTTACAGATTCAGTCCTGCAAGACCAATGCTCCCATCCCTTAGGACACCCATCATGAACCCAGTTAGCACTTCTAACTGACAAACTGCAGTTTGCATGTTCCAAGATTGCTTCATCTCAGAATACCGATCACAAGGTTGTTAAAATTGATTTGACCATTGGGATTAGGTAGAATGGCCATTGGTGGCCTTGTTAAAAGTACTTTGACCAACTGGCTATCAGTTAGAGATTCCCATGGTCTCCCCCTCAGGTTTGATTAAGTTGTTAGAATAGCTCACAAACCTCAAAAAACATTGTACTTACTAGATCACCAGTGTATTACAAAAGGGTATAACTCCAGACAGCCAGCTGAGAGAGATGCGTAGGACAAGGTATGGGGAAAGAGAACGAAGCTTCCATGTCCTTTCCAGGCTCAACATTCTCCTTGTGTTTCCATGTGTTTACCAACCTGGATGCTCTCTTAGGATTTTTATGAAGGGTTCATTACAGAGGCATGGTTGATTAAATTATTAGCTATTGATGATTGAACACTTTCACCAGTTCCTCTCCCCTCCCCAGAGGTCAGGGGTGGGCCTGAAATTTCCAATCCCCTAATCATGTTTGGTTCTCCTGGCAATCAGCTCTCTTCTTTCCATTAGCAACAACAAAGCAACCTGTAATATAAATTGACTTTTCACTTACAGTATATATACAAATAAAATTTCTTTGAGCTCTTTAAATTCAAATTATGGTTTATAAATATTTTCTGTAAATTTTGATAGCTAGGTATATTAACTATGTATGGAGATAAGTATAAATTTAAAATATGTGTGAGTCTACATTTAGTAAGTAAACTATATCCAGTATATAAAGTCCATATTTTACTTGAGAGCAAATATTTGCTTTAGTATTCATGCAATAAACATTTATTTATGTCTGTTTTAATGACACATGTAAGTTTCACATTTTATTAAGTGAAGGAAACTTGTATTTAGAGAAAGATCAGTTTCCGCTGGTGTGGCTAATTAATTTTTCACTGGAAATCCAGCATTTGAGCTGATCTTTAGACTTTATATGAGAATTGAGTAAGAGGTTATGAGGAAAGGCATTCTGTGTTCTTATGAACATGAGAAAGACAGGCTATTAAAAGACTATAGTGAGATCCAGACAGATTAGCAAAAGGTTAAAAAGTAATTGGCAAGGAGGAAAAATCTTTGATAAGTATAGACTAACTTGTTATTGAGAAAACTTCAAATCATGGTTGCTTCTTATCTTCCACTCTTTTAAAAATTTCATGAATATACCAGGAGGTTTACTGCTTCTAAACCTCTGTTGATTTCATTTCTTTCACCGAAATGTTCTCTCTTCTTTGACCTCCAATACCAACTACACTACAGGCCACATATTCCCTCATCATTAAGTAAACACATGTTTGAGGCAGTCGTTGTGCTGGGAAAGAGCGTAAGTTGAGAATTAAGTGCTATGCCAACTTCTTGGAATCTACCATGTGCTCAAATACACATTATAAGGATGATAATGAGACAGCTCTGTTCTCAAGTAACTTGTCTCATATGGAAAAAATAAGTGAATGCATGAAATTTCTGTGTAAGTAGATATTGTTATTATCTCAAACACTGAACCTTCTGTGATATCCACAAGCAGATGGGATGCATGTAACATACATACCCCTTAACACCATAGGTTCTGCCAGCAGTAGATCTGGGGAAGCCGTTGCCTTTTCTTTCTCTATCAGTCAAAGAGTATGTTTATTTATCTTTCTATCTGTGAATTTAAGAAAAGGTCATACGCATATTCAGTAATGTGTTGGTTAAAATAAATACATACATTTAAATAGAAAAACAAACAAACCTGAGAAATGTGCTTATCAGTGTCAAATAAAGGTAAAAATTTTGGACACTGAGATTCTAGACAAGACTGTTGGGATTAGGTAGAATGGCCATTGGTGACCTTGGAGACGTCAGCCTCACTAAAATTGCAGGCACCTGTATCTGACCAAGAAGAGATAAAGACAAGGTAGGATCTCTCCTGCTATGATATAACTCGCATAATCCACCCTGCTAATCTAATTTATGTGGTCCTGAAAGTCACCACACCATACAGAACAGAACAAAAAATTCCACAGCACCTACAGAGAAAATTGAGTTAGGATGATAACATTCAGAAAGTCTTTCAGTGACACATTAAATCAAAACAAAATGAAGTAGAAAACTTTATGAGACTGTAACACAGTCTCATAATAAAACTGTAACACAGTTTTAAACCTGCTAAAAAAGGCCAGAACTATATAAATACAATGCACATTAACAAATGTATGTAAATAGTTAATAAATATATAATATACAACATATGCTATAATAAATATGACATTTAACTTTGAAAAAGACCTGAAAATTGTTAGTGGAAGTGAGTGTAAGAAGAGCTTTGGCAGCTCGAGAGTTACTGTAAAGTGATGCAGGCAAGGTGACCAGAAATCAGACAGCAAGTTGTAACAGCATTTGAGGTCGGGTGTGCTCATAACACGCAATGGACAGAGGTACCTGCAAATGTTCATATGTGGTGGGGGGGGTGCTGCTTTCTGCCGGGTGCAATTTTTTTGCATTAACATAGTGCTTTTTATGGACAAAATTACGTATAAGCAACCACAAAATCTGCATTTTGCTAAAACTGTTCCTTAATATATCATTCTTATAGGAAAATATTCCCATTTTTAAAACAAGCATAATAGCAGAACTGACTGTAGGTGGTGAGAAAGTCTGATGGCTTTGGCACTAAAAGGAAAGAGTGTCAAGAGAGTGAGAAAGTTAGTGTTTAGAACCAGATGAGACCAGATGAAGAAGTATGTGATTGACAAGGTCTTTTTTTCACATATTTTTATCGTTGTTCAAATACAGTTGTCTCCATTTTCCCCCAACACTCGCCCTACCTCAGCCATCCCCACCTCCCACCCTCGATCTTACCCCCTTTGGTTTTGTCCATGTGTCCTTTATACATGTTCCTGACAACCCTTCCCCCTGCTCCCTCCATTATCCTCTCCCACCTCCCCTCTGGTTACTCTCAGTTTGTTCTTAATTTCAATATCTCTGGTTATATGTTACTCACTTGTTTGTTTTGTTGATTAGGTTCCCTTTATAGGTGAGATCATATGGTATTTGTCTTTCACCTCCCGGTTTATTTAACTTAGCATAATGCTCTCCAGTTCCATCCATGCTGTTGCAAAGGGTAGGAGCTCCTTTCTTTCTGCTGCGTAGTATTCCATTGTGTAAATGTACCACAGTTTTTTGATCCACTCATTTACTGATGGGCACTTAGGTTGCTTCCAGCACTTGGCTATTATAAATTTTACTGCTATGAACATTGGGGTGGATGAGTTCTTTTGAATTGGTGTTAAAATAAGCTCTCCAGGGGCCTGGCTGGTGTAGCTCAGTGGATTGAGTGCAGGCTGCAAACCAAAGGGTTGCCGGTTCGATTCCCAGTCAGGGCACATGCCTGGGTTGCAGGCCAGGTCCCCATTGAGGGCCATGTGAGAGGCAACCACACACTGATATCTCTCTCCCTCTCTTTCTCCTTCCCTTCCCCTCTCTTTGAAAATAAATAAATAAAATTTAAAAAAATAATAAATAAGGTATCCAGGGGAATTTGTGTTCTGTCAAAATCAAAACTTAAATTGTAGAAATCAAGTTTTAGTGGTTGCATTTAGAAAATAGGGGAGGATATGCTCAGAGACTACATCAGGATTCTTTCTGGGGGCCCTTCAATCCCCTTCTAACTTGGTACCATGCTGTACCTACAAGCTGCAAGTGAAACAATTCCTATTATAGGAAGATAACTGTATCAAAAATATTAAAACTTTTTTCAAGTTTTCTTTTAATTCTCTTTATGGGAATGTTTTTTTTTTTTTTTCTCTCTCTTTCTCACCCTGTGCCAAAGGTGCTACATATTGGCACGTTTAGAATATCTTATTTAGCAGGAAAAGCAATATTCAGTTTTCTTCTGGCTGCTTCCAGATCTGTTTGGGCAGAAAAGTAATGTTACCTCTTCCACATCTGGGGCTCTGTTGATTTCTATTTTAACAAGGATAAAACATTTAAGCTAAGTGGGTAAAATATAGATGGAATTTCAGATATTGTTTTTTGGAAGAATCGAGAATCATAGAGTCTCCTGGGAATAAAGAGTTGACTTCTTACCAAAGCCAATACAGAAACATTTCTTTTTAGCTTCCCATAGGAATTTACTTATCTGGAACTAAATAGCATAGAAAAGAGAAGCAGAGTGAGATTGACAAACCTTATTTGACAAATTTGACTGAGTCATTTCTCAAGAATGCATTTTGAATTTTAAAGAAGATGAAGATCAGATCTCTATTTTAAGTTAATGGGGTCATTTGTTCCTGTTGCTAAATATCTCCTATAACAAAAGTAACTCAGGTATCACCATAATACAGCATTCTGAGAGTAAAGCAATATTTTTATGTAGGAAATTTATGAAAACTGGCACATTTAATACAATTAACACAAGTAAATGATTTCTTATAACAAGGTTACTCCCCAGGATGCCTATGTACCCTCAGGTCCAATGCCAAACCCAGCAAGGCATTTCTGTTGTGCGGGAACTCCAGCACTGTATCCCTAGTGCCTTTAATAATCAAATAGAAAAATGTTCTGACCCAGATTGATTTTCCGTATTTTGCTTAAGAGATTTCTCTGGGACAACCAGTGAAATTCACATGTGGTTCAGTTTTTAATGCTTCACTAAGGAGTTCTCATTTACTTACTCACTTATTAATTCATGAAAGCTCTAGGCTTTGTTTCTCTCATAACAATAATCAGGCATTTATTCTCTGTTCTAATTTTTTCACCTGAATATTTTAAGTGCCAGAATTAGTTGAGGAATAATATATGTGCAGTTGACCCTTGAACAATCTGGGTGTGAACTGCATAGGCCATTTTGCACACCGATTTATTTCAATAAATACTATCAACATATTTTCTCTTTCTTATGATTTCAATAACATTTACTTTTTCCCAGCTTACTTTATTATAATAATAGAGTATATAATACATGTAACATACAAAATATCTGTTAATTAAATGTATGATATCAGTAGGCTATCAGTAGTTAAGTTTTGGGAGAATGAAAAATTACATACTAATTTTCAACTGTGGGATGTCAGCACCACTAACCCTCACGTTGGCTGTTTGAGGGTCAATTTGTGTATATATAATGCATATTATATGTATTTCATACATAAATTTATATATAAATATACATAAATTTTTAAAATCCTATTCTTAGAAAATATAGAAATGAGGTCAAAAAGCCCAGTGACTATAATGCTTAGTTATGCAAAGGGCAAATTTCTGCTCTTGTTAAAATCAGCAAAGCTTTAGACAGGTACATTTATATATCTAAATCCCTTGGCAATATAATCCAAACACCACTCTAGTTATTATAAATGAACTAGTATATATGCTTATCAAAATATGCTAAATTCTTTTATACTGGTACTCTGTTTCAGCAAGAGCTAAATTTCAGATATGCTGTAAATCTGAAATACAGAATTAACCAATTACAGTAATGACAGAATAAGAGAAATATGCAAAGAAATATTCCTCATAAACTGAATAATACCATTGGCAGTAGGTATTCCTTTTAGTGAAATGCAGTTTTACTAAGACTATAGTTTGTTTTCATTATATTTTTTAAACTTCATGCTACCTTATAGGAAAAAAATCAAGTTTCCATTGCTGGAGAACTGTAACTAATTTGTGTAATGACAACATCGTTTACAAGTAATACTTTATTAAAACTGAAATTACTGATTATTATATCACAAGTTGCAGAAGAAAACTGATCTTAGATGTTATAGCTACATTACATAAATATTATGATAACTGTATATATTTCAAATTTGAGAAATGGTATTTGCCATCAGACGATGAGTTTCATATAATGAAAGTTAGTAAATGAGATTATGAAAATAACTGCTGATAGTTACCCTCCAGAAGGATGCTTCTTGTTTCTCAAATAATTAAGAGTTACTGTACTTCACATAACAATCCATTTTTAGAAATCTCATCTCTAATACTCTTATATGAATAGAAAACATTAGATCAGGTTTTATCATTATGTATATTATATTTGTACTGGATTTCTTATGAATCCAGTTTTATTCTGTGGGATCCTAAGCATTTTTATGAACTCCCAAGTAGGAATGAAAAAAACTGGAGTTATTTGAGGCTGGAAAAATGTCTGATTTGAGTGGAACCTGAAATATAATCTGCAAACCACAGCTCCTCTTCATTTTATGTATATTTCAAGGGAAATTTAATTCAGATGTTTCTGATTAATGTACACTTAGCTCATCAAACTTGCTGTGCAAAAGTTATTTGATTTCCAGGAAGCCTTTTTCTTTGCAAGACATTTTCCTGTGTACAAGGAAGTCTAGTTTTGCCCAAGTTAGATGGTATGCAAAACTGGAAACACTTCTGGTGCTTTTAAAAATGTATCTGAGTTCATACTTTTGTCTTCTTATGAAAGCAGTACAAGAAAATAACTGATATACTAGAAGTGACTTAATCAAACTCTCCAAATTAGAAAAATAATTTGTGAATTTACATTACACTGAACCATACCATCTTTGACTGCAAAATGGCTAACATATGTTAGGAAAAGTAATGGGAAGAAATTGAATCAAAAGTCAAGAAGTCTGTTTTCTAACTTCAGTTCTGCTACACACTTTCTATGTGATTCTCTAAGAATCACTTAAAAAAATCTTATCTGTAACATGAGATTGTTTGATAGCATGAATTTCCCAGAAACAATTCTTAAAGATATGTCTAATTTCTAAATTCAGTATACATTTTATCAATGGTAGAATATATATAGTTGTGTCCCTAAACACCACCGAAAAAATCTGCTTTGTCTCAGGTGATCATCTTTTTTTACATTAAAAAATTTTTATTGTTGTTCAAGTACAGTTGTCTCCATTTTCCTGCCCCACTTTCCCCTGCGCCACTGACCCCCACCTCCCAGCCTCAATCCTATCCCTCTTTGGCTTTGTCCATGGGTCCTTTATTCACTTAAGTTTATAGCAAAATACATTTTGGTCAAAATTCACTAACTAAAGTCTCACAAAAATATTTTCTTTGATGTTTTCCTGTTAGCTTCCTTTTTGAAAATAAAGCAAAATTATGACAGGAACTGAATTACTGGTTGTTAATTTTTCAGATTTGACATATAACTTCTACAGCTATTACATCAATGGTTTTTGCATGAGAATTACTATAACAATGACTACCTTAAAACACTGAAAAATTTGAGATTATTTCATTAATTATGATAGTTTGTGTTATGCTGCAGTAACAAACAACCCCCATGTCTCATTGACTTAAGGCAGCCATAGGTTATTTCTTGCTCACATTACTTGCTCTTTGTGGGTTGTCTCGAGGCCGCATCCAGATTGCCACTCAGAGATTTAAACGAACGGAAACTTCATCTTAAAATTTATTTCACAATCATAACATCATTGGAGAGACATCAGTGGGAGAGACAGTAGTTAACTGGTTCTCAAAGCTTTACAGAAGGTGACACATAACTTCCGCTTACATATTAGCGACCAACACAAGTTATCTAGCGGCACATGAACTTCAAAAGGATAAGGAAGCACAAGTCTATCATGTGCCTAGGAAGCAAATGAGAAATAAATGGCAGATGGCATAAATTACTTGCACAGACACACACACACCTCACAAATGTAAAGTCGTATGTAGTGTAGCAGACTGATTAAGAAAAGTAAAGTTGACTGACTATTTTTAGATTTTTGAAATCAAGAAGAGAATGTTTTTTCTAGTTCAAATATTGCATTTTGCCATGTATAATGTGCACGCACATTTTTGCCCCAAACTTTCAGGAGAAAGAATCTTTAATTTAATTTTAATTAATTTTTTATTCATAAATAAAACCAATTATCGTATTCCAAGGTATTATTTTGCATATAGCTATTGTTATTGCTTTCTAGAGTTACATTTTTAATGCATAAGTATAATTAAAAGAATTAAAAGCATTTATATAGATACTGCATTAATATTACCCATGTATAATGCACATCTTTATTTTTCCCTCAAAAATTTAGGCAAATAAGTATGCCTTATACATAGCAAAATACAGGTAATTTAAAAATCATATAATTACATATCTTCTAACCTCTATTCAAAATGTTAATTCAAAATATAAAATCTTATTATTATTCCTTATGCTAAAAATTACTTTTTAAAATGTTTTTATAAAATACTACACAACACAAAGAAAGAAGGCACTCCTACCCTTCACGACAGCTTAGATGGAACTGGATAGCATTATGCTAAGTGAAATAAGCCAGGCAGTGAAAGACAAATACCATATGATTTCACCTATAAGTGGAACCTAATCAATAAAACAAACAAGCAAGCAAAATATAACCAGAGACATTGAAATTAAGAACAACAATAAAGAAACAGCAATAAAGAAACAACAAATAAAGAAATAAAGAAACAAATATCCTTTATAAAGGACAATAACCAGAGGGGAGGCGGGAGGGGATGAAGGGAGGAAAAGGGGAAGGATTGTCAGGAACAGTTATAAAGGACACGTGGAAAAAACCAAAGAGGGGTAAGACTGAGGGTGTGAAGTGAAGATGGGTGGTGCGGAGGGGAGTGGTGGGGGGAAATGGAGACAACTGTACTTGAACAAGAGTAAAAAAATAAAATTAAAAAAAGAAAAATAATATTTTGTCACATTGTCACAGTATGTGAAATTCAAATTTCAGAGCCCATAAATAAAGTTTTGTTGGAAAACAAAAACAAATAAATAAATAAAATCATTTTGCCACTTTTTAGTGATATCTATGGCTTTAGAAAAATTTACTGATGTGGACTCCGTCCAGAGGGGTCCGTATGTTGTGGACGAGATGAACAAATTCACACAGACTACCGATGTCCTGTGGAGAAAAAGGGACAGCACGACCACTCTGAGTGAGAGAGAGCGGTCAACCCTTGCCTAGACAGGCTTGTATTGCTTTTCTGGGAGCATTACCTCAAGGAAGGTCCTCATTCATCACTGTCAGGCAGTAAGGATCAAACAATAGATAACATTCAAAGAACTATGAGGACTTATTCTGAGTCAGAGTCAGTCAGCTAAAGGGCCATAAAACTTTGGGAAACAAACTCATTTTATGCTTGGACCCTTATCAGGAAATTGAGGACATTCTTAGCAAAGCAGGTTTCACAGAATTTTATGCATTCTTTCTTAGGCCTGATCTCCCTGGGGAACTGTCCGTTCCTGCTTAGGGGTGCACCGCCTTCCAGCATTGTTTCAGGCTTAAGTCAGGCAGAAAAGTAAGGTGGCCAAGAGATTAGGAGACTTTTTGCAGACAGAATGAGGACTCAGGCTATGTCAAAGCCAAGGGGTGAGGGTCCATCACCCCTTTTTTCTATAACCCCCCAAGGCCTTCCCTGAGGGCCCTTTCACAGCCATGCCTATCTTATGTGGTCCCTCCTTTGAGGAATCTTACCCGTCATTGGCTAACTGGTCATCCATTTGGGGCCAGGCAGGGTGAAGTAAAGGGGTCAGAGGCGGTGCCCCTGCCAGGAAGATAAGCTTTGTCTCCTTAGTGGCTTATTGTCCCAAGGTCTCTTTACTCAGCCTTAGCCATGGGGGGTTACAGCTTCTGAAACCAGGCAGGACAGTCAGTTGCCAACAATTTACCACAATTTTAAATAACAGTTAATATTCCATTTACTTTATACATATCACATGTACTTTTATTTATACATATCATAGGTACTCTGTGCTGAGAGTTAATAAAGTTATTTCTAATCTTTGGCCTCAAAAAGAAGCAGTTGAGTTGTATTGTCTTCACTCACATATCTTAAAGTATTGCATTGATTTATTACCATTCTGGGTGTGTTAATAGTTGTACAATAGATGTGTCAATTTAAGTCATGACCTATTGGAAGCTTCCTTGGTAGATGAAGAACTGCTAACTCAAGTCATCCTTTATCCCTCCCTGAAGACTTTCCAATATACTTTGAGCTCAACTTTCGGTCCCTGTATTGTTTAGTAGTTATATCTAAAAATCAATAATGTTAATATTGTTTGAACTATTTTAAATACTGTAGAACCAAGTAGTGTAATTTTATTATATTTTTACATAGTTTATTAAGTTTCCATTTGTGTAGCTAGAGTGAAGTTACCTGAAGTTATTCCAAAGTTACTTGATTCTTATTCAGCTCCTGTAGTCTGCTGAATTTTTTAGAAACACCTAAGTGTTGCCTAACAATTTTTTTTATTTTGTAGGGAAGATGAGGATCTTGGTTCACTGCTAAAAGACCAAAGATACAAGAAAGAAATATTATTTCAATGTATTCCTTTGTTCATATTGTATTGATTCTTTATCTGTGCTACCATGGTATGCATATATTCATACACCATTTATTGAGTTGAAATTAAAGCTTCTGTACTAGACAACAAACTCCTTGAAGACAGGGCTCACGTCTTACTCATTTTACCTCTAGAACTTAAGTCAAAATTTGGTGAAATTAAACCTTTATTGAGTATGAAGCAGATGCCAAACACTTTATGAAGTATTTTCAGATGTTTAATATCACTTAATCTCCCTAAATGCTCAGGAAAGACAATAGAATATTAAAACTCCTATAATGAAACTGAAAATACCCAGCACTGCATCGGCACAAAGACAGGATTTACTCTTGGTTATTCTGACACTATGTCTGATCATCTCTTCTTAATATCCTATTGTTTCAAGAATGCAGAGTCTGGAGCAAAGGAAATAAGCAATAAATATGTGTTGAATGCACCAAAGTGATCATTATTTATCACTGAATTTTTAAATGCAGCCAGTAAAATGGTAGTAGGCTTTGGGGAAAATTTCTGAGAGATACCCAAGGGACCAGGAACACAGAGCCTGGTTAAGCCTTACAGTCAACCCCAGGAGATTCTAGAAAGAGGAAAAGCCATCAGGTATTTGAATCATTAAAAGGGCAAAGTAGCTGCGCACCATCAAATGATTTATTATGAAACAACAGGCAAAGTGGTGGTAACAGTGGAATGACGCTCATAAACTAAATTGTTCTGTTAATGAGATTTTGCTCTGCTCTTCTTTCCTTTTGTATAGCTACTTATTAAGATACTATTGCAATTTCTATCAACTGTCTAACCCAGCCACACACAAAAATATATATATATATTTATTTATTTAAAGATAATGAGAGTGTATCTAATAGACGTGAGAGACAATACCCATAGAAGAAATCCAATGCAATGCAATTAATTAGATTTTTTTCTGTTATTTCTGATTTGTTTTTCATGGGAGTCAGATTTTTGGAGGTAAACAATGTTTTCAGGCAGATATTTACATTCCTTTAATTTACTAAATTAAGAGCTTAGCATAGAGATAAAAAGATAGAAAGATGGATATAGCTTTAATACAATACATTTTGATCCCATCCATTATAATCTGTCAAATTTTGCAACCCTAATATATTTTGATTCTTATTTTCTTCTGGTTGAAATATTTTGATAATTCCTATAGTAGGGATTATTTTAAATCTCATGCTCATATATACATCCCTACAGTCACTTTCATTAAGTTCCAATAGATCAGTTTTGTTTTTCTTTAGAGCTAACACATATATGTTGTGCTGTATTTTCCTATGGGAAACTTTGATATGTTCTGCTCCCTATGTTTTCTCATTTTTACTCTTCTATATTCAAACTGATTCTGCTCACTTCAAGCTCATTTTGAATTCTTAACTAATTTTCTAGAGGGAAAGAAAGAACTTCCTCTCTGAAACATTCTCTTCAGCCTCTGTCAACATGAAACTTAATGAACTTGCTTCTAAGACATACTTAGGACACTGATGAAAATGCTAAATAGTATTGTTGATGTTAGTGGTATTATAGAATCAGTTCTGCAAGGTTGTATTTCTGTCATCTTTGAGCTCATCATTGTGACTCTCAGATGACACAATTGGCTTTTTAAGTGAAGACAGGTACATCTACTTATTATGTAACACAAATGTGGTCTTACTTTAGATCACTGTACCCTTTCCAGGATGATGACAAAGGTACCAATATTGTTCAAGTCATGTACTGCAAGATTTTCAAAATATAAACAATAAGAGGCAAAACATTTACTTAACATGAATTCAATATTTTTGAAATAAAATTAAAACATACTTGGATAGCTTTTAAAAGAACCCAAGAAACCTAGGGGAGCCAAATCACAAGTGGACTGAAGGGAATCTATCTAGATTTATTTAAAATAATTGTTCAGATTTCCTTAGTTGGTATTGTGAAGAAAATATTTGCATCTCACCCTCAAACTCATATGTTGAAGACCTAACCACAAATTTGATGGTATTAAAAGTGAAAACTTTTGGAAGTAATTAGATTTAAATGAAGTGGAGCCCACATGATACCAGTAGTTCCCTTATAAGAAGAAAAGATACCAGAGCTTCTTCTCATCACCATATGAAGACACAAGGAGAAATACATGTCTTAGTGAATCCAAGAGAGGGGAGGGGGGAGGGAACAATGGAGGGATGGGGTTTCAGGAGCTACTATAAAGGACACATGGACAAAACCAAGGGGGAGAGTGGAAGCAAAGGAGGGAGGTGGGTTTGGCTGGGGTGGTGGGGAGAGGAGGGAGGCAAATGCAGACAACTGTAATTAAACAACAATAAAGTAACTAAAAAAAAGAATTTATATGGTGACCCAATGTCATAAATCTAAATGGTAATTTAGTAAATCTTCAGACATAGTAGATTAGACATATTTTTAATATTTTTAAAGATTTTATTTATTTATTAGCAAGAGGGGAAAGGAGGGAGAAAGAGAAGGAAACAAACATCGATGTGCTGCCTCTCCCACGCCACCCCCCACTGGGGATCTTGCCTGCAACACAGGCGTGTGCCCTGACTGGGAACTGAACCAGTGATATTTAGATTCACAGACTAGCACTCAACCCACTGAACCACATCAACCAGGGAAAATTAGACACATTGATGGTAGCAGGTGTTTGGAGAGATGGGCATGAGAAGGAACACAGTATACTACTATATCAAATTTTGCAAAAATCACTGCTTATTAAAATCTTACTTTAGGCTGAATATTCTTTATATATACTTGACTTGAAGATCCCTTGCTATAAGACTGCACGGCTACCTTTTCCTAGCAAAAACAAATAATGTTTCATAAATCTGTGAACAAGAAAGTATTTTTTAATAAATATGTATGTGTCCCTCCCAACTTGAGGGTGTGACTGCAGCATTTTGAGGCACGTTGCTTGCTAAAAGGGCATATGCATCATACACATGCTTCTCTGCTTTGCAACTGATTGATGACATGGTGATTTTTTCTCATTCATGCTGGTCTTTAGGGTAATCACTACAGTTATTTTTAATATATATCATTTACATCATTAGCACCCTAGTCTCCCCATCCCCCCAAATCTGAGAGTATTCAAATGGCAAAAACAAAACAAAAGTGGCTTTTTAATTTAAAAAATCTCTCCTAAATCCATGTACAGTTTTAAGGAGGGAGGGAAAGAAGGAAGGGGGAATGGAGTGAGAAAATGCAAAAAGGAAAGAAGGAAAAGAAAGTACTAGAAACAGAGTATTGAATGGAGACAAAGGATTCTCCGTTTTCATTTCTGAAATGGATGTGCTGGAACAAGATGGGTTCCTCAAACCACAGAAAATATAATACAAATTTACTCATTAAAATTATAATAATTTTTATTTTAATGAAGAAAAATCCACTGAAAAATCATGCCATGTAAATATGGTTTTTGTTTCAACTTCTGTCCATAGTCATGTTTCTGTGTGTGAAATGTATTTCCCCAATGAGTGATTTTCCACATTTGCCCCATATACTCCCCTTCTCCCTGTCTCGGAACCTGTGTGTATTTTTCTTTTATAAACTTTGACAGAAAAATTGAGGACTTTGTACCAATTAGATAATAAAAATAACTTCCCCTATTTCTCTCTATTACTCAGGGAAATCTCAGTTGTGCTCTTTTCTTATTTCCTCAAGTTATATATGATCCTAATACATGCTCATTAATTCAGACACACTGAACATTTATTTTATTTATAATATTTGCTCCTTGGTATTCTCTGGAGATGCACATCTCAATTTTATGAGTGACTTGGGGGCAAGTAGTTATGCAGTCATGCTCCGGCCTTGCCTCAGTGCCACACATTCCAAATGTTGACCGCTCAGTCTACAGCCCACAACCACACATCACGGTCACAATTCCAGTTACACAATGTCCTAGTGCAGTATTTCATGTCATGCTTTTGAGAGAGGCGATTCCTGATTAGCCCCTGCATTTCTCCTGCTTTTAATGTCTGGGCCCATTTGGCTGCTGACCTATTATAAATGGGGATGGCGAGTATGTCTTTGGTCTCCTGTAGCTGTAGAGGGCTCAGAGCAGACATAAAACAGGCCTACAGCCCCACCACATCTGAACAGTGTTTCCTGCGTCTAGTTCTCATTTTTACACTTGGCATGAGCTGCAGTGACCTTTACCCTGTTCTTAAAAGGGCTGCCTTTTATGGAGGTTAAGAGTGACTTGGCCCCCAAGATTACAAAGTCCTAGGCTCCCACTGAACTCCAACTGCGCCATATGTGCATGATGCTGTGAATGCTGATTTAGTGGTATGGGCAGCGGTCCACCAGCGCCGAGCACACTGAGATCACCACAATTATGTGACTTGAAGACATTTGTGTGCCCCACTGATCATTACCAGAGTTATGAAATTTAGGCTTGGGGCTGCACTTATCTGCCGACTCGGCAGCATTTTGACCACATGAATTAATGATAGCACAGAAAGTACTTTCTACAGCTACTTGTAACTTTTCTTATTAAAGTAAAACGTGGGACTTGTCCTGAAAATAGCATCTCAAACACCATTGCCGCTGGATAGAGCCATGCACGTGTATTTATCCTGTTCTACACATACCGTGGATTTGGCTCCATGTGTAGCACCAAGCGTGTGGGATCATTTGACCTAAAATTTAATAAATTAAATGTAGGCTTCTACAGTTTATTATTTAAGAATTTCATCCATAAGAGATGGTGGGAAAAACACATTTCCCTCTGCTTGCCATTAGTGTGATAGTTTGGGTATTTCTGAAAACTTTTACAGGACAAAATCCTTCAGAAATAAATGTAATGTTTACTAAATGAAGAATTCTCACTTTTGCAAAGCTGTAGTGTAGTTTTACTATGAAAAAAATTTTTGAGGTTGTAAGGGCATTTGTTTACTACAGACTTTTTTGATTCTACTTTTAATACAAGTCAATGAAATACATATAAAAACTTATTTATTCACCTTATACATTTCTCTTGATTTTTCGTTATTTTGAAGATACCATTTTAATCAGACCATCTCAGATAAGAATAGAGACCTTTTTATTTACTATGAAAGCTGTAAATCTACTACAGATCATTTAAAATGTATATTATTTTTGTTTGCCTTATCCTTTGCTCAAAGCCCTTGAAATAACAATAGAAATAACTCTTTAGTGAATTAGCCCAATCAGGTCAAATGCATCTATCTGGAGTAAATAAGTGAGCATAGCACAACACTATTTCTCGTCTGTTTATCCCTCCCACTGATAATTTGTGGCTTATTTAATTAGTAGCTTGACCCAGTCACGAACTCCGGAAAAGATAAGGTTGAGGATATATCTTTATCATTTTCTATTTACTGTGTCAAAAAAAATAGAATCCTAATGCCTAAGTGTCATTGAGGTCTTAAAATAAAGAACTGAAAGTAATTTTTATTCCTGAATTTAGATTTCTGAAATTAAATAAATGATTTCCTCTCTTGCTAATCCTTTATTTGGCAAATCTTTCTCAAATAACATTTATATTTCCTTTTATATTGATACATTTCATTACATTAGAGATATATTTCATATAAATTGGTACCAATATTCTTCTTTACTTGCCCAGAATAAATTATCAACAGCCGTAGGTAAATGAAATATCTAAGTGCATTGCATTTACAGAAAGAAAATAAAATCCTGATTTTTATCTTAAGTTCTAATTTAATAAACCATTTTTTCCTCTTTCTTAAATAATATATGTTCTCTACATAGAAAATCTGTAGTGTATGCTTGTGTGTGTGTGAGACAGAGGGGGAGAGAGAGAAGCCTATGAGGGATAATGAACTAGACAAGGGACTTAATTAGTACTTTGATTTGTCACATTGTATCAGTAAAATAGGGGAGATTTTATAGTGTAATATGAAGGAATAAAAAATCTTCTCCCTGCCTTTGATTTGCTTAATATATAAAGGTGGACAAATCCAAATGAAAAATGACTAAAAACCCTTAAGTAGCAATATTTTTTAAAGCTTACACTAATTGCATAAATGCATAACAGCATTAAAGAGATTCTGTGAATTTAAAATTGAATTACTCTGCCATATTGAAAAAAAAAAAAACTAACTCTTCCTTCAACTATCAACTTTAACATTTGAAGTTTTATCATATAGATCCTGAAGGCACTTTGCTTCCTGCAGAAAACTCAGTGAAGCTGGACAACAGTTTAATCAATATGCTCGATAAACTGTTAGCTCACCTAATTGAGGGGAGGGCAAAAATAACTTAGAGCATTTTATTTCATTGACAACAAGCCTTGGATGCACAGCCGGCTGGACTTTTTTAAGTAGAACACCTCTCCCCTCTCCCCTGGATCATCTTATCAGAGGTCACACAAATAGGCTTCTGTCCAGAGTCTTAACCCCAACAGAACTTTGAGAAGAAGTGAGAACAATACGTGTTGCTTTTTCAATTGTTTTAGAAAATAGCGATGTATTTGTCCCTCACCACCTGGCTTGCTTCACTTAGCATAATGCTCTCCAGTTGTATCCATGCTGTTGCAAAGGGTATATAAATTCCTTCTTCCTCTCTGCTGTGTAGAATCCCATTGTGTAAATGTACCATAGTTTCTTTTTCCTCTCATCTGTAGATGGGCACTCAGGTTGTTTCCAGCAGTAGGCTATTGTGAATTGTGCTGCTATGAACGTTGGGGTGCATAGGTTCTTTTGAATTGGTGTTTCAGGATTCTTAGGGTATAATCCCATAGTGGAATTGCTGGGTCGAAAGGCAGTTCCAGTTTTAGTTTTCTGAGGAAATTCCATACTGTTTTCCACAGTGGCTGCACCAGTCTGAGGGACAAATACAATATGATCTCACCTTTAACTGGAACATAGTCAACAAAAGAAAAAAGCAAGAAAAACATAACCAGAGACATTGAAATTAAGAACAATATAACAATAGCCAGAGGGGAGGGGGGAGGGGACAATGGGGAGAAGGGTTTTCAGGAACCACTATAGAGGACACATGGACAGAACCAGGGGGAGGAAGGAGGCA
>PVJI01001119.1:93928-160879 GCA_004026765.1 Micronycteris hirsuta | reverse complement strand
AGGATGTAGACAACTGTAATTGAGAAACAATAAAGTAATTATTAAAAAAAATAGCAATGTATGAATTCATACTTTTGCAATTAGTAGCCCTAAGCATTGCTTCCCATTATAAGGCATACCTTTTTTACATTGTAAATTTTACATTTTCTGTAGGACAATATCTTGTTAGAGAAGCAGGGGCAGGGGAAGGGTGTCCCATGACACCCTGTTCTACTGAGACTATGGTTGATTAATGAGTAGATTTTTTATGTCTATCATATCTCATTATAGGAAAAAGAAATTTGTGTGTTATTGAATGTCCTTGGGCAAGGTGCTACCACCTCAGTTATTCACTGCCAAAGGCATGAAAAGGTAATCGTCACTTATTTTTTCCCACAGATAGGAAATGATGAGACATAGGAAAACTAACTTACAGGACATTCATAACGCTGTCGGAAAGCCCCAGCGCTTGTTTTATTCTGGTTTCATTTGATCGTTAAAAAATGTACCTCTAGGGTATTTAATGCATTTTTATGCCAGGACCTCACATGAGTTGGCACCAGGCTATGTCATTGCCCTCAAACCGGAAGAATGGTACAGTTTCTAGAACAAGCTCCAAAGTGGCTTGGTGAAGAGGTTTGGGTAACAAGGCTGGTTCACTTTTTTTCTTGTTCCTCAACTCTCAGGAGACGTTTGGCAGATAAGCGCTCTTTAAGCAATCAAATGTCACTGTAAAGTTAGCAGCTGTTATCTGTGTTCTGATTTACACTTTTATCTGCTAATATTTCTCGTTACTCCACATTTAACAAATTAAATCAGCCTTTTTCAATCAGTGATAAAGAAGCATTTTGGGGAAGTCCACCAAATATAACTAAGGATCAAGTGCTGCTTTGCTTTTGCATAATTTTGGTCCAGACTCAAGTCAGTCTTTGATGATGATTGATGATGATGATGATGATGGTTAAAAAGCTGAATAAAATCTTCAGATTTAGGAGGTTGTGAAAGAAAGGAGAGCCCTGTGTTATTGTGATATCGTGATGCCCACAAACCAGAGAGGTGTGCTTCATAATTTGACCTCACATTGCAAAAGGCTTCGAGACACTCTTCTCACAGAGTTGCAGAACGTAAGTGGTGATTGTTTTCTCCTCATCCACAAAATCTGCTGAAATAGTTTCTGCTTCCCTTATGAACCGAAAGGTACTTTGTAACTGACATGTCCAAGCTCTCTGAACTGGGAGAATAGTAATGTAAGAGTGGCAGTAGCAGAAAATTATGAAGTAAAGTTTGAAGTTAATTTAGATAGTACTTGGATAATTAGATAGGGATTGTTTTAACTCTTCTGTACTGCAGCTGGTCTGCTAGCATGAAATTCTCAAAATATAAATCAATTCCACCCCACTGAGAGTTTTGTTTTTCTACCTTGTGATTAGAAATGGAAGCTTCTCATCATGAAAGAACAACCATAAAACCTGTTTGCAAGGCAGATTTCAGTTTGTGTACAAGATCAAGTTTGTGCGAATTGTAATCTTTAAGAACCCACAGGACCTCATTAACTAATGACCTTGACAAAAGTAGTGTGGATAACAATGCCCTTGACCACTGACATAGAACAGACATACTTGGTATCTTTCATTTTAAATAGTAATAAACATGGGTGCTATATAATACGGTATTAAATACAAAGTACTGAATACATGAACGCCATGCTTCATCAACCCGCATACAGTCAATACCCTCTGAATCATGTGAACAGACAATTAAGATGAGATACCAATGGTAATACACATTTTAGAAATCCTTATAAGTAATGAATGCCAATACAAGCAGAGATATAATTGTTCGCCTCTATAATTGATATAGATTTCTCAAAGAACATCTGGTATTAACAAAGTATATTGAAAAGATTACTTGTGTATCATGTGCTAACAAAACATAAATTGATAAAAATAATTTTGAGAGCAATTTGGACTAGTTTAAATAATCTGAAGTATAGTTTGACCCTTAACTCAAGAGTCACCTTTAGAAATTTATTCAGAGGAAATGAATTTGATTTGCTATAAAAACAAGCTACAACCCTGGCTGGTGTAGCTCAGTGGATTGAGCCCAGGCTGCAAACCAAAGGGTCGCCAGTTCGATTCCCAGTCAGGGCATATGCCTGGGTTGCAGGCCAGGTCCCTAGTGGGGGCCATGTGAGAGGCAACCACACATTGATGTTTCTCTCCCTCTCTTTCTCCCTCACTTCACTTCTGTCTAAAAAGAAATAAATAAATAATATCTTTAAAAAAAACAAGCTATAATTGCAAAAGCATAGAAACAAACAAAACCAACAATGGGAGAATGGTTGATTGAATTTTGTTGTACACATACGATGCAGTATTACTCAGCACTAAAAATGTTTTTATAGTATTGTTTTTGTAAACGTTCATGTTTTTATAGTATTAAAGATGTGAAAGTGCTCCTACTTGAGTTAGAAATTAGAGTATAAAACTACCCACAGCGTCTGATTCACAGTCTGTAAAATATATGTATATCACTTTTGTCTAGATGACAGCTTAGGTGATCGTATCACTTAGTGTATACATCGAATCCCTTAGACACAATGTTCAATTATCTTAAAAATCATTTGCCCTACCAGCAGTGAAGTCTCTGTATCTGTCTAGCTGTTTCTCTGTTTAATGTATTGCTATAAATTAATGAATAATAGTTTTCTATTTCCCTTTAATAATATTTCTCTTTTATTTAGTAATGCATTTAGTAACATTTATTTATAGTTCTGATATTTTAAATTTGTATTATTTCTCTTTTTTAAAATTATAGTTGTTTGATGTTTATCAAGTCTATAAATCTTTTCAATGAATCAACTTTTGTCTACTTTCCATTTCATTGATTTGTGCTCCTATTCAACTGCTTTCTACCAACTGTTTTTTTGTTATTTACTAATCAATTTTAGAATTTCTTATTTATGAAATTAAATTAATAATGGTAAGCCTTTCTTCTTTTTTAATATAAATAATTAAAGTATAAATCTCATACTAGGCACTGCCTTACTAGTGCATATTTTCCACATACACTCTGCTTTTATTATCACTCAATTTGACATATCTTCTAACTTCCATTGTATAATCTATTTTATACTTTTGTGATTTAACAGTGTTTTATATAATTTACAAATATTTGAGTACTTTATTGATTTGTTTTCTCAATTTATTATTTAATTTAATTATAGTCAGAAAATCCATTTGAAATCTTTTAATTATTTGAAATTCATTGAGACACTTTTAGGTCCACTTTACGGTCTATCTTATAATTGTTGAAATGGTTGGGTTTAAAACTATTATCTTGTGCCCCGGCTGGTGTGGCTCAGTGGACTGACTGAGCACAGGCTGTGAACCAAAGGGTCACCAGTTAGATTCCCAGTGAGGGCACATGCCTGGATTGTGGGCCACGTCTCCAGTACAGGGCACTTGAGAGGCAATCACATACTGATATCTCTTTCCCTCTTTTTCTCCTCTTCTTCCCCTCTGCCTAAAAATGAATAAATAAAATCTTTTAAAAAATCTATTATCTTGCTACTTATTTTATATTTTTAATGGACAATTAAGAAGAATATGGCCTTCTTCTAGTGATAGGTATGATGTTCTATGATTATTCATTAGGTCAACTTCATTGGTGGAGTACCACCAATAAGAATGGTTAGACGTCAGCTCCTTCAGGTTCTGCCTCAACTGCAAGAGCCACCGCACCAGAGGTCATATTTTTCCTGGGGAAGTTCCCATGAAATAAGTAAGAGAGTGTGTGGGAATTAAGGCACTGCTGGTTTAGCCTGATGTCTGACACCTCTGACAGGATATATTTTCCCAAAGATTCTCACGAGTTAAACAGGATTTGTCAGACCTGTGTCAGAGTTTGACTGGCAGTCTTACCTCTGTTTCATCTGCCCTTCACAGATGTTGAACTTGTATACTATCCTGCCACAAACTTCCACTCATGGTTTGCTTTAGCAGATCCAACCTGAGAATATTGTTTATATGTTTTTTGAAATTTTTCCAACCTGTTTGGTTAACTATTGCTAGAGGACAATTAAAATCTTCAACTATGGTTGAGGATTTCTCCATTTCTCACTTTTATTCCGTCATCATTTCTTCATGAATTTTTAAATTCTGTTAAGTCATACATATTTAGGATCATTATGTCTTCCTGATGAATTACTACTTTAATCATTATTAAATAGCTATCTTTTGTTTCTGTAATATTCTTTAGCAAGGAGTCTAATTTACCTGATCTGAACATAGGCACAACTTTCTTGTTTGTATAGTTTATATAATGAATCTTTTTCCATAACTTTAATTTCAACTTGATCTGTTCTTTATGTTTAACATCTGTTTCTTTTAGAAACAATAGATTTAGTTCTGGCATTTTTATCGACTTGATACAGTCTTCTCTTTTTGATAGGAATATTGTGCTCATCTACTTTTAATGTAGTCATTGATAAGGTTGGGCTTAAATCTATCATCTTGCTATATTTTATATATTTTTCTTTTATATTTGACTTCTCTCTTGCTCTTTTCTGGAATTTTCTTTAGACAATGGAATAATTTTTAGCATGTTATTTTATTAACTCTATTAAGTTCTTATTTATAATTTAAAAATTATTTTCTTAATGAACTACTTTAGGGATTACCATATGCATCCATAATTTTTCATTAAAAATAAAAATCAAGTCAGAGGTTAGGGATCTCTGAATGGAATGCAGTTGGGGACAAAATATTCTTAGTGCATTGTAAGGGTGTGATATACCTCCACTGAAGAGGGTAGAGGGAATGCTGACATATGTAATTTTGTAAAGGAGCAAAAAAAATAAAGTAACTGTATATAACCATTATACTTTAATTGGTAAAATTGTTTCTCATTGGAGTATAGGTTAAAATTCTGAACCACTGCAAATTATATAAGAATTGGTTAAATAAGTAAACAAATGTTAATGGTGGAAGCCAGGTTTCTTACCACTGGAGAGTAGGTTAACAAATAAATAAGGAAGAAGCTGGAATTAACCATGTGGTACTGATTATGTCAGAGTTATCAAAATGACCCTCGTGTTTAGCTTAATATAGATGCAGATGGGCAGCATGATTCCTCCAACTTTGTTCTTGCTCAGGGTCACTAATGCTATGGGGGGCCTTTTGTGGTTTCACAAAAATTTTTGAAATATTTGTTTTGGCTTTGTGAAATACATAGTTGGAATCTTAATAGGAATTATGTTGAATCTGTAGATCACTTTGGGTAGTATGGATGTTTTAATGATGTTAATTCTCCTTATTCATGAACACGGTATGTGCTTCTACTTTTTTGTATCTAAAATGTGGAGAAAGGGGAACCCTTTTGCACTATTGGTGGGAGTGAAGATTGGTGCAGCTACTGTGGAAAGAAGTATGGAGATACCTCAAAAAATTAAAAATTGATCTGCCTTTTGACTCAGCAATCCCACTTCTGGGAATATATCCAAAGGAATCTAAAACACTAATTCAGCCCTGGTTGGTGTGGCTCACTGAACTGAGTATTAGCCTGCAAACCAAATGGCTGTGGGTTCGATTCCCAGTCAGGGCACATGCCTGGGTTGAGGACCAGGCCCCCAGTAGGGGGCATGTGAGAGGTAACCACACACTGATATTTCTCTCCCTCTCTTTCTCCCTCCCTCCCCCTCTCTCTAAAAATAAATAAATATTTTTAAATCAAAACCATAAATTAAAAAATAAATAAATAAATAGAACACTAATTCAAAAGAACATAAGCATCCCTATGTTCATTGCAGTATTATTTACAATTGCCAAGATATGGAAAGAGCCCCTTACATGTCCATAAGTAGATGAGTGGATAAAGCAACTATGAGACATCTACCTAATGGAATGCAACTCAGCCATAAAAAAAAAAAGAAAAAGAAAAAGAAAATTTTACCCCTTGCAACAGCATGGATGGACCTAGAGAATATTATGCTAAGTGAAATAAGCCAGTAAGAGAAAGACAAATACCATATGATTTCACTGATATGTGGGATGTAATGGAAAAAAAAATGAACTAACAAAAAAAAAATAGAAACAGCCTCATAGAGAGAGAGCAGGATAGCAGCTAAGGAGCAGGAGAAAAGGGGGGTGGAGAAATTATGCATAAAGGAAAACAAACTCATGGACATGGACAACAGCGTGGTGATTGCTGGGAAGAGGAGAGTACAAGGGGATTAATAGTAATGTGGAAAAATACAATAAAAAAAGAAACCTGGAAACCATTACCTCAGGGCTGGTGAATGACACTTTTATCAGTGGTAACCCTTTAATACAATGTGATAAAAATGACCTTTCTCCTTTTTGGTCTTCCTTCCCCAAATCCATAGCCTTAGTCTAATTACAAGAAAAACATCAGATAAATCACAATTAGGAATATTCTACAAGATTTCTGATCGTTATTCCTCAAAACTATCAAGGTCATATAAAAAAACCAAAGTCTGAGAAATTGTCGTAGTCCACAGAAGCAAACAATGATTAAATATAGTGTAATATCTTGGATAGAATATTGAAACAGAAAGAGGAGATTGGTGGGGGAAAAAACTAATAAAATAAACAAAGCATAGAGTTTAGTTCAACCAACCAACCAAAATTGGCTCATTATTGTCACAAATGCACCACAGAAATATAAGATGTTAATAACAGGGAAAATTTAGCATGGGGTATGTGGGAACTCTTTGTACTATCTTTATTCTAAAATAAAAAGTTTATTATAAAATAGCTATTTAAAGTTAATGGTTTACCACTTCATAGCTAAAATATCACATAACCCACTTTGTATATTTTATTCTTTGTTGTTTCTAAAGAGATATCAATCATAAATGCATCCTTGTTTCTTCTACATAAAAATGTCTTTTTTTAATATTTTTATTGTTGCTTATTTAGTGTTCTTTTTATGCTGGCTCATTAGCAGCTGGACTATGATGGATAGAAGTATGACTTTTTTATATTTATCTTCTTTGAGACTTGCTGAGATTCTTTTATCTGATAAGTGTTGTTTTCATTACATTTCATTGATTGTCACATATTTTTCTGATATTTCTTTCTATTCATTTTTATGCCTAGATTTTAATATTTTGTGTGTTAACTATTGACATTGTCCCTTAAGCTTTGTTCATTTTTTACCCCCATTTTCTTTCTGTTCCTTAAACTGAAATATTTCTATTTATCTTTCTATAAATTCTCACAATCTTTCTTCTTCTATTTCTAATATGTTGTTAAATACATCTAGTGAGTTTTAAATTTAAGTTTTTTTTCATTTTAGAATTTGATTTGATTCTTTATAATAGTTTCTAATTTTCTGCTGAGATTTCTGTTTTTCATTAAGACCAAAAATTACATTACTTTGTTGACTATATATTTTTAAATATTTGAACATATTTATATTAGCTTCTTTAAAGTTTTTGTTTTCTAAATCCAACATCTGAACCAATAAGATTAGTTTCCCTTGCATATTATTTTTCCTGAACATGAGGCACATACTAGCTATTGAGAATGATACATTATAATTCTCTAGATTCTGTAATCTTCTCTTGGAAGAAAATTTATTTTTTCTAATAGTACAGTTACTGCATGATCAGCTTGAAGTAGAGGAAGCTCATTTTTTATGCTCTGTAAAAGTAAATCTGTAGAAACCCCAGTATTTCCTAACCCTTTCCTGTTCGGTAGGTCTCAGTCTTCAGAGTGGATCTCTTCAGGTCTAGATCTTGGACTGTCACAGTAGGCTAGAGAAGGCCTTTCTTGTTCTGAAAATGGCACTTTGTGTGTCTCTGTCCAATGCCTGAGGTCTTAATGAGGTGTTAATGATGCCTCTCCACTCTGGCTGGGCCAGACCCCAACATCTGTCAGTTCTGCTTAACCTCTAGAAATTCCATTTGCAACCCAGCAGAAACTATGTCCTGTTCAGCCAACGCCGCATATGTGCAGCCCAACTCTCGCCAAGGACACACAAAGGACCCTCATACCGCCTCCTGTGCAATCCCCTTCTCCAGTGGTATCAGCCATCCCAAGCACTGATTTCACCCTAGCAGGGTCTATTCGCCGTTCGTGGATTCTGGGTTCAGGGCATTGCAAACAGGGAAGCTGACCAGGGGCACATAGGACTTTCTTTCTGAGTCTCATTCTGTCAGAGATCAAAGAATCGTGCTGTTGTTGCCAGTGCTGTCACAGTGACTATCACAGAGAAAGTGCTCAGCATTTATACTTTGAGTATATAAAGAAAACGTTTGTCTCGTACATTTGCCCAATTTTATGATTATTTTCTATGAAACACTTGGTCCAGTAACAGTAATTCCATGGTATCCAGGAATTGAAATCCTCTTATTAAACTCTTAATCTCAATTGCATCTCATCCCCCGGACAATTTTTCTCTCCTCTGTGCTGACTCATAAATGAAATTCAGACAATTTTACTTGGGTATTCCAAAGATAAGACAAGAGCTTTGCATTTGTTATAGATGTTGCTGAATTTTCAAAAAGAGAGGGGATTTTATATCATATAAATGCTAATGAATTTAAGTTACTTATTAGGCATTCCTGTGAGTTAGCACATTTTGGTCAGTCTGCCCCTGAAAAATTCTGCCCGGTCATCTTTCTCTGTGTTCTTCAGTGTCTTCACACATGGCCTACCTCTTTCCCCACCTTTACTCCCTCTGCCTTCTCTACTCTCTCACTCCCAGATGTCTCTTCATCATTTTTATACATAGAAGCTAAGCTATTAGTCTCATTTTTATGCTTATTTTCATAGCGCTGCCCTAGGGTCTCATTTTCCACATCAAAAGAGCTTAGTTTCTTAAACAACATTGTGTCCCCAAGGAGAAATTTGGTGACAAATGATAAAATTATTATGTTGATAAATAAATATTTGCAGAGATATAAAAATATGAATATTCAAATACATTATTCAATATCAATTTAATTCATTCATTTGACAGGCTTTTATTAAAACCTTTTTTATATTTCAGGTGCTGATGTTAAAAAGACTAAAAATTCATAGTCCCTCCCCATAAAATTCGCTGTTCAAATGTGGAAGTCCAATCGACACAAAACAATTTGTCAAGTTCTATAACTAATGAATGTGTTTGTCATTCAACACAGAGAAGATCGTGACTCAGTCAGTAACAAAGGATTGTACTCAATTGTGCAGAGTGCAAACGGTCTGAACTCTAATGTCTCTTTCCCTCTGGAACTTCCTTGACTCTCAGACTATATAACTATGGTATTTACCATTCCTGCTCTGCATTTTTTTTTACAACTTTAATCACTGAAATGCCTCTATCAATAGATAGTAAGTTCTGGAATGTTGGCTCTGTATTCCCAGCATTTCCACAGTGTCTAAAATACAGCAAGTGTTAAATGATTATACTTTGTGTGAATAAATACATAAATGGGAAGGTTTGCAATGTATGTGACTTTTGATGCTAAACATGTAGATTTATTTGGCTGTTTTAGTAAATAATTAATGTCTTCAAAATACAGCCTTTCATCAAATTTTCATGTGTTTATTATTGCTACTCATAAGAATCAAATATTTTCTTTGCTGTTCTTCATATTTGTATAGATAAAATTATGGTCTTGATTTTTATACCTTCACTTTTAAAGAGGTATACATGCTTTTGTTTTCAATTTTTGTATGTATGATTTGAGGAAAATCTGTTTTACTCTGTACTGTTTTTATCCTTTAACAATGGCCATGTCGTTCAGTCTTTGAGGAGCTCACTCATTGATATATTCAGAGGATAGATGATGTGTGCCTTCTCGATTGACTTAATGCTGTGATTGCAGCAGGAGAAAAAAAGTATTTGTAGGTGTGTTAGAATAAGCGTCAAAGCCCCTCAGGCTGAACAGACAGGCCAAGTTCATGCTCCTGCCCGATGTTAGAGACCATCTGTCCCTGCCTCCTCCCCGGCCCGATGAGAGTGCATGCACCCTCACTTCAATGCTGGCGCACTCATATTCCGATGAGTAAATAAGGTGACAAGGAAGATTTAAAAAAATTATTTTATTGTTGTTCAATTACAGTTGTCTGAATTTATCCCCCTCCCCTCCCCTCACCTCAGCCATCCCCACCTCCCTCCCCTGCTTCCAGCCCCGCCCCTGCCTTTTGGTTTTGTCCAGGTGACAAGAAAGATTTTAATTTTGAAAGTTATGAGAAGGAAGGTGCACTGTCTGCTCCTTTAACACATTAATGTTTAATTGTTTAGAACCTATTTAGGGAACTGGCTATTTGGAAAGATTTATAATGGTATAGAATTGTCAGCAGGAGGAAACACCAGGACTCATTAAATAGCTCCCTAGCTTCTAGGCAGGACTGGATTCAAGCCTACCCCAACATATGGATAGCCTTAGGAAAGAAGACTTCTGACTTCTGAGATCATTTCCATACCAATTCACTGTCTTGAAATGCTGTGTTGTCAAAGTATGCTCAATTGGAAGATCTGACTTGCATTTTTAAAACAGTTATTTACTCCATGACATCATGCTTACAAATCCTACATGATCTTTTTTTTAAATCTGTATGATAACACTGATGGAATACAAGTAAAAATTAGGGTAAAAAAGTGAGTTTGGAAGAATGGCATGACTTTCAATCTTTGTGGAAAAACAACTCTGGGAGTTATATATACACTACAAATAACATATTCTTTTAATTGATTTCATTTTCATAATTCTCAGTGTTGATATATGTGTATTTTGCTTTATAAAATTGCAGATTTTAATATTGAAAAGTAATTCTGAAGTACAAATACTATTCTCGTTACTTCTTTGAAAGAATTCATTATACTTCTGGGCATTTAGAAGGAGGAGAAATTTGCAATGTTTAGAAGAAAGAAAACAACCAAATACACATGATTATTGGCATGTAACTCATAGAGGAATAGAAAAAAAAGATTTTTTTTCAAGGAAAGAAAATTAACCTTTTAATTAGAAGGTAATATTTAGTATTCTGGAATCCTCAGTGTTAATCTTGAGTTTTGAGATTAGGACAGCAGCTACCTGCTCTTGCTCTCTGGAACTGTACCTGTTGTGAATAGAACAGTGAGAGATGTTTGCTACCACCATCCTTTCCTTTCTGAGTTAAAAACCTCAGAGATAGGGGTTAAGAAGCTGTATTTGCAACAATCCTCTCAGGTAGGACCATTACATTTAGTCCTGGGACCAATTTAGAAAATGCAGGACCTGAAAGGTATGAGTGAAAGAGAGGTGTTGGTCTTTTACGTCTACAGCAGAAAACATAAAATAAGGAGCCCACTCACCCTGGAACCCTCCACACTGTTTTGCCCTTCTGTGATAACTCATTCCTGACATTTCTATCTACTAATTATGTTTCTTGACACTTATATTTTGGTTATATCTATCAAACTTCAAAGCATATGAGCATATCAAATGTATGTTCATTTTCTCCTCTTCCAAACATGGAGGATTATGAATGAAGGGCTTTCAGAAACTGTAAGTCTTTGGAACGGGCCAGCCTCAGGCCTATTGTAGGACGCTTCCACTCTGACTCTGGCTGGGCTATGTGACTTGTTAAAGCCAACAGGGCAGTACTAAATGGGACACCAGCCGGGATGTGAAAAGTGTGCATGTCCTTACTGCTACTGGAATCCTATGACCATTGTATGGAATGCCTGAGATAGTCCACTGTAGAATGAAAGACATGTGACCCTGTTAACCCCTGTTACCCCACTTTCAAATAGCTTTCAAATGCCACATATGTGAGTAAAGCTATCTGAGGTCACCCCACTACCAGGAGTTCCATGAGCAAAGTCACTTTGTATGTTTAGGGTGAAATTACAATATTATAGCATTAGATTTATTTATTCATTTATTAAGATAATCAAGATGTTAAAATAATAAAAGTTTCATGAGATAGGTTATTGAGGTATTTTCAGAAGACAGAAACATTGTTTTTTGTTTGTTTGTTTGTTTGTTATGGCTTCTGGTTCTGAGGTATTTGGACAACCTGCTGTGACTATATTTGTAATTGAATAATTTATATATTTATATTAAATAATTGATCATCCCATTGTTAAACTCCTAAATCTCCAACTGGGACATATGGATTCCTGTCGAAGAAATAGTATGTAAAACAAAGATCCTGGTTGTGCATATTTCCTTAAATACCTAATTACAAGTGTATGAATATTCACGAAGAGATGAACAATTCTTGTATAGAGATGAAGTCATCTATAGCTGATAAAGGTTCTTAAATGTGTTAAAAGGTGCAATGACTGAGATAATTCAAAATATGTTATCTTCTATACCGTATAAATATTAATGTGTATAAATATCTATCAAGACAGTTAAAATTGACTTTATAGTAAATACTACATCTTTGTCAATAGCAATATTTACTAGTAAAACAAAACAACCATTTTTAATGCACCCTCAACCCCTAAATTATTGTGCTGGGGTCTATGAGCCACTTTGGTCATTTAGTTTGCTGAAGCAGTTGTACATGCAAGTACCTAAGATACCTAAGGTCCAAGTATTACGGAAATGTTAGGTGTTGGGGGAATCAGTTAACTGGACAAGAGCGTGCCTTTGCATACATGTTCATGCACATGTATGTGTGCATTAATACATTGGACATCATTCATGATGAATCTTTGGGAATATCTGTGTTATTTATTTTTTATCATTTATACAGCAGCAGGAGAAAATAATATTCTTAGATATGCTAGAAAGAAGTGGCAAAGCCCTCCTGGCTGAGCATACCTGAGTTCACATATCTATTTTGGTGTATAGATTTTATATATAGAACTAGAAATATATGAGATGGCCCCACTTCGGTACTTCCAAAAAACTTACTAGTGAATGACATTTCTAACATTGACCAGAGCTTGTCTAGCTCCCAAGACAGATGTCAGATACATATCATTTTATTTAACACTCCTACCTTAAATCTCATGGAACTACTAAGTCAATATAGAGAGTAACACATGTACGGAAGCAAAAGATAGAGCAACTATTAATTCCACATACCCAAGAAAAGTATCATGATTCTTTATAAAATAAATCAACTCTCTCTGCCTCCATGGCATTTCAATTCACATGGGGACATGTGGACACCTGTTTATTTATAAAGCCTTCAGTCATGGAGATATAGATTCAGAGAGTTGAAACAAGAATAAAATAAAATGGATGGCCTCCTTCTAAATCCAACTGTGGCTTTCATCTTTGTCAGAAAATAAGCACATTTGGCAAGATTGGAAGCTTCAACTCCAGGCTGGTCCAAGTTGGCATGGAATCACCTTGACAGGCTCCCAGATCAGCAAGAACTCTGAGCTCTGAAAGGCTCCTTTTGCTAAATTTAACTTTCCCTGTATAAAAAGAATGAGATACTCTTGAGGAGAAGAAATAGATTCAAGATCAAGGAGAGGGGGTCATCAGGCTTAGTCAGCTCATAGACGTATGTAAGATGCCAGGATAAGCTAACAACAATCTGTAGGAGAGAAATGCTGAGTGTATACAAATTAGGATGTCCCTGCAAATTTGAAAAGATAAATGATTTATTCTGCTTTCTTTTCCTTGTAGGGCCATATCAGCTCTATTGTCTTTGGAGGCAGCTGAGCCCGGCAGTTAGAGTCAGAGAGATGAATAATTATGTTGTGTCTTGATTTTAGCAATTCTGGGTATGAAGGCTATTTGCAATGTTAGCTTTTGTAATTAGAAAGGACTCCAACTTTCTTTGGCCTAAATTAAATCTCTTCCTAAGACAGAAGCCAAAAAAATACATGTAACAAAAGTGTGGCCCTGCTGGCACTCTGTGACACTACCAGGCTGAGTCACCCCCACAGCATGAACTTTGAAGTCGTGGTATTTTTGTCTTTATTTAGGTTCACGATTTGCACAGAGGGCTGTACCTTTTCCCACATCACAGAGAGCTTGTTGGCAAGCCCTGCATGGGATGCTATAGCGTAAGTGCGGTAGTACAAGGAATAGTTTGGGCTCCTGTCACTGTAGACTACCAAGCTGTCAAACAGCACAAGAAAGTTACTTCAGCTAAAGAGTGTCTTAGTAATTCAAATATTGATACAAAGTCCTTAATCTCCTCTGCCTCTGGACACACATTTGCTTAATTCCAGCTTTATTTATTCCTCAGTCCCCTTTATTAGATAGCAAAAACAAAGTTTCTTCACCTGCCTGAGACAGAGCCTATGCCACAGGATGTAACCAGTTCCCTTTTTCATTATATTCTCATAGCTTTAGTATCTTTAGTCAGTCTGTACTGATGGAACATTTCCCAGATTTCATTCCTGTATCCGTGCAGCAGAAAACACTGTTTGCTAATCTAAAAATGCTGTGCCACTCTACAGGGAAAATCTCCTTGCTTTACTAGCTGGCATTTCCTCCTGTTCATTTTACTATTTAGAATTCAATCGTCTGAAAACCTTAGGAGGCATCTGTTCTAAACTGTTCATTTTACAATCAAGGGAATTAAACCTTCAAGATGCAGAGAAACTTATCCATACTCACACAGTTAATCAGTGAAATCAAACCAGAAATCAGAGCTACTGGCTCCCGGGGGCTTTTTTTCTCCGGTAAATATGCTTTCTAGAAGTTCCCAGAGTGTTCTTTTTTGACTCCCTTTCTATTCCCCACATCGAAAGAGAAAGAGAGAGAGAGAGAGAGAGAGAGAGAGAGAGAGAGAGAAAGGAGGCTTGTCCTGTTTATAATTCCTTGAATGTATATAAAACTCTCTCCTAAAGAAGAGATAAAGTGCTAAAGAATGATAAATACTTACTATAACCATCTTACTATATCTAAAACCATCAGTTTTCAGAAGGTGAATTGGACACTGAATGTTTAGATTTTTACATGTAGATATTTTTATTTCACCATTTGAGAGGCCTCGTGCAAAAAAAGAAACATAAAGAGAATGAATGCATGAATATTTAATGTTTTAAGAAACTTTTATTCACCTTAAAATTTTATTTTTCTCTTTTTTTGTAAAAAAATTATTTAAAAAATTAAATCTATTTTAAAATTGAGGAAAAAAACAAAAATCTGTCAAAAATATACAATAGAATATACATGTATATTTCACTAGAAGTTTCCATACTGGGAAAATATAGCTTTCCCAAAGGACTGGAAGTTCTCTAAGATTATAAAATAGTCTAATAATTATGTTATTATCTCCAGTTTCTGTTTTCAATGGAGAAAGAAGCCCCAAATCTGATTTTTCTTAAGCTGTTAAATCCTGACTTTCTTAGCCTTCACATCATAAGATTATTAGATAGTTACAAGCCTCTCTGCTTTGAATGTTGGAGTCCCTCAAAACTTGGGAGTACAAATGTAATATGGTTCCTGGGAGCGCCATGCCCAGCTTGCACTACTGATCAGAACAGATTGTCAAAGGACTTAATTTTTAGAAAGGATGGGGATAGGTGGTGCTTAATCGTGGGGCAGATGAAATTAAGCCAACTACAGTGTCTGATTTAAATCACATGAATGATTTGTATGTAAAGTATCTCCAGGTATGAGGAAATTTCTTTTGTACTCTGAAATCATATTACATGTTAAGTCAAAATCACAGATTTGGGAACAGTAGACCTGAGTTCAGTCCTAGATTTTGGTATTGATTAGAAACAAGGTTTCGAGAAAGTCATTTTATCTCACTAATACTAAATTTCCTTCTCTAACAGCAGGGGCGTAATAGTAGGTTAAGTGATCAGAGTGGTTGTGAGGAGTGGTGAACACATGGGAACTGCCTATCCTAGGACCCGTTTCGTAAGGCACAGCTGAAGAAATGAGGAGGCTGTTGCTCTGTGTACAAGAACAGCCGTTTGTGCTGGTCACGATTCTTTTGGTACACGCCTACAAATTTAAACCGTCAGGCCCTAATCTCTCTATATGTGTGCACTTCTGGGATATCTGATTTTAATATGCCTTCTCCCACGTTTTCTTCCATATGCTTCAGTTTGCCTAACTGATCCTCGGGCCTCCTGGAAAGTATCTTGCCTCTCAGTCTCACCCTCACGTTAAGCATTTGCATGGACTGTAACTAGGAACTGGCTACACCTATCTGCTCTTAAAACCAACTTTGTAACATCCTCCTCGGGCCAACTCAGTAGTCAAGAGTAGATGTCACTCTCAGACCCACAGGCAACAGGCCCAGTGGTGAGCAGCAAACTACACTCAGGAGAAAGCACTGACACATATAACAGAAAGAACTGGGTTTACTGGAAGTCGTGTGTCTGTGTTCTAGCTACTGCTCCCCAATCAATAGACAGGGAAAGTTTTTTCCTGTGCTGTTCAATATGATCACTTTGACTATTAGGCACGTGGCTAGAACATATGATCATCACATACTGGAAATGTAGCTAGTGTAACTAAAGACTAAATTCCAAATTTTATTTTATTTTAACTTATAAATGTTTGTATTTAGATAGCCATATGAGGCTAGTATGCAGTGTGCTGAACTAGGCTATATATTTTTACAACAATACTTTAAAGCCCCCAAAATTATTTGTTATTTTATAAGTTGTCCTCTGTGCTTCAGAGATAAGAATTTAAACAAGTTTCTATATAAGACCTATAGTAAAATTATAAATATTATTTTGTTTTTATAGTTCATGTCTTTTTCTTTTTTTTTTTTGAACTTTGTCTAAAATTAAAGTTATTTATTTTGTCTCTCTTTTTTTCTGTTTTTTTTTTTTTTTTTTTTTTTTTTTTTTTTTTTTTTTTTTTTTTTTTTTTTTTTTTTTTCAGGATACTACTTCTATAGTAATGAAGGAAGTGAGAACCTCTAATTTAGGCATTTCAAGTAGCATCTGTATGAGTAAAAGTACATGGTAATCAAGGCCATATGAATTATGTACTCCATAAGTCAAATTTAATGACAAAATTGTCTAAGTGTAAAGGGTCAGAGTTAATAAACTGAACATAATCTCTTGTGTTCTATCTGTAAAACAAATTAAATTTTAATGATCCTAGGAGCTCACTGTTCAGGAATGTCACTCTAACTAATCACACAAATGACAGTTAAACTCCGGAATTGAGTTAAAAGTTAAACATCCTCTGCAATTGCTGCTTAAGTCCTAAGTGTACTAGTTGCTGCAGGCAAGCTCTTAGGAATTTCAGAATGCTGACAGGTTATACGAAGATGCGAGAGGAAGCCTTGAAATGTGCAAAATTAGTCACTGCAGAATGCCTTTTTAAGTCACATCCTAGCAGAACATTACAATAAACAAGTATTTTAGACACTTCAGAATTTATACTGTCATTTTCTAGATATATAACTTTTAGGGAAAATCTTTCCTATTGAAAAATTATATCAAAGGGTCAAGATACTGGTTCAGAGACAAACAAACTCAATTTCTCTGTGAGTATGTGAGAGAATATCTGAGAGAGAGAAGGAGGGAGGAAGCAAGGAAGGGAGAGAAGGAGAAGGAGGGAAGGAAGAGAGGAGATGAGAGGAGAGGAGAGGAGAGAGAGAGAGAGAGGGAGAGAGAGAGAGAGAGAAAGGAGATTATCTTTGCTTTCCCAGGACAAACAATGCTGCGTCTTCTCTCTATACTTCAGCCCATTAGAGAGCTTTGGATTTTTCTGGTTGAGGGTGAGAAGAAGTGAAAAGATATATTTTTTTTCTGGGGATGGGTTATTGCTGTTTTTCAATTAATCATTTGACAAACCTGAATAATGCTTTTTTTTCTTCTTCTGGTGCTATGGGTTTATTTGTTTAAAAGAAGGAGAACAGGTATGAGATGATATATTGTCACTGAGCTTTATAAAAAGAATTAATCAAATTCTCTTTAAAGAAAAAAAAGAAAAAGTGTTGGCAAGGACACATAAAGGAAAGAGACTGAGTTGGCAAAAAATCCAATAAAATCATTTTATAAGTGATGAGAATTATATTAAATTTAAATTAATATACCTACAAATAGTAAAGTTTTATAAAGTAATAAATAAATTAAAAACAAATAAGAATGAAAATGAGGGAGAACATTTACAAATATAATTTGTGAAATAGACACTGCTTTGCCTTGAAATTAGCGACTCTCTCAGTGTTGAGTGTTAATAAGGGAAACTATTTTTAAAATAAACAATAAAAAGCACTATACGTATGTACTGAATTGTTAACAGCAGATGATTGAAGGCAATGAACTTGGAAGAAGGAAAAGTCTGTAGGGCAAGAAGACTGAAGGGCTCTACCGGAGCCCTCGGCGATCAGCTGTCCTGTGGGCGGCAGCAGGCACGCAGATGTGCTTGGCGGGAAGCCTCTGCATTAGATCCCTGTTTTCTGACAAAAAATGAGAAATAAGGACTATACAACAAAATAAAAAATTGAAGTGTCTTAAGTAATTAGGACATCTAAAATGTTTATAAAATGAGTCTATAAATGAAATAAAAGCATCATATGCTCTTCAACTAAGTGAATTTATCATTTATCTAAAATTGTATTATTCAACAGCAATACTTACATCTTTGAGAAAATAATTTCTAAAAGTTAATTACATTGCGGAGAAAGTTTTTTATATTTCTAAGTTGATTTTATTCTGAATTTTACCTTTCTTCAATTGAATTTATAGGAACTCTTTCACCTCTGCATTAAGAAATCTATAGTGCTTGCTCAAAATATATTTTATAGAAATGATTTTACCATATACATTCCAGTGATGAGAGAATATTTTCTGTGTTTCTTAGCTTCAAATAGACAAAAGAAGGCACTTAGAGAGAGGACATTCTCAGTATATTTTATATATATATATTTATAAGTTAAAATATAACTGTATTCTTTACAGTAATTTTACTTGGTCTTGGAGGTTAGGGTAAGAATGGGCAAATAAGACTCATACTTTGGTCTAATAGATCAAAAGCAAGGTGGTCAGAATTCTGAGTTCTATATTGGTTTCAATACACCATGCATTGGGAATAAACTCCGACTCTTCCTGGCAGTCACCTGGACATCTTGGGCAGATTATTTAATCTCTCTGTGCCACAGATACCTGATTTTCACTTGGGGATAATAAAAGCACCCATCTCCTAGAACTGCAATGAACTTTAAATGAGTTAATATTTCTAAAGTCATCAGCTCAGTTTGGGTACATAGTATCTGCTGCATAACTATTTATTTTTTAACCTCTTTTTTTCTCTATTTCTTTTTTAAAAAGAGATATTTATCTAGCTAGGAAAGCATGCTTGAATTTAGATTTTACAGCACACAAATACCCAACTATACCTCCAAAAGACATACCTAGGAAAATAATCTAAGTCAATCAACCAATATGGAAAGTTAGACACACTACCTACTTGCAATCCTGGCAGCCCCTTCAGGCCTGAACCTACTGGAGCAGCCCAGCCTGCATGCAACTCTTCAGTATGTCTGCTGCCTTCTTTCTCTCTGTAAAACGATTGACATTTGTAGCACTGGAGCTCACTGCTGTTCAACAGCCTAAATGTGATGGATGCCTAAAGGATACTCCCTGCAGATACATACAGACACATACAATTCAGAATGTATTTCTGTAGCAAGGTCCCAAATTTGCCCACTCTTCTGTTTTAATAGCTTCCTGAAATAGGTGGTAGAAGGTGGTTCAAAAAAAATTCACTGGAACTGAAATATTCCCTCTAAAAGTCAGAATTTGACTTAATATAATGTTTTTTTTCCAATATATAATAAGTAGTGTTGATATTGAATTTACTTATTTATCTTATTTTTTTTTTGCAATAGAGTAATGACCAATTGATCATGAATGATGTGAAATTATTTGAATTCTGGTTTCCCAAAGCCATAGTTAATACTGTGTTTGTCCATGTAGTTTTCTTCTTTTAAATAATTATATTCATTAGTAATACCTAAGATCTAAATTCATTTAACTGACGAGAAGTGGCACACAGTGGAGACACAGTTCTACATGTTGTCATATTCTTCTTTCTAAGATGGACTATATTTAGGGCAACTTTGTTTTTTTAAAGTAATACTTGAATAACCAAATCATTTGAGTTTTCTTTTAAACCTGAAGAAGCAGCCTTGTTTAGTGCATGAATGGGGAAACTTTGCCAGCTGTCATGGTCAAATTAATGCCTCACCCTAAATTCATCCAGTGTTCAAGAAGTTTATTGTTCATTCTGATTCCCTTTCATTAAGAGTAATAGATTTCACAATGCCCATCTATAAAAGACAGTCTTCAGTTTTACAGTCTTGCTCAAGGCATTCACAATTATAATCTATCATTAACTCTTTTTTAGATTTCAGAAAAATAGATTCCTGATATTCCTCTTCTTCAAATTGGTTTTCTTTAGGATCTTCCTCTTGTATAATATAAAGTATGAACAGAAGAAAATGAACAAGACAAATCCTTGAGAAAGAGTGAATAATATGAAAGAATGTTATCCTAACAGATGACAGAAAATGCCATTGAAAAAATAAAGCAAACCACAACCAAAAGTATAGATGGGAGATTTTTTTGAACTGCTAACATGAAAAAGTGCAGGAGGTAGTGGCTGGATCCAAGAGCACAAATACTTTCCCATCGCTCACTTTTAACCCCTCAGCCATATATTTCTCTGTGACACTTTGATTCCAGGCCAACTTAAAAACTATCCTTTCAGGCTTGATGTATGCATTCCTCCTTTGGTCGTAGCAGCTGAGTTATTTCCCAAGAATTTGCTCCACTGAGGAGACCCACCGTCCCAAAGATACTGCCTCTCTCTGGAGAAAGCCTGCATCGAGTGACTGCTCAACCAGGTATGGAAAGGCGCTGCCACCTTGACTCAAATGGCCATTTCTTATGGGCCACCAAGTTCCAGAGATCTGGAGGATCAACTGAGATCTTTTTGATTCATCCCAACTAAGTTCACTCTGCCTGGTTCTATTAACTCTACTGTGTGTCCTCCCCAAATTAGGGTTGAAATCCCAACTCCCAAGGTAATAGCATTAGGAGGTGAGGCCTTTGGAGGTTGATTAGGTCATGAAGGTAGAACTCTCATGAATGGGATTAGTGTCCTCATGAAAGAGGCTGGAGAGCTCTCTTGCCACCTTCGGCCATATGAGAACACAGTAAAAAAACACCACCAGCTCTGACCCAGAGACTCTCTCACCAGACAGCAAATCTGTCAGCATATTCATCTTGGACTTTCCAGCCTCCAGAGCTGTGAGAAATAAACTTGTTTGTAAGCCACCCATGTAATGATCTTATTGTTATAGCAGCCCAAACAGACTAAGACCCTTCCTTTTCTGTATTGATCTTGAAGGGACTCCCCAATAAAATTCTTAAACACATATGAGGGGGGATCCCCCAAAACCAAAATGCATTTATTAAAAATTATGTATGTATTAAAAATTGTGTATTTGTTCATACATGTTTAAACTTCAGTCGTCTTTAAAGTAATTTCCATATGATGCAATGCACTTATAGAGACGTTTTGCTCCACTGCTCAAAACGGTTCTTGAACTCATCGATTTTAATGCCTTTTAGTGCTTCTGCTGTTTTTTGTTTCACTTCTTCCACATCAGCAAAACATTTCCATTTGAGGACATTTCTCATCCGGGGAAACAAACAAACAAAAGTCACTTATGGTGAGATCAAGTGAATAGGGAGAGTGGGGCATGGAGGTCATGTTGTTTTGGTCAAATACTGCTGAACACTCAGCGCAGTGTGAGCACATGCGCTCATAAATTACCCATCATGAAATGGGCACACACAAGGAGTCTTCAAAAAAAATTCATTGACAATGAATGCAGCTTCTCACAACAACGCAGCTGATCCACTGATACTGACGGGTTCCTAGAACACTCACCTAGGGGCGGACGCCTGTACTACAAAGGACCTGTCCACCGGATGGTTTTTTGGGGGTCCCCCCTCATCTCTCTGGTCAAAGTTTATTTCCCAGGCAACCCAACCTGGAACACAGTTCTACATTTATATTTTCCTAGCTTCGACTCCAGTAGAAAAATAGCTTCCCTTTCATGTTATTTTAAATAAAGCCCGGAAAGTGATGCCCATTATCCGGACTTGGGCCACATGCCCACGGGGATGGCAATCATCAGAACAGAAGGATGACAGACAGTTCAGACCGACCAAACCTCACGCTGTCCTCTGGAGCTGTGGGGGAGTAAGAGAACTAGACAACTCCACGCGAAGGCATAAACTGAGAGTAAAGAAGGATGGTTCCCCAGAGGACGAATGAAGTCAGTTACCAGACGATGAAGAAAAAATAACAAATATGCACTGCTAAAGAAGGGTTATATATGTTTTTAATAATTCCAAGTTAAGTACATTTTGTTATTTTACTCATATTAAAACCAGATAAAAATAAAGATAACTAATATTTATTGTCTTAACCAAACTCTATTTACTATGCTATATACTATTTTATTTTATTTTATTTTTTACTTTTTTTTTTTTTTTTTTTTTTTTTTTTTTTTTTTTTTTTTTTTTTTTTTTTTTTTTTTTTTTTTTACCATGAGAAGAGAAGAAGCCATTGGGGAGGTTTTTGGAGCTGAGCTTCAAAGATGAGTGGGATTTTATTTTATATTTTTTCTAATTAATTGAATCTATAGGGGTGGCACCAGTTAATAAAAGTATACAGGTTCCAGGTACACAATTCTACAGCGTATCATCTGTACACTGTACTGTGTGTTCAGCACCCCACGTCAGGTGCCCTTCCGTCACCATTTATCCCTCCTTCTCCCTCCAGTGCCCCCCATCCTCCTCCCCTGGCAATCACTGCATTGTCGTTCACGTCCATGAGTTTCTTCTCTTTCTTTATTCTTTTTTCTTGCTCAATCTTTCCACCTCCAACACAGCCCACACACAAATAGCTGTCAGCATGCCCTGTAGCTATGAGTCTGTCATTATTTTGGTTGTTAGTTCGTTTTGTTCATTAGATTCCACATATGAGTGAAATCATACAGTACTTGTTTTTCTTTGACTGACTTATTTGAATAAACATAATGTTTTGGGGATCCATCCATGCTGTCACAAAGGGTAAGATTCCTTTTTTTTATACAACTAAGTAGTACTCCATTGTGTAAATGCACCACAACTTTTTTTATCCATTCTTCTACCTATGGGCACATGGCTGCTTGCATATCTTGTCTATAGTAAATAAAGCTGCAATGAATGTAGGGGTGCATATGTTCTTTCAAATTATTGTTTTGGGTTTCTTCAGATATAGTCCCAGATGTGGAATTACTGAGTCATAAGGCAGTTCGATTTTTAATTTTTTGAGGCAACTCCATACTGCTTTCCACAGCGCTGCACTAATCTGTATTCCCACAATAGTGCATAGGAGTTTGCCTTTCTCCACATCTTCACGAAAACTTATTTGTTGGTTTATTGATGATAGCCACTCTGACAGTTGTGAGGCAATAGCTCATTGTGGTTTTAATTTGCATTTCTCTGGTACTTAGTGACACTGAGTATCTTTTCATATGCCTAGTGGCATCTGTATGGCCAATATGCCTGTGGAGAAGTGTCCATTCAGGCCCTCTTCTTATTTTTTAATTGGAATTTTTTGGTGTTGATTTTTAAAGGTTCTTTATAAATTTTGATATTAACTTCTTATCAGATGTATCATCGGTGAATATGTTATTCAATTCAGTGGTTTGTCTTTACATTTTGCTGATGGTCTCATTTGTTATCTAAAAGCTTTTTTAGTTTGATGTAGTCCCATTTGTTTATTTTTTTCTTTTGTTTCCCCTGCCTGCAATGTCCAAGATTTTACTTCCCATGAGTTCTTTTAGGATCATCAAGGTTTCAAGCCTGACATTTAAGTCTTTACTCCGTTTTGTGTTATTCTTGTGTATGGTGTAAAAAGGTAGTCTAGTCTTATTTTTTGCATGTATCTGTCCAATTTTTTCAACCCCATTTATTGAATAGACTATCTTTATCCATTTTATGGTTTTGCCTCCTTTGTCAAATACTAATTGACTATAAAGGTGTGGGTTAATTTGTGGGCTCTCTGTGCTATTCCATTGATTATATGTCTGTTATATGCTATTTTGACTATAGCATAATCATGCTATAGTATCATGCTATTTTGATTATTATGGTCTTGTATTATAGTTTGATATCTGGTAGTGCAATTTCTCCAACTTTTGAGAAGAACTCCAAAGTTGGACTTTGTTCTTCTTTCTCAGGATCACTGTTCCTATGATGGCCTTTTGTGGTTCCATATAAATTTTTGAAATATTTGTTCTAGTTCTGTGAAATATGTCACTCTGGTCTTCGTAGGAACTGCATCGAATCTATAGATTAGTTCAGTTAACATGGACATTTTAATGATGTTAATTCTTCCTAAACATGAATAGTATATGCTTCCACTTATTTGTATCTTCTTCAATTTCTTCTTTGTCTTACAATTTTCCGGTACAGATCTTTTATGTTCTTGCTTAAATTTTATCCTAGATATTTTATTCTTTTTGAAGCAATTTTGAATGGGATTGTTTTCTATTTCCCTTTCTCATCTACACTTTAATTTTATTAATATTTTATGCTAACAATGATTCTATGAGCTAGGAACTAAAATTTCCATTTTACAGACAACTAAATTGAGGCTCACTGAAGTTAAATAAATTGCCAAGATTACATAATTAGTATTTAATACTCCTTCGTTACTCCTTTATGGTGTCTGTCACAGTTTCACAACTAAATTAAATTTCTTCATAAACATGCATGGGTTTTGGTGACAGATTATATTACTCTTTGCTGAATATTCAAGTCCCCTTGTCTGAACATTTCTTCCCAGGCAGCTTTACATATTTGTACCCCTTTGACCTCAGCAGTATATGAGAAATTCGACCAATGAAATTTGAACATCACTTCCAGGAAGGAGCTTTGAGATCTAAAACAAGGCTTGTGTAAGTATATTTAATCTATTTGTCACTATAGTAACACTGTCCCAAACAGAGACTTTTCCAACAGCCTGTATTCCAAAATGAAGATAACCACAGCAGAGTGAGAAATAGATGTTTGCTATTATCCAGAAACAAATGTTTATTCATAGAGTTTGGGAATCAAAAATACAGTTTTTGAAATAAACATTGTGCATTTTTCTGAACATTGAGACTCCTCTGAATAACATCCTTGTGAACTTCTGGCATCAAGTAAAAATTGGCCAGAAATTGGGAAACATGACCAAAAATAGGCAAATTCCACAAATTTTCAAAAGTTAAATTTGTTCAACTGTTGATGATAAATTTTACATTGACAAAATGTTGTATAACACTTTAAAAATTAAGACATAAACATTATGAACCAGAATAGACTCTCTAGGAAAACGTGATTCTAAAATAAAGTTATTTTCTTTTTAATGATATTAATGGACTAAATAATTAAGTTTATACAATGCACATAACACATTGGAAATTTGCATCAATATTACACGAACACAAGGACTTCCTCTTTCTAAGTGCAAATAATTCTAATATCTGTTTTTATCTTGAAAAACTGATATTATCCCCATTCCAAATGGATGAATTGGAGCTCAGGGACATCAAATAAGTTTCCCAATTTTACACAGTGTATGAATTTAATTTGAAACTGAGATAGAACAGAAAAATCAATGCTTGGGTCATACAATGTACTTATGCAATTCATGGATGACAGAAAACTTTATCCTCAAATTATTGATTAATCTGATTAATATCAATTAATATTGATCATTGATTATACTGGACTTACCCAGTCTGGGAACATAGTCTCTTTAACAAAGAAAAGGATTGCTTCAAATTCCCTTCCAATCTGTATTGTCTGTGGTATGCTTTATATTTAGAAATAGAAATTGTGTATTCTCTACTTGTATTACTATACTTTTATTTTATAGAAAATATAGCTTATCCTCCTCCCCCATAAAACATAGGACATGTTTTTTTTAAGTTATACATACAAGAATTAAGTCAATTGGTCATTCTCATGCTAATTAACCAGGACACACAGATCATCTGTTGTCACCAACAAAGGTGGGGATTTCTTTTTTTTTTATTTATTGTTGTTTAATTACAATTGTCTGCATCCTCTCCCCTCCCCTCCCTGTCCAATCCCACCTCCCTTCCCTGTCTCCCTCCCCACCCTTGGTTGTGTCCATGTGTCCTCTATAGTGGTTCCTGAAAACCCTTCTCCCCATTGTCCCCTCTCCCCTCCCCCTTGGCTATTGTTAGATTTTTCTTAATTTCAATGTCTCTGGTTAAGTTGTGCTTGCTTTTTGCTTTTGTTGATTATGTTCTGGTTAAAGGTGAGATCATATGGTATTTGTCCCTCACTGCCTGGCTTACTTCACTTAGCATAATGTTCCCCAGTTCCATCTATGCTGTTGCAAAGGATATAAGCTCCTTCTTCCTCTCTGCTGCGTAGAATTCCATTGTGTAAATGTACCATAGTTTCTTGATCCACTCATTTGTAGATGGGCACTTAGGTTGTTTCCAGCACTTAGCTATTGTGAATTGTGCTGCTATGAACATTGGGGTGCATAGGTCCTTTTGAATTGGTGTTTCAGGGTTCTTAGGGTATAAACCCAGTAGTGGAATTGCTGGGTCAAAAGGCAGTTCCATTTTCATTTTTCTGAGGAAGTTCCATACTGTTTTCCACAGTGGCTGCCAGCAGAAGGTTTTTTCTGTTGTTGTTGTTTGTTTGTTTGTTAGTTTTCTCCAAAGATGGGAATTTCTGATTCTCTCTAAAACTTACTTCCTATTATGTGACAGAAAATGACATACTTTCAAAATAAGCTTCTTTCCCAGATTCCTCGTGTCTGTCAGAATCTGTTATCCTGCTGATAATTCAGAAGGGGAAGCTGTTTGGGTTCCCTTTCTTCTTCACTTCGGAGCATTTAATCTGATGAAATGTGCTATACCCTGTCGATACTTTCACAATAAATCTCAAATTTGACCGACCCTCTCTCCATGCATTACAGACTTCCTACTTGTATCAGTATGAGCAAATTGGGTAGAGCAAACAACCCAAACGATCCTGGCACATGTCGTTTAACAAAATAAAATTTTATCTCTTGGTCATGTCAGTCTCCTCTGGGAAGTCCTGATTTCAGGGTGCTTATAAGAAATGAGGCTTACATCATTTTATACCTCTTTTATGTATAGCACCTCAAACACTGCTACATTGACGGGAAAGAGAAAAAGTGAATGATTTAGTAAAACATTTAATACTTAAGGCTAAAAGTCATGTCCTCTCTCATCTAAAATATTCTGTACAACCCAGAAATTTGTCACAAAGCCCAAGGATAATTGATATTTGGCCTGACACATTACATTTACTTTTTTTCCAGTGAACATAGAAAGAAAAAGTGAGTTTACTGAGTCCATGACACTACCTCAGCCACCATACCCCTGGAAATATTTACAACTTCCTGGATTACTATGTTGCTATTGTTGTGTATTTTATTTTTTAATTTACCTACAATTTTGCAGAGACATTTTATAATAATTATTTCCTCATTCAGACATGTGTTTGGTCACCTAGCATCTACTTATAAAGTATATGCAATTAAGTGTATTACATTGCCTTTATTACATTTACTTAACAATTGAATTTAATGCATATGCCAATGATAACTGCCATTATAATTCTAATTATCATAATATATAAGACGTAGTAGTTGAAAATGGGGAGCAAGTTACATATGTATAAAATTAAAACAGGTGAAAAATAGTAATGATTGATTTAGGAATAAGTGTGTTCATAGCTAAGTTAGCATTCAGAGATAGATCAATATTAAAACTATCCTAAGTATCACACATGTTCATTTTAAAATTTCTGAGTGTTTTCCTGCCAAGGGAAGGCTCTAGAAAAATAGACAAAGTATAATGTAGCCTACTTAATTTGATTTAAGATGTAAAAAACTTCTCTACCTACCTAAAATATCTTTCTATCTAAAACGATTCAGTTCTTACCACTAAAATTTGTATATTGAAATACAATTTTCCTTCCCCAAATTAAGCTTTTTACTTTGAAAAGGTTAGTGCATTTGTTAATTGTCACTCATGTTTAACTTAGCATGTTGAGCAAGAGCATCACACACAGGTGTGAGGTGATGGGACTGTGAGAAGTACAGGGAGCTGACAGGGATCCAAGGGCTTGTGACCAACCTGTGAGCTCTGCACATCTAGGGCTGAGGGTAGCACACTTGGGCCATGGAAATATGAAGTGAAGATGGGAATACAAAGAGACGTTTGACTTAATACAAAGCTTTTTGATATGACTGAGATTGGTAATGTGTGTTCAATTAATGATTACATTAGTATTTACCTTTATTTCCTTATACACATTTTCACTTTCCTATAAAAAGATGTACAGTATGTATGCAGCAGAAACTCCAGTATGCTATACAGAACTGAAAGTAAAGATCACATATTCAGGTTTTATTGGGTGGAAGAGAGAGAGAATAAAAGTTACAGACAATAGACAGAAGTAAGACAGGCAGGAGGAAAATTCAAATGCAAGATGCTGTATTACCTAGAAACACAGCTGGCTATTCAGTCACTAAGGATGTCTCCTGAGGGGACACGGGAGAACCACTACCTTCAGAAAGAGTCCATCTGTGAAGTGAAAGGGTCAAAAGTCAATCTGTTGCTGCTTCTCTTTTAAGTTTCTCATTGTGTTTCTGAGTTGTGCTGTTGCTAAGGTGGCCAGAAACTGTGTGTGTCCAGCCGCTGCAGAAAATGCAGTGGCCGTCAGCCCCTCTTGTCAGGTATGAAGGAAAGAGTACCGCTCTCCTACTTTGGGAATAAAAGGAAATGCTGGGAGAACAAAGTGACAGTGGTGGCAGCCTCAACTTTTCAACTACAAAAAGAGTAGACTTGGTAGTATCTGGGGCCACTCTGGCCAAAGAACTATTGGGCAATAATTCTGTATGGATTGCTCCCATTTCTACCTGATTTGGGCATGTAAAGCTCGGTATGGTTGAATAGAGAAAAAAATAAGCATGCCTTAGAAGTCAGTGTCAACTTACAGATATAGCTCCCTAGATATCCTAGAATGTAATTCATCTTCTCTACCCTGGAAACATTTTGTTACATTCAAAGGAAAAGGGTAATCTATTTCTCAGGAGGGACAATGGGCAGAAGTGCCAGCAAATATAAAAGTTTCCCATTACCCAATATGAGCTTTCTTTCCTGTGGTACAACCTCCTGCATGCACAGCTAAACACTTGGCCCTTCTCAGGTTGCCCTGAGGGAATGCATGCAGGAGGGTTGCAAGTTCTCAGGGTGCTGTTTTTTGCTGTAATAAATTATCATGTCTCTGATTGAGATTTTGAGTTCTTCTGTCAGTATGTGTCCATGGATCTGTAGCGAGCTCACATATTAGTTTGCAAACAAGGTAAAACCTCAGGCTCTTAACACTTCCCAACTCAACAGGAACAAAGAAAGAGAGACCAAGGCCTTGGTGTATCAGGGTTGTTGTATAAACTTAGACCAATACAGCCAACTATGGATGTGTTAATAAATAGTACTCTGTAATTAAAATGAAAAGAAAGTTCTTGAATCTGTACACTAATTTTAGAATTTTTATAGCCATATTTATTGTATTTACTTGGTTTTATTTATGACTCTTACTTCTTTATGGGCATCACTTATTTAATACAATTTATGGAATGTTTATTTTAAAGACCCATGCTATGCACAGTGTTTTAGAAAATTTGGAAACCAAAGAAATTACTATGTATTAGTATGTATGATGTGCATGGCATTACATGCTTCATTTTACTTAAGAATCGCTTGATTCTTGAGACTCATATAGTAGAGTTATTACCATCTGCACTTTAAGAGAGAAAAAGCAGAGCATCATAGTAATTAAACAAGTTGCCCAAAGATAATGCCTTCATTTGAATCCAATATTGCTTAAATTTAAAGCTCTGCACTTCTTGTTATTTTAATTCTGTCATATGATCGTAAAATGTAAGAGAAGGTGATGAGATATTTCTACAAATATCTATATATAAACTCACAAAAAGGTTATTTTGGGAGAACCTGAAGACTCAGAATTTGCATCTCTTCTCACTTCTAACACTCTCCACAAGCATCTCATCAACACATCCAGCTTCATCTGTTACCCATCAGCCAGTGGCTTCCTAATGCGCACATCAGCCCAAACCGTCTTCTAAACCTACCTATTTGATCTGTGTAAAACCCTTCAATAACCTCCAAGATAAAAGTCGGAACCCCGAAAAGGGTCTGTAATTTTCTAAAAGGTCTCGTACTTGCCTACCTATTCTGGACTTCTGTCACAATTATATCACCTAACTTTGCAAAAATCCTGTGGGTTTTTAAACTGTGCTGTGTTGCTTTTTAAAGCAGGTCCCCATGCCAGGGAATCAATTCACTGTTGTATCTTCCACCACCATCACTCGCCCCCCACATACACTGATAAACCTATACACACTTTTTAGATGGTTAAGTTTTATTCTCCGACCTGAATTCCACCATCACAATCTCATAAGTTCTCCCCCTGAGCCACCCAAAAGTAAATTATATCCCCTTGTTACGCAGCATGTTATCAGTGCATCGGTAATTTTTTCAGAGTACTAGCTAGTTACAATAGAGCATAATTGCTTCACGGTTATCACAATGACATGTAAGCTCATGAGGGTTGACACTTGGTCTTTTTTTTTTGTTCATTATTGTATGCTTTATGTTTGCTGCAGACTTGATATATGCAATACTCGAATGAATGAATGAATGATTAAAATGAGGAAAGAATGACACAGAATGTAAGATTTAAAAAGGTGAAGGAGATTTACTTTTTTTGACTTAATGGTTTGACAAACTCTTACAGAAGAAATGAAAATTGAAATCATCTTTAAAAGATGTTGAAAATTTTGATAGAAGTAAATGAAACACATTTCAGTTTGATCAAAGTCTGGTTTAGCAAAAGCTAAAAGTACCACAATGAAGTAAGAAATAAATTTAGGAGTTATTATAAGATGCAAACCATAACTTCCACTCCTTTTAGAGTAACACTGAAAAGCTAACCTCAAGAAGAAAAGAAAGCATAACTTTTTTGTCTAGCAATTGAGTTAAGGATGGCACTCATTAACTTAAGTGAGTGAATATGCTAGTAATTTAGAGATAGTTCTTTGTTAATTTGATATTTAACTGTTAAACAACCATGAACTGGAAAATATAGAATTTATTAGTTGAAATAGATTCAGAGATCATCTAGTAATATCCTTAATTGGAAAGGTAGGATGAGGTCTATTTTGGAAAAGAGACATCCAGTAATTTGCAGAATGAATGGGTGATAAAACTAAGGACTAGAATATAAGACTCCTTATAGTCAGTTAAGTGCCATTGAGAAAAATAGTGTACAAGAAAAATAGCTGCCAATGGTAAGTTCACGTGATAGTTAGCAACACTTATCAATAAAAATAAAACTGCTTCCGGCTACATACAAGCCATGAATAAATCTCAAAAAAATGTGTTGAACAATAAAACCCCAACACAAAATTATATGTACTGTATGATTCCCTTTATAGGAAGTTCTAAAACAGAAACAAAAAATACAGATCCATAATGATGGAGATGAAAATCGTTGTGTGTAGAGTTAGGGTAATGAGATTTGGGGGAAGTTGAAGTGGGAAAAATATCTGGTGTAATAAAATGTTACATAGCTTGCTTGGGGTAACAGGTGTGTGTGTTTATTTATGTACCAAAACTTGTGGAACTGACGTGTTAAAATCTATGCTTTTTAAGGTTTAGAAATTATGCCTCAACAAAAAGTACTCTACTAGCATAATCATGCATTACATCAATTCTACTTAAATATAGACTAACTGGAAAATGAACTGATAGCCAAATATTATTCAGATAGATGTTTATAAAAAGATAGATAGGTATATGGAGAATATAGATATATCTATATACTTATGTTTTTAACAATTATTTCTACTTTTAGGTTTATTTTTTAATCCTTATTACAAGCATTTTGATAGGTAGGTTATTAACTATTTAAATTCTTAAAAGGAGAAACCTAAGATTTATTTTGTATTTCTGTTTTGACCTATTTTTCTTCTTTGATATTTTTCTCTTGTGTGATAAAAGGCCAAACAAAACAATCTTCCATTGTATTCATATATCTCATGATATTGTTTATTTATTATTCAATTGAAGATAGTATCAAAACACTAGTGTACATTTCTAGAACACTGAAAATCTCCAAGGACAAATGTGTTGTGAATATTCCTCTTCTCGCTTTATCATCGCTATTCCCCCACCCCCAAATGCATAATCGAAATAACAGAGACATAGTAGGAGAGGAGAAAGTCATCTCTTCACCATTTGAAAGCATGATTGTTTATTTGATTTCACTGCATTTGTGCCACCTCTTGCACTGACCTTTAGATCTACCCTTAATTTCGCCAGTTTCTGGGTTACATTGGTGCATTATCTCAGAGGGCAAATCTCTGCATTCCAGGTTTCTGACTTATCGCAATATCTATGAGGTTTTTTCTTTCATAGCTTCCTCTCTTCAGGGGCAAACAAATTTAGGTTAAAATAATAAAGACTATTAATTAGCATCTTTCTGAAAAGGAGGCATGTTTTGCACTGGATTTTATTTCTGTGATGAATACACCACTCTGTCTTTCATTCACTGCCTGTTTTACTTCCATGACTGTTTTTATAAAATTCACGCCTGTTTACACAGATTGTAAGAAGAGATAAATATCTTTTGTTTGTTTTTTAATTTTTTTTATTTTTTATTACTTTATTGTTGTTCAATTACAGTTGTCTGCATCCTCTCCCCTCCCCTCACCCTAACGTATCCAAACCCACCTCCCTCCCCTGCCTCCATCCTCCCCCTTGGTTCTGTCCATGTGTCCTCTATAGTGATTCCTGAAAACCCTTCTCCCATAGTCCCCTCCCCCCTCCCCTCTGGCTATTGTTAGATTGTTCTTAATTTCAATGTCTCTGGTTATGTTTTTCTTGCTTTTTTCTTTTGTTGATTATGTTCCAGTTAAAGGTGAGATCATATGGTATTTTCCCCTCACCACCTGGCTTATTTTGCTTAGCATAATGCTCTACAGTTCCATCCATGCTATTGCAAAGGGTATAAGCTCCTTCTTTCTCTCCGCTGCGTAGAATTCCCTAGAGCAAGGGACATAAAGGAAAGAATAAACAAATGGGACCTCATCAAAATAAAAAGCTTCTGTGGGGCTAAAGAAAACAGTGTTTGTTTTTTTTTTAAATCTCATTCTGACATTTAAGACCATGCTCTATCAGTCCAGCACAGTTCTTTATTTTATCAGGCTCAGTGTTAGACATGACATTTATTAGTTACTGAAATCACAGATGATTGATACATGCATTTAAGCACGACAATGGGAGCACTGAGACTGAGTGATCACGAAGACATCTCCAACTCAGTAACATATGTCACTGTTGCCAGAAAGAAAGATCATCTCTCTTCCTTATGTGGAAGGAAAGATCATTGGCCTTTCTCATTTTGTTTCAATGAAATGGCTAGGCTAGTCTATAGAGTTTTCTCTCTGAATATGTAAAATGATCTTCCAAAGGCAACAGTGGGGGACATATTTATGTACATAAAATAACTATTTGACAGAGTATTCTGTTATTTTAATTCTGTTTGATTTGGTTTGCCACTCTATTGATTTAATCAATTACAGAGACTTTAGTTATTCAGATCAATAACTTCATTTTAGAGCCATCCATACATATATTATTGCTTTCCAAATTGCAGGAAAAAAATGTACATTGTTTGCTTCTCCCAAGTAAATGTGATCAATATTTTCTTACTCTACTTCTAGGTTATTCATCTAAAAGTAAAGAGAATTCTGAAGTTCAGTGAAGATATTGTTCCTTGACACTAGTAAAACAATTTCTAAATAACTTTTACTCCCCATTTTGGGCTTATATACACAGTACCTACCTAGTTAGGCCCACCTAGGAGGAAATTGCTTAAAATGTATAAGCAAGCACATGTTTCTAAATCAATATACAATTAGAACCTGCACTTTTCCTGTGTAGTAACAGCATTGCACAATTAATTGGGGTTTAAATATGCAATATTTTCCTTATAATCTACCTTATGGGCTAATTTGGAAAATAGACCATATTAACCTACTGCTCAGGGATAATTGTTGTATGTATTCCAAGAGTTTAAAATTATCCCATTATGCACATTTCTATTTTCTTATTTTCATTTGAGCCAATGAAAAAAGGTAAAATGTTAAGTAGGGTGAACTAATTACTCCAGGAGAACATTTAAAAGGATGTTTCCCTTCCCTTAGTCAAGAGTGCTGCACGTGATATAGTAATAGACAACTGGTGATTGTATCATTATGCTCATGCTGAATGGTTAAGTAGTTCTGCAATGTTTCTGGAAAAATGGGCTTACAAAAGCTGTAGGTAAAAATAAGTCATTATTCAAATCGTTACCCTGTGAAGATGGCCATGCAATCGAAGGGGCAAATTGTTTATTTTTTCTAAACCTTCAGTGATTCCTCTCAGGATACATATTTATAAATTCTTTGTTTTCTCTAATTAGCATTTTATGTTTCTATTATATTATAATATTTAAAGTTAAAACAACATTTAATACAGATTAAAATGAGCCATTTTTCACTAATACATCTTTGCAATTATTTTTTACTTTTGCTTTTTTTAGAACAAAGATGCTTAAAAACATAAAAAGGATGACAGACCCCAAGGATATAGCAATAAAACAATTAATTTTCTCATTAACAAGCTTAATAAGGCATGCAGATTAAAAACAACAGTAATAACAAGTTCTTATTTTTGAAATATTAAATCAAACTGTGTTGCCTCTCAGTTCAAGTTATAACCTGTCTCAAATTCACAGACTCTCAGACATGCCCTACAAATTGAAAATAAAAAATGGCCTTAGGAAAGCAAATTAGATTTCAGATGTCTAGCAATCAGCATAGAACCTAAAATACAGTAATAATAGCTTATATGATTTAGAAATTTCTTTAATCAAATTGAATTACAACATACATTTAAGAATAATATAAAAATGAACTGTTGTCTCTAACTCTTATCTTAAAATGCATCTTAGTGTAGTTATCAGATTTAAAAAATCAGCATGAGGTTAGAAGGAGGCAAGCCTGAAGTTCATTGACTGACAGTGAAGAGCCAGAACAAGGCGGGGGCTAGAGCTAAGAGCAAAAACTGAAGTCCAAGTTACATTTCATTGCAACTGATGATGTAATTGCAGGAAAAACCTAGAGGGAGTAGTTATGCAACAAAGAAATGCAAGACATTCCATATGGTTAAAATATAAAAAACAGGTAAACAGAAATATCTACAAAAAATCAAGTTGCTTATTAAATGATGTAACTTAAAATTAAGAGAACAACTAATGTTCAAAGTGTAACGTTTATTCATTGCTTTTTGTGTAACAATGCTGGGAATAACAATGAATAAATTTTATTTTTTGACCTAAAATTTTGTAATAATCTAGCAGGTAACTAACATCTGTATGCCCCTTTAAAATTCAGGAAAAGAATTTAGTTCTATTGCTTCTTGTGGTGGCTGGTTAATTAGAAACAATCACCTTACTGAAAAAATGAGAAAACTTGAATATTATGTATATTCAGGTTTATATATGATTTGGAGACCTACAAGATGTAGAAAAATAATAAGGCCAAGATTTAAGGGAACACAGAAAACCTGAGTTGTGAATACAGCAGTTGGGAACGTATTTTCCCTTAAAATACCTTTGAATTCCAGAAAAAGTTTTGGGGAGATTGGTAAGTTCAAAGCTCACAAAGTAGAGCATAATAAATAAACTCTCCTACTTTGGGGTGGGGCTGGAAAGGGCTATATTCTTAAACGGAACTGAGGAAGAAAGGACCTAGCAGGAATTTATTTCACCTTCAAGTCATTAGTTCAGACTTCAAATTTTTTCTCACTTCAAAAATGTCCAAAGACATACTAAATGTAAAACAGCTATTGGAATGGAGTTATCTCACTGTCTTTAGCTAGTTCTGACATCTTCAAGGAGATAAATAAAATTGGAAATTTTAGCAGAAAATCAGAAATTATAAAAATGAAATGTATGGAAGTCATAAGACTGAAAGAAAATAAATTAAAACCTTAATGGATGAGCTTAACAGTAGATTAAACAGAGCTAAAGAGAAAATTTGAAATATGCAAAGGAAGAAAATGTTCAGAATGACACAAAATAAATAAAAGGGGAAATATAAAACAGAAGACATATAGAAAATAAAGTAAAAGAATTAGAATATAAAGCTAGAATAGAAATAGAATCTCACAAGAAAAATGAAAAGAAAGTGAAATACAGACATTCAAAAAATAATGACAGAGTATCTTTCAAAGCAATGAAAATCATTAAGCCCCAGATTCAAACAGAGGGACATACCCCCAAGTAAAATAAACAAAAAGAAAGCCTCATCCAGGCGTATCATACTAAAACTGCTGGGATGAACGTTCTGTTTGTTGAGGAAAAACATTTTTTTTTGTACCTCATAGTATAAACTCAAATTCCCTGAGCAAAAGTTTACAGAACTAGCAACAGAAATAAAAACACAGTTACAGCAGAGGTTTGAACGTAACTTTCTCCGTTATTGACAGAACAAAATGGTCAGAGAAGAGCTACATTATAATTGGCCCATGTGACTAGCACCCGTGCCAACAAACTTTATGTGAAGGGACCAGCTGAGATAAACGCTCGATCTACCAGAGATTGATTAAAACTTGGACACAAATAATTAAGAAGTGTTTGTGTTTCCTTTTCATTACAGTATTCTATCAGTACTTATCATTTATCTCTGTATGTACATATCACCATTACTTCTACGTTTTTTACTAATTTTCTTTGCCAACATATTTTACCTTCATCTAAAGTATCCCTCATCTGCAAACATTTCTCATTATCTATATTCGTCATCTTCAAATATTGGTTATCAAAGACTACTATGACCTCTCCACTATCAACTTATTGTTAACCCTTGTTTTCTGCGTGTGTTTTCCACCCTACTAGAAGACTTACTTTAGAAATTTCCATTGACCTAAAACGCACTGTCTTTTCCTTCAGTTGCTTCTAGTGATTATATCCTCAGTATTTCACACTGTAGATTATTCCAATGATGGAATTTTACCATTCTCCTAGAGATTTGCTGGCAGTTCTGCCTTTAAATAATACCATTTATCTTGCTATCCTCCTTACGTCCCTTCTCTTACTCATACAAATTCATATTTTCCCATCTTTCTGTTACACTACCGTGTACTTTCTCTCTTTGAAATCTTGGCAAACTCCCAAATTTCAGTTCTATCTCCAAATCAATGACTTTCAAGTCCTTCTAAAGAAACAACTGAATTTCAGAGTGTATGTTTTTTTTTTTCTATCATGAAATCAATTAATCTAAAATTAAATGACATCACCATCTCTCACATAGTTCTCATGGGTTTTAGATTTTTCTCAGTGTACTTATTTTTTCACCTACTCCAAATATTTCTGAATTGCTTTTGTATTTTTCTTCTCCATTGGCTCTTTTCATATACAAATAATTATATACATTAATATATATAATATATACCAATTTACATAAACATTTTTTCTGTATGAAATACTTCTCAACTCCTTTTTCACTATTCTAGTAAAAATAGCTATGACCACTTGAGGCTACCATTAGTACCTGTGAAATGTTTCCAGTCTCAGAAACTTCCAGGCACAGGGGAGAAATGCCCGTCCCTGTGCTCCCTGAAGCCAGGCCGTGTAATGTGACTCCCTTTGGTCAATGAAGTGTGAAGAGAGGTGTTATGTGCAAATTCTCAATTGAAGCTTTACAAGCCAGTGCATGTTTCACCACGTCCCCCTTTCCTGACTACAGTGATAATGGGGAGCATTCTAAATAAAATATTTATTGCTTGAATCCATGAGGGACAGCAATGAACAGAGCCTGCTGACACATGACAAGTGATGTAAGTGAAAAATAAACTTTTAAAGACCCCGAGATCTAGGGTTTTTTTTTTTTTTGCAAATACACTTTTTGACCAAAAAAGTTCATCAAACTTGTCTTTTTAATGTGTTTTTCTTATTATAAAAATGCATACTTCTTATATACTATTAAAGAATAAAGGTACAGAGAAGAAAAAAATCGCATTTGATTGCACCTGTGATAATCACATGGTATTATACTGAGCTTTGTATACATCTTTGAATGTGCAGATGACAGTGTTTTTACTTTACTTTACTTAATTCAAATGCATGATTTCAGTTTTGTTCCAAGAATACATGAATGCAAAAATAGTTTAAATATAGAATTCAATCAAATTAAAAATACAAAGGGGAAAATATAAACTGTAGCTAGAAACAAAACAAAAGCATATCAATGATGTATTAGGGAGTAGATTAAGTAGGTTATAATATTGGAAGGAAGCTTTTAATGGCTATCATGTAAAAAGTAACTCAAGCCCTGACTTGAGTGGCTCAGCCTTCACTGAACGTCATCCCACGGAGCCAAAGGTTGCTGGTTCAATTCCCCTTCATGGCCCATACCTGGGTTGCTGGCCAGTCCCCGTTGGGTCATGTGCAAGTGCAACTAATTGATGTTTCTCTCACATACTGATGTTTCTCTCCTTTCCTCCCACCTCTCTAAAAAATAAATAAAATCTAAAAACCTTAAAAGATGAACTCAGTAAGTTATATAATTTATACTTTCTGTAAGACATAATCAGTTCAATCGCTTAAAGTTTACCTTTGAGTATACAGAACAGACTAATTCTTTCCCCACTGTCCAAAGCGATGCTTCTGTTAATGGGGTACATGTACTTCTAGAGAGATTGGTAATTGATGACAGTAGATAAAGCCCACGGGCCTCCTACTGAGAAGCATCAGAATAGAGATTAGAAAATCTATGGCAAAGTCTTATGTGGGTTCCTTTATTAACTTTTAAGTTTAAATGGAAAAATCCGTTTGTTGAATAATGGCATAATTGAGACGGAGCAATGTCAGGTAGAGGAGGCAGGGTGAGGATTTAGCACACTTTGGTTTTACTATAGGATTGTTACGTGTAGGCTTTATCCAAATATGCCAAATTTTCTATCCCAGGGCATATTTCAATCAGCTTATAACAATCATAATATAGATATTCCCATTTCATGATTTGTGTCTCCTCAATCTTCACCCTGGACTTTGTGTTGCCTCCGGAAGTAATTCTCAATGAGAATGCAGTTTGTAAACAAGCAACAATGGTGTCTTAATGTGGTTTATCTTTCAGCGCTACCTCCCCATCTCTCAATAGTATCATTTAGTTTTCCAACTGTACATACACTTCTAGTTTTATTTTTGGTTTACAGCTTAGCTAGATCCCCTTGCTCCTATCTCATCTATGACTACAAATTTCATTAATTTAATTTTATTATTTTTATACTAATATTTGAGCAAATATGAGTCAGCTTTCAATGTTCTCTGTAATTTTAAATCATGAGATATACTTTGTGGTTTATAATTTTGGATTGCAGATGATTCTTATGAAGTGAGCACAACTTTAATAAGTAAAAAAAAATTCAGATGTACCATAAAGACAGCTTTATTTTTCTATAGCAATTTACATTTCAAGTGCAAATTTGATTCTTAAAATTAATCTACTTTTAGATGTATTTATTCTTTCAATCTTCAACCAATGTTTTCCACTGGCCCCTCCCTTCTTTTCCTTTCCAGGGTATTATTTAAATTCCTCCTGGCTTAGGTATCTACCCTGAATCTAGGAAAGGTAAAACTTTAGGATTTAGCATTTGTTTATTCTGGTATCTGTTGAGGTGAATAATCCCATCAGTGCCTTGAATGCATCATCTGAGGTGCCTGAAATCCTGGCATTGCATTTATAGCTGCTGCAACCTGACTACCAAGCCAACTTCGGAAGTACTTCTGCCCTTCATGACCTCTGGTAGTTTCTCCTCGATCTTCTTTGTCTTCTTTCTCATAATACTCCAGTGACATGTGACTCTTGGTGAGGATGCCTCTCCTATATGACTCAAGATGCTTCTATGTGTATAATTTGTCCTTTGACCAGACTTTGCTGGTGCAGAGAAACATCTAAAAGTGTGATGCCACTAGGGTACCATCAGGATTCTAACACAAACTGTTTATGAGTCTTCTCCACTCTCAGATTTACCCTAAGGTATCTGAGAATGTCTTCATCATGTCCTATCCCTGGAGGTAGTTCCTTACCAGAACCTACATCTTTAAGACTTTCTCTTCTGCTCATAGGATCATTATTCAGTTCATGGCAGTAAAATAAAGCCGGTATCTGCAGTAGTATTCATCATTCCCAAATCTATGTTTGTCCTACATATATTCTGTCCTGAATATTTTAAGAAATTCTGTAATGCAAATAAATTATCTTTGCAAATCAAGTGCTTTCAAATTATTATCTATGCTATGAGTTTTAGAAAATAATTTTAAAGCTCAAAAGTCAAGGACTTTTTCTTTATGGCTCTGTGGTTCAACCTCTGTTGCTTGGATCAATATTCCTAGACTCACATAACTGTTTCCTGAAATGAGAAGATGGGGTGAGAGCAAAATAGAATCAATGAAAATCACATTGATTGATATCAAAATATCACTCTAACACACTTGTTTCATTAAAGATAGAACTGTTCCCTACTTGTATTTTTATGATTTTGTTCTTATTCTTGGTAAGAAAATGGGGAATGAAATAAAATGCTTTTATTTTAGTATCTTTAGCCACAAGTCCCATTGGCTTGGAAGCATGCTGATGTCTCTGCCAACTGAAAATTCTTCTCATCACAGTGACAGTACCTGCCAGCTACCCTCCTAGTTCCTTTCTTTCGCTGCCAGACTCCTCCAAGGAATCTTCAACACTTTGAGTTCACTTTTTCACTGACCTTATCTTTTGAAACAATATATTTACCATAAGATAAATATTAAATAACTAAAATGTTTATTACTGCAAAATTAAAAACTCCAAAATTATCTATGTATTTGTGTATAATCTGGTTACTATATGTGTTAAATGCCTAGTCAAATATTCTCTTCCATTTTGTAAAGTTTTTTCCTATCCCTGGCCTTTGCGCATGTAATTTTCTCTGCCCCCAGTTTTCTTCCTCTCCCTGCTTCTCTGATTTAAATACTAGCTGAACTGACACTCGCTCATTGAAGCTTTCTCTAATATATGATCACTTATAGCTACATGCCGCTCTTTAATAGCACTAACATGGTATTAATCTGATGTGCATTTGTAATTATTTAATTAAGTTCTACTGCCATTACTAAACCAACAAACATGTCTTTTGTGTTCCTTGTTTTATTCTGGAAATTGTTGTGGTTACTGATTCATAATGGACTCAACAAATGTGTGGAAAGAATGAATCTTTCTTTTAAGGAGTCCTTTGAGGAGTATTCCCCAGACATAGTAAAGAGATTGTTCAATGGATCAGAGATGTTGTTTTTTTTTTCATATTGTAGACTGAATCTTTATTTCAACTAGATACTAAGTATTTAAAAATTGCAAAATCAAAATCACTACTCTTTTAATTTATTGTTTTTATAAGCATCAGTTCTCTTTGATTTAGCCCATGTTGACCCACCACTGCAGAACATTGGAGAACATTATTACAGCACTCTATGTGAATAATTTACAGCATTAATTTTATATTAAAATGAACGGATATACTATATAATTGTCCAAGATCTTATGATAAAATTATAGTATTGTATTTATGATTCTCATCAATTACCTGAACTATTCTATTTTTGAAAATTTATATCACTTCACAGATTTGTCTTAATAGCAATGATGGTTTGAGTAGACATGCATGTATGTATAGTAAATCTACTGAATAACCAGTCCTCATGGACTTGAAGTAAAGGTAGCTTCACTGTGTTTTCCTCCACTCTCCTAAAACCACTCAGTGGTGAAAATGCATGTCTTTTCCAATCACATTTAAGTAAGAAAAATTTTATTGCAACTTTAAATTGCCAAATGCATTCTCAATTCAGTAATTAAATGCATTTAACCTCAGGTAATAATAGCAACTTTGAACTTCAAGCAAAGGCAAATATTCTCTCCAACTTTTTCAGATTGCGTCTGTAATGGATAAACCACCTGACTTCGGGAATGGAATGTGGTTGGCTTTTTATCTTTTCTGAATTTCTTTCTTCTCTGAGTGAATTCTGCTCAGTGTTGGTCTTTTTCTTTGTTTACTTGTTTTTTATTTTGTCATATTATCCTCTGGGGTTGGAGCCTAAAAAAAAGAAGAGGTGAAGAAAATGAGAAATTTGACTTGCTTGCCACTTTCACAAATTAAATTGGTAATCCCAAGACCTGGCGGATATTTAAAGCTTACCTTTCAGAGAGTATTTTTCTGTTTTTCAGAGGCCACTGCATGGAAATTTCCATTGCTTTTTGTATAATGTATCTTGCAATAGTCTCTTATTTCTTATATACTCCTATGAATATGGCCATCTTCCTTCCAGCTTCCAAAAAGTGAGGTCTCATTACACACTGAGGAGGACTACTGAATAGAATCCAGTGTGACCTTCCACAGCTCTTACTTTCTCAGCCCATTTATGGATTATAGCAAAACCTCAAGAATTTCTTACTTGAAAAAAGTTAACACAGCAGGCTTATTCTAAGAAAGTAGCTCACCTCTTTCTCTATTTAACATAAATAGTCATTGCCTCCCCTTACTCTCTAGATTGTCTGGACCATAGTCATTCACAGTATTCTGTCAATAGCAACGAAACAATTATAAGCTCTCCCTGTGGCACCAACTGATGTCCCTCTTATAGCTGAAGTAAAGGTAGATCCTATTCTCTAATCTTTCTTATGAGTTCAAGGCAGAAAACATGGGAGAGATTAAAGAAATATTTTTATCTATTTTTCCAGCTCCAAGAAATTACCTCTTTTATGGTCCCAATATGTGTTAATGTCTGAAATGACTGATTATTAGAATTAATTTTATTATTTGCACATGGTATTATGATTATCCACTTTAGAATTTAATATCAATTATGCTTTTGTATTAGCCATAAAGAATCCAAAAGGAGTAGCTAAACATTTTTTGGCATAAAAATATTTTCAGAATCAAAATGTTCTCAGTTTTTGACAAAAAAATTATAATGATTTTAATACTTTTAGTATATACCTGTCAAACATTCTGAAAGCTTGTAACTGTCAATTCATGCTCTACCACCATTCTGAAAGTCTCCTAAAATATTGAACATTGCTTTAAAAACCCCTGTCACAAAATATTTTGTTTTAATTTTATTTATTGGATTACTGTTGATTGTGAATATATTTTAAACAATTGCTTCTGACCAATGATCCTTTATTAGATAATTGTTATCAAATAATTTTCCTATTAAATTTCAGTCCCTCTGAAAATATTAAGAATATTTCTTTCACATGTATCACATACATTGCAAATATTTTTAGTCAGTCCTATATTCTACCTAAGTATTTATGTCCTCTTCTCCACCCAAGAGTCCCCTATGTCTCCAACCTCTTTATAGCAAATTTCATAATGCTCAATATTGACATGTCAAGTTCTGAAGGTGCAACCTCATTTCTGAAAGGGTCAGCTCTACATTGCCAAATACAGTAAAATTCAATTTGTTATTCACAGCCCTCAAAATGACACCACATTTAGCAGCCATGGCCATAATAATTAATAACAAAAATTTTTATTTAGTGCTATGTTAATCATTTTATTTTTTTTTCTATTTGAACCTCAGAACAACATGTGAAATTTTATCATTTCTACTTTATAAATGAGGAAAAAGTTAAAATTTAAAATTTAGATAATGTTCCCAGGGTATGGTTTGGTTGAATAATGGTCTCTCAGGAATGCCAATACTCTAGTCCCCAGAAAATGTCCCTGTGTTACCTTTCATGGCTAAGCCAAATCTACAGGTGTGATTAAGGAATAGGAGGTGGGGAGATGGTCCTGAATCATCCAAGTAGGCCTAATGAAGTCACAGGGTCCTTTTAAGTGAGAGACAGAAGGGGCAGAGTCAGAGAGTATATGACAACAGCGACTGTTAGGAGAGAGATTTGAAGGTGTCTTGCTGCTGGCTTTGAAAATAGAGGAAAAGGACACAAGGCAAGGAATGAAATTGACCTCTACAAGCTAGAAATTGTAAAGAAATAGATTTTGTCCTGTTATGTCTAGAAGGAATACAGATCTGCTGATGTAACTTGGAATTCTGACCTCTAGGAATGTCAGATGCGTTGGTTTAAGCCACTAATTGCAGTAATTTACTGCAGCAATAGACAACTAATATACACTGGGGCACAGGAGTGGTAAGTAGTGAAGCAGTGACATTAAATCTTATCTGTTTCATTTCCAAATTTCTGATCTCCCTTGTCATATGGCCAGTCTATCTTTCCAACAAGAATTAAATCAATGGCAATGACATGCAAGTTTTAATTTCAAATAATCTATACTACCTTTTTTATACTACTTTTAAAGCATGTTTCAAAAAAATTTACCCTAACATTTTCATCTAAAATGTGTCTCTTATAATGCAGCTAAAACGCTAACTTTAGTTCCTAGCGTATATTCTGAATTTGCTAACATTTTAACTGGAATCCTGCTCCCAACACTCCCACTTCACACAAACACACCCACACTGACATGCACCACTTCATCAGCACCCTGAAATGCTACTTCCCTTGTAAAGGTAGTCCTGATTTTTTTGGTATCTATGACTTCCAGTGACACTGTGTAACTCTTTTACAATCTTATATCATAATGTGCCATCTGTTAGTTATTTATATCTGTTTTCTTTCTCTGCTACACTGAGAGTTGCCTGAATCTGTTGATGATATTTGCCTCTTTTTTATAACCATGATTTCTTAGCCTATGATATGGCTCCAGGTAGGTGATCAGTGAAAGTATGTCGAATTGAACCACGACTGCTTAGAACTGTGTCTTTATAAGCCAGCTCTCACCCATTTAATAACTTCTAGTTCTGCCACAAGGCTTTAATAAATATGGTGCAAGCCCCAAAAATGCACTTTTGGGTCAAATATATTGGGTTCAATCCTCTTCTCCACAAATATTGCTGAAATGAGCCTGGATTTCGTCCCAGTTTCTGTCAAAGAGAACTTTATAGGCAACTCCTGGCTTTGGCTGAGGCCTTTATCCCAGGGACTCAAAGGCCATTACAGCTGCAAATGCTTCAAATCATAACAGAAAAGGAGGTTATATTACAAAATTATGTGAACTTTTTCAAATTCAACACATCAATCATTCTCCTTAAAACTGTAAATTCTTAGTACAGTACAACACATTTCTAAAGTAAAGAAAAATGATTTTATATCTTGCAGGTTAGCATTAGAAAACTTATGACTATTTAAAAAAAAATTTACCTAGTATTCTTATATTATTAGGGTTCAATGGAAATGGCTCATTAGCAGATAATAATTTTCTGAGTTGTTAGAGGTGGCTCTTTGCAGCTCCTCAATGTAGACATTGCTATGCTAGTTTAGATGTGTATTTGAATTCTTCTCAAGGAGAATATCATAAAAGTCTGTATTGATCATAGTACCTGTTTTATTTGTCTTATGCTTTAACGTGTAGTATCCTGATACTGCTTAAGTGGTTTGAAGAAAGTCTGAAACATGTATGTTCTTTATGGGACGTTTGAAAGTTTGAATCTAGATGCAATAGATAAACGTTTCTAAATGTGCCTATCTGATCAATATCTGGGTCACCTGAAGAAATTTAAAAGTGTAGTTGGATCGGCATAGAAACTTTATAATTGTGGGAGGGTCTTCCCTACTAAAACTTTATATTTTAGTACTTCAGGTAATTTTAAAAAGTATTTAACTTTAGTCGATTTTAATGCTTCAAATATCTTATATTAATCCTTGCTATTCTTGGCTGCTGATAGACTCACTCCTAGTCCGCTTCGACTGTCTGTGGTAGATCATTCATAGGATGGATAATTAAGAAATTAGATCTTCAAAGCTCATTTTTCACTAAAACATCACTTTAAAAAGAGTTTTACTCTTTTACAACTATAAAGTTGCCAGGTGAAAGCAACGGGTGCCGTCTTGTACATATGGCATTCAGCAAGTGGGGAATATTCCTGAAGTGACTATTTTCAGAATGTGGGTACATTCAGCCACATTCTGGCATGAAAGGGAGAGAAGGGAAGGTGAGGGCAAACATATTTTGGGGCCTTGGGAATTTTGTTGTTGGTATTTGAGTGTGGTATTGTTATATTACAGAATTACATGCTTATAATTTTGTAATAAAAAATTCTGTAATAAAAATGTGTGCTATTTGTGCCAGACCCTGTACTTTAGGTCGTCAATCAGCTTCCTCATCCACTAAAATAAGAAAAACTTATCTTCTTTGATATTGTCATGAGATTCACACATAATATTTTATCTGCAGTTCCTGCTATGTAATAAGCATTTCAAAAATAATGTTATTTTTTCCTGCTGACGTTTAAAGAGAAAAAATTAGTCTAACTGTTTTCCAATATCATTTGGAATTTACACCTATGAATTAAGGCTCCCCATATCATGACTCATTGAGAAAAAAGTCTAAGATTTAATTAAGGGCAAGGTTTAAATATTGTCGCAATTTCTTTCATTAAGTTTTAAATTGTGGAGTTTGATATATTACAAGATTGTGGCAAGGAACTGGAAACATCAAACGGAATAACAATGGCAATAATTATAAAAGACAAGATAATCTAGCTGAGGAACACTAGGTAAAATAGAAAATTTAGAGAGTAGTTTTAAAAATATGTGCAGTATATCCACAATCTTTATTTACCTTCCTCTAAACAAACCTTCAAGAAAGTCTACATCATTTTTGTTTCTGAATTCAATTTGCATGTGTACATGTATATGTATACCCATGTATAATTGTGTTTATTTTCTTGACTGCAATGAAAGAAAAAGATCTAGTGTAGTCCAAAGACAACCAATTCTATTTAGATTATTGGGCCCACCTAAAATAATTTTATTACGTATTCATACTTAGCTAATAATTTTCATACATATTCCATACTTAACTAATAAATTTCCATTGTTTTTTAAAGATTTTATTTATTTTTAGAGAGAGGGGAAAGGATAGAAAAAGAGAGAGAGAAACATGGATTTGCAAGAGACATACTGATCGGCTGCCTCTCACACCCCCACAACTGGGGACCTGGCTGGCAACCCAGGCATGTGCCCTGACTGGGAATCGAACCAGCTACCTCTTGGTTTACAGGCCAGCACTCAATCCACTGAATCACACTAGCCAAGGCTGTAATGCCATTATTAAACAGCAAAAAGGGAAGTAGAGAGACAAGCAAACAATTCATTGATCCAGTTCTTATGAAATTTAACTAAATCAATTTATGCTAATGAAAATTATGAAGAAAAAACTGTTCATTGACTTTGAAATGTCACCTTATGTAGGAAGCGCTCAGTGGACAAACTCAGGAAGAATTGACACTCTCTGTCATCTGCATTTAAACCATCAGGACATCAACCAGAATCTAGTAGCAGAGTTGCATATGTGCCTCCTCTTTCATCCTTTCCTGTTGTGGATTTCCTCATTTTTATATATTTAGCTCAATGAATATTTATTGAACTACTTTAACAAAAGTTTAGTCGATGAAATAAAATACCAAATTTTCACATAAAATGCAATATTTTAACATTCTTTTCTACTTACTGGAATTATATGTTTGCAAACTGTGGAATTTTTTTTTTCTTACTATAAAAATATATGCTGAGCATGCTGTCCAGGCAAAGAGATCTGTGTGGTCCTGAGGGATATTTCATTCAGGCTGTGGTAGAACTTGGAAAATTATCTTTGCTTTTTTATAGAGTACAACTTCCTAATGGCTCAAGTGCTGATGCCTCCCAAATAATGTCTTGTTCTCATTTCAGTAATACTAGAAAAATATTGATTGTTTTCACTTTTTTTCCCAAAATTCCACACAGAAAGCCATTTTCCTCTCCTAAGAAGGTATATTTCTTTAAATGAATGAAAATGAATTAAATCACAAACCTCTTGATTTACAACAAAATTACAAACCATCTCTTTGGGTGGGTTAATTCTATAAATCATTCATCTCTTCACCGAGAATTTATTCTTCTACTAAGAGAGTAATTTTATACCACCTGATCTTCAGATTCCTGGAGCACAAGAATGGAGCCTACCAATGCTTTCCTAATCATGAAGACGACAACTGGTAACACGGAGGGTTTAGGGCCTTTGCTGTCTTCTAGATTAGGAGAAGTAATTGTTCTCTCATTCCCTCTCTCTCTCTCTCTCTCTCTTCCTTTTCTTAAAACTCAGGCAAAGAAACAATTATTTTCATGCAATAAAAAAACTAAATTAAATTAGTTTACTGCTTACTACATTTTCATGTAAGTTTAACATGAAAGTTAAGGGGAAATAAAATTTGAGATACCTACTGAGTTCATTTCCATATTCCTGTTGGATCTTGGTTTAATGCCTTCCAGCACTTTTTAAAACATCTGTAACTAGTGAATTGGGACAAAGTAGTGAAGTGCAGCATCCAAAAGGAACTATGGAGGTTTGGATTTCCTAACGGAAAAGTGGAAAACATTTTTTCATACTTAGTAAACTCTCTTTCAATTGGCAGAATATTATATGTTAGGCTATAAATGAAAGAAATTAAATACTGCATCAGCAAATGCAACAGGGAAAAAAACAAACAGACATAAACATATTCTTACAAGAAAGCTTTTGGGTGGGCTAAGCAAAAAACCTCAATTAAAACCAAATGTTAAATGTGTATCCGAACTCTAAATCTTACCTGTCAAAATTAACCCAATCTTTAGCCATTAAAAAAAAAAGAAGTCTGACAAGAAAACAATTAGTTCCAACTTCCAACCATGTAATGATAATAATACTAAGCTGCTCCATCTCTTTACCATCTTAGTGATTCTGTAATATCTCTGAACAGCAGCAATATTTCCGTCTTTAGTTTGTTACAACCACCATTTATTTCATTTCCATCGGAAGCCATAGCATGAAAAGCACAAAAGGAACAAAGATGCTAAAATCCCAGTCCTTTCACTTAAGAGACTCACAATCTAGCAGGATAGGAGGGGTAGCGTTGTAATTTACTTTTTAAATCAATGCGATTGATTGTAGTTTTTAATACCAGCATATTTATTACGTTTATTGGGTTTTAATAAGATGTGGAAGAGGTTGTTTAATGAATAAATTATTTGAAAATGAAATTACCCTCACAGCTAGTCTTAGATTATGCTTACATGCATGAGAGAACAGAGCAGATTTGTCACCTGAGCAAAGTCCCATTTCACTCTCTTCCAAAAGCGCACTGTTAGCAGGAATACACTTACATGCACGGGGTGTGGTCTATGTAATTGTTTATTCAGATTCCAAGATCTGTCTTTAATTCACATTAAAATCATGACTATTCCCAAATTAAAGCTACAAATCAAATTGCCTGAACTAAGTCCTGCGTATGATGTTAGTACCTCGATATTTTGTATGCAAACTCTTATCACTAAGAGAGGCATTATATTCCCTTAAAAAAAATACCAACACCTTAACAGCAGTTACATTCCAGTTCATTTGGTGAGATGAATGTCATTTACACTTCAGTTTGCACCTTTTTGAAAATGCTCAGAGGGAATAAATCTACACTCTCCAGAATGATTGTGCATAAGGAAGTCTGGGGCTGCTAAGAAGAGGTGTTAGACACGTATGGGAATGTATTAGTTACTATCACACCTAAATCTCAATGATTTCCAAAGTGATAGAGCTAAAGTATGAAGGATTGCTGAAAGAGTTGGCAAAGATTAATTACACTTGACTTTCGTCTCATTATTTATAAATGGTTAAAACTTCAAAACTTCTATGGGGGGTGCGTTTGATTGTAAAGCTTGGTGGAAACAAATGTTAAGAGAGATCATGCAGTTAGGTACAGGTAAGTTGTTTCTTTGTACAAGAGAACATATGGTTTATAATGTCTTGGCATTAAAATATGACAGCAGCTTATAAGTAAGTGGGTTATCTAGGTTTATCAAGAACTTGATAAGATTCTTCAACCTTTGTAACATTCACATTAATGTGTCATTTGTTTTCCTATAGTAATTTGTTGTAAAGTCTTCAAAAACCAATACAAAAAGAAGAAAGTAGTAAACTTGAAATATTATGTGCTACTCAAAGCCAAATATTTAAGGAGACGAAACATGCGAGATTAAATATGAAAACTCAGATTAGGCATGGGTGGACGTAGCCCTAAAAAAAAAAAAAAAAAAAAAAAAAAAAAAAGGAAAAGTTAGCCAATCCCTGATTCCTTCAGCAGGGAAAGAAAGGCAAGTCCAGGCACCAGCCTGGCCAGGGCCCAGGAAATCAAAGTACGCATTGAAAAATTCTGGCTTTGGAGTTCTGGTCAAGATGGCAGCGTAGGCAAACAGGGCTCATCTCTTTGCAACCACATCAAAATTACCACTAAAATATAGAACAACCATCACTCAGAACCGGCAGAAATTGAGTTGAATGGAAGTCTACAACTACAGAATTAAAGAAACCACATCCATCCAGACAGGTAGGAAGGTAGGACTGGCACAGATGCAGAATGAGCTGGACCCCACCCACCTGTGGTAGATAAAAATTTAGGAGGGATATCTTGGGAATAAGGAATCCCAGACCTACAACAGGCCCAACAGCTCAGGGTTCCAGTATCAGGAAAATAAGTCCCCACCGCTTCTGGCTGCAAACACCAGTGGGGATTGAATTGGTGGAAGAAAATTCTGGAGCCCCAAGCACTTCCTCTTAATATACACATGGACTCACCTACTCAGACTCATTTCATCTGAGCTCCAGCACCCGGGTATCATCTTGAAAGGCACCAGTGGTAAACAGGCAGAAACTGAAGTGTCTGGCATCAAGGTGATCAAAGGGCATTGTCCCTTTTCTAAATCCTTTCGCCACAAGCCAGCAGGCTTGTGTCATATTAGAGACTCCATCAATGTGGCTAACACTGTTTGCCCTGCCTTGGAGATCCCCAAAGACTCTGCCCACCCAACTACTGGCCCACCCAAACTGCTTTTCCATATGAGTGGCTGGTCTTGGCTCATGCTTCACGACTTATTAAATCCTATTGAACAAATAACAGATGGCCTCAGTAAGCCTCAGGCCTTGCATTAGCAGCAACCAGCCTAGATCACAGCTTGGCTTTGCCTGGGAATCTCTAAGCCCAGAACAAGTAGCAACCATCTCAGATTGCTTTATAGCTAAGGCAGGGTGGCCCTGGGCTAAACACAGGTGAGGGTCTGCTCCTTGGTCTGCACCACCTGGGAAACCCAAGGGCTAATGCACCCAGTAGACAGCTACAGATCATGTCATATCATCACCACCCTGCCCCTGCACAGCTGATCCTCCACAGAGGGCAGAGGTTGGTGGTCAGAAGTCACAGACAAATGTTGCAGCTGATTGGCCTGGGTAAATTCTTCTGCCAACAGCAACCAAGGCTTAACTAAAAGAGTAGGGTGTACACAGCCCACAGGAAGGGCACACCTTGAGTACTCAGCTTGGGTGATAGGGGAGGCTATGTCACTGGATCCTATAGGACACCTAGTTCATTAGCCCACACTACCAAGATACAGAGTCAAAGAAGCTCTACCCAATACATAGAAACAAACACAGGGAAGCTTCCAAGATGGGGAGACAAAGAAACATGGCCCAAATAAAAGAACAGATCAAAACTCCAGAAAAAGAACTGAACAAAATGGATAAGCAATCTAGAAGATGCAGAGTTCAAAACACTGGTTATAAGATTGCTCAAGGAACTTAGTGAGAACCTCAACAGCATAAAAACAATCCAATCAGAAATGAAGAATATGCTAATTGAAATTAAAAACAATTTACAGGGACACAACAATAGAGTGGATGGAGCTGAGAATCAAATCAATGATTTGGAACATAAGGAAGCAAAAAAAAACAACCAATCAGAACAAGAAGAAGAAAAAAGAATCCAAAATAAAGAGGATAGTATAAACAGCCTCTGGGACACTTTCAAGATGTCCAACATTCACATCCTTCTGTTGCCAGAAGGAGAAGAAAAAGAGCAAGAAATTGGACATCTATTTGAAAAAAAAAATAATGAAAGAAAACTTCCCTAATTCGGTGAAGGAAACAGACATGCAAGTCCAGGAAGCACAGAGACTCAAACAAGGTGGATGCAAAGAGGCTCAATCCAAGACACATCATAATTAAAATGCCGAAGGTCAAAAAATAAAGAAAGAATCTTAAACAAAGCAAGAACAAATCAGTTAGTTACCTACCAGGGAGTTCCTATAAGACCGTCAGCTGATTTCTCAAAAGAAACTTTGCTGGCTAGAGGGAATAAGCAAGAAATATTCAAAGTCATGAAAAGCAGGGACCTACAGCCAAGATTGCTCTACCCAGCAAAACTATCATTTACAATTGAAGTGCAGATAAAGAGCTTCCCAGACAAGAAAAAAAACAAAGGAGTTCCTCATCACCAAACTATTACTATATGAAATGTTAAAGGACTTTTTTAAGATAAAGAAGAAGATCAGAACTATGAACAAAAAAAATGGCAAAAAATACATGTCTATCAACAACTGAACCTAAAAATCTAAGTAAGCAAACAATAACAGAGACAGAATCATGGATATGGAGAGCATTTTGTTGGTTGGCAAATGGGAGGTGGGATATGGGGATGGATGAAGAAGTGAGAGGATTAAGATGTACAAAGAGGTAGCTACAGAGTAGCCATGGGGATGTGAAGTACAGTATAGGTAACGGAGCAGCCAAAGGACTTACGTACAGGACCCATGGACATAAGCAATGGTGGGGGGATTGCCTGGGGGAGTGGAAAGTGCTTGATGGAGAGAGAGCAAAGAGGGAAAAATCAGGACAACTGTAATAACACATTCAATAAGATATAATTTGAAAAATAAAATAAAATAAAATTGTGTCACCTCCTAAAGCAAAAATAAATAAGAAAAAGAAAAATTCTGTCTTTGGAAGCATATAGATTTGGATTCAAACTGTAGCCCTGCCATTAGTATTCATGTAACCTTAAAATATCTTCAGATTCAATCCTTCTAAACTAATAAAAATAATACCTGCTCAACTGGATTTTGTAAAGAACTAAAATAATGAAATGTAGGTATGAGAAAGACCAACACAAGAGACTGAGGAGTGATGGACAGAGATATGAGGGAGACATCCAGGATGGGCTGTTGCTACAGAAAAAAAAAAAAGAGAGAGAGAGAGAGAGAGATTGTTTTATATAGTGTATAGTCAACAAGATAGTGTTTTAGGATGGAGTGGAGTGTTGCCAAAGGTTACAGAAACTTGAAAGTATCAGTAGGATTTAGCATAAGGTGAGTAAAAAAATGCTGCAATGTAAATGTTTTCATGTGAATAAGGGCTAATAGAGCCGGAGCATAGAGCCAGTCTAGGGTGTGGAGGGTAGAGAAGTGGGAATGAGAGGGAGAATTGCTCAACAGGGTAGAGGGGTGGCTAGATGAAGATGTGGTAGCATAACCAGTGCGAGTGTAATATAACTGCAATATTTATTTAATTGTGTCATTCTGAAAGTTTTCTGACAGGATAGTCAGAAGCTAGGAAAATTCCTGGGTATGTGGAATGGGGAAACTGAGACAAGAAAATTAAACAAAGCCAAACAGTTTGAGCAATTTACAGCCAGCTGGTGAATCCCAAGAACTTATCTCCCCTAACCAAGGACACTTGAGAGTGAATGGTCTACACCTCTTCTCCTTAACCAAAGAATACACAGCTTGAATTTCCCTGGTCTGTGAGATAGAAAGCAAAGACCCAATCCATGTCATTTGTGCCGGCTAAACCCAAGGACAGATGAAGTCAGGAGAACAAATGAAAGAAAACCATTAAAAGTCAAACAGACTCAAGATAAAAGTAAAACAGCATAGCAGACCAACAAATATTCCCCAAGCCCCTGCATGTGCTCATTTTAACACATCAGCATATCGAAAATGCACCTAGAAATCTGGTGAATATTCTGCTGAAACCTTCCCCTAAGATTCTCACCCACAGAGAAAAGATAAAAAGCCCTAAGGACAGACTCAGCGGGAACTAGCTCTAGAACATGGCCATGGCACTTCCTGGGCATGAACCTTTTATTGTCTCCTGAACTCTAAGGGTCCCAAAGAGATTTGCAGTCAGGGAAGCAGTGGGCACCAGCAGTTTCTCCTGAGCTTACCCTGATCCTGTCTCCAAGACCCCCTTTTTCTCCGACTTCCCAATGAGCAAAAAGCAGCCCTGTCTTGGCTCACTCCTTTCCTATAACTTGCCTAGGGAACCAAATCAGAGCACCTCCTAGGCTCTCTCCTCCTACTTCTTCTACCCTAAGTCCCTGCTTTGTTTCACTGTCCCAGCCTTAATAAACAGACTCTCAAAATCACCTGGACTCGTGTTACGAAATCCTTTCTACATGAAGTCAAGAACCCACACACTACAGGCCAGTCTGAGGCAGACCCACTCTGGGCCGGGCTGGTGCCTGTCAGGTAATAGTTTCATTAAAATATATTAATTTTTCATTAGACATAACCATTTTAAATAATCTACAAACATATTATCACTAATTACCATAAGAAACACTTATGGGTTTCTCTTTAATAAGTGTTAGATATTGAATAAGTGTTAGTGTTGAAACCCACATCTATACAATATACTTGGACAATAATAAGTTTAAGCATTATTTATTAATTTTTTGTCATATTCATCTTAGGAGCTATCATAGGACCTAAAATTGTTTTTGAATGTTAAGGCAAGCAATTGCTCAGTGAATGAATGGTGTTAATGATAGGCAATAAAGCAATTTATTTGAGGTAATGTTGGTAAGAAAATTAATCCTCTATTTTTACTTGTAAATAGTATCAATAAACTAAGAAATTATGTAACACCAAATAAAATAATTTAATTATGATTAATGTCGCACTGATACAGAGGATGTTGGGGCAATTATTTTTTCTAAGTTTTTATAGGAAAAATATTTAAAATTAAGAGATTTAAAAAGGTTCATCTTGAAATAGGATTGTTTATGATAGCAAACAGCACACCAAGGGAAATGACAATGAAGTTCAGGATTCTTGTGGCAGGACGTGATTTTGAACACGGTCTTTCTTGAAGAAGTACCAAAGATTCTCCTGAACAGAAAATGAGAAATATTTCTCCCAAATTCTCTCTTATGAAGCCATCATGACATGTCACCTGTGGAACTTCCTTTGAATTCAGAAAAGGTTCCAAATAGAAAAAAATATGTAGCTTAGTAAACAGGAAGTAACTTAGCTTTATATGAATAAACTCCAAATAATATTCTAAAGACATATTCAAAAGGAAAGTTCCAAAGAACCTACTACATGCCTTAGGGATAAGAGAATATACTGCCGAGTTTTGTAATCAGTTTCTAAGCTTTGCAGCGCACTTGAAGTTTAACAAATAAGACATCTTCATTCGGTGGAGAAAAAAATGAAGAAGCTCTCTCACAAAGATTTTGAATAGCTCTTACAAAATTATATTTTGATGATCTAATTTTAAATGGATTAGAAACATGAAGATTAAATTTCTCTAGAAAGAAGCTACTTAAGAATTGAGGGTAAGTAGCTGGGCCAAGGATAGCTTGGCACTGGACAGCCTAAAGTCTCTGAAAATAACCCTCAAATATTTGATGAACCCAAATGGCAGCCAAGTTCCCAGAAAATATTAAGCGGATGATGGTTACTCATATGTAAGCCAAATCTCCTAGTGGATTTACTATCACTAGAATATTAATAATGGGATATGTAAGGGAAGTAAATGATCAGAAGAAAGACAAGACTAAATGTTTCCTTTCTTTTTTAGTCAATTCCTAATTGATGTTGTCCCTCATATAATAGAATGTGTGTGTGTTTGTGTGTGTACCTGACTTTAAGTCTGGCATGATGGATACTTACTTTTCCGTTCCTGCTATAGTACACTATGTGCATATTTCATATCATTATTCTTGTTGTTTTGCAACATAACTTTAAAGAAATAAAAAAATAATTTATAGTTCTCCAAAATCTCATAAAATTTTAATTCGTTTATTTTGGTTTGTATTGTTAAATATGAAAATCGGGGCAGGAATCACATGCAGAAAGCATGGGTAACCATATAAAGAGTAAAATACCAAAAATTCCTTTTAATTTCCCTCAAAATCTATCATCTCTGCCTCTCTCCACTTATGTTTCTTCCTCTGTCAACTAGCTTCAGAATCTCTAATATCTTCAAATGCAATATATTCTGTTTTTAAGAGTATTTTTTCTAAAAATTTAGCTTAGGTACCTTACAAAACATTATTCAATTAAACACACCGCTTATTTCCCAGCCAGCTTCCCACACATATGCTCCAGGCTTTGGAGCTACTTGGTGTCAGCACCTCTGCAAATCACAGCCCCTTTTTTAGAATATGATACCCTTCCTTTTGTATTTGTAGCTACGCTTATTCATGATGCAAATTTAGTGTCTGCATAATCTTTAAGGCATTGCTTGACCTCCCCAAACATAATGAGGAACCTCATCTCTTGTGTCCTCATCTCCTCCCAGCCTGCGCCCCCACCATTCCCTTGATAAATGAGAGCAGATCTTAGAGTCATCCTCATACCTTTGGACTGAAGAAGTGGCTGACCATACAAAAAAAAATTCTCCCTTTTCTTTATGAGTTTTTTTTTAATATTTTATTTATTTATTTTTAGAGAGAGGGGAAGGGAAGGAGAAAGAGAGGGAGAGAAACAGCAATGTGTGGTTGCCTCTCACATGGCCCTCACTGGGGACCTGACCTGCAACCCAGGCATGTGCCCCGACTGGGAATCGAACCAGGACCTTTTGGTTCCCAGCCCGCGCTCAATCCACTGAGCTACACTAGCCGGGCTGAGTTTTTTTTTTTTTTTTTTTTTTTTTTTTTTAATAAGCACCTACCCAAGCAGAGTCCTTATTTCCAAAATCCTCTTGCATCTGAATGGAGTCTCATCAATTTGAGAGTGGCATTTGTCATTTCCAGGACAAAGGAATCAATAAGCAATGTCATCTCATTTATTTTTTTCTGCTTCATCTTGTGATGAGAAACATAGTAACCTGAGGCGTGGATCCATGAGATGGAAGGAACCAGAGTCGTGAACCAGCACCTGGAGGAAAGCCGCATGCCACTCAGGAGCGTCCACATTGGCCTGTGGCATGAGCCAGAATTAAATTTGTATTTTTTAACTTTATTTGTTATAGCAGCTAAAATTATCCTACTTAGCACCCACAGGAACAGCAAGTAACTCAGTAATGGCTGAAAGAATAAATGAATAATTGAATAAACAGTTTAGTGAGCAAAAGTGTCCAGCTTTTCAAGAACTCTCTTCTATACTCAGTGCAAGAAAAATCAGTCTGAGAGTTTACTTATTTATCTTTAGTGTTCCATCTCAGTTAAAAACACAGATGACACTAAAGAGGAAGGCAGATCTCTTATCGCATTCTGTCAATTAAAATTTTTAATTTTCCTTTAAAATTTTTAATTTTGCTCTTGTCATTTACCCAATTTCTTCATATTTATATATCAAATATGCTACTGGACTATTACTACTATTACTACTCACATCAAATATTTACTGAGCATTTTCAATGTACCAGCCACTGTTGTAAGCATTTTACATGTATCCACTCATTTAATCTCACAACAATCCCATGAAGAATAAAAGCAGATAATAAAACTGAGGCATCAATGGTTAAGTAACTCCTATAATTAGGCTCCAGTGATTGTATTGCTCAATAAGTCTTAGTACAATTGAATCTGCACTGCGATGTAATAAGCACTGGGACTGAAGGAGGGCATGACTAAAAGACCAGTGACAAGGTAGGCAAACACATTGTGAACAACACAGCCCTGTCGAGAATGTACATTGAACTGGATAGTTAAAATAAACTTTTACTATGGGAGGGGAGTGGGGAGTCGTGGGGAGAAAACGAAGACAACTACACTTGGATGACAAAAAAAAATAAAAATAAAAATAAACATTTACTGAATACTACCCTAGATGTTTGCCAGCAAATAGCAAAGGGATTTTAAAATATCTGAACTCAGTTTTCAAGCAGTATTTAGGCTATAACTCCGGCTGGTAGGACCAATGGATTCTATTTATCTGAAGGGTTTTCTGAGAAGGTGTGACTATCATGGTGCCTTCCAGAACTGTAAACAGAAATGCACTGTGGCTACGTGAAGAGCCTCCTTTTCAATGTTAACAACTGAGACAATAAAAAAAAAAAAAAAAAGAAAGAAATGGTAGAAACAAATCTACTTCTGCTTTCTTAGTATTCATACTTTTATCCCTTTATTTCAAATTAAGCAAGGGCCATTAGTTGGGAGGCTTAGTTCTCAAGAGCTCAAACCATATACAAATATGACTCAGGTGGTTTCCTCTCCAAGGGCCCAAATCAAGGAAAGGAGCGAGGAGCCAGGCCAGCAGGTCTTGTGGTTTCCATTGTTGCGTTTGGCTACAGCTGCAGCCTTTGGCTTGTTTCATACACTTATGGAAAGACAAACCTCAAAGGTTTGGCTAGAACTTTACAAGTTATTTGTGAAATTCCCAAAGACAGAAAAATAAACCACAGACCTTTGGGTGAAAAATGTAGCACTGTGTTTTTAATGGAAATTCTCATAGCTATCCTCCTTCAAGTGTACGATTTCCAGCCGCAAGACTTGTCGCTCTAAAGTATGCATTTTCATATACGTCCTTATTTTTATTCTCTGAAGGAGGTTTTCAACAGGGTAGAATAAAAATTAAAATATGAAAGCAGGTATGGAACAGTAGCAAGAATCACTGAAATATCATGCAGGTCAGGAGATCAGGGTTTTAGTTTTACTTTGTCACTAAGGATATATTTAATCTTAAATAGGTCACACAATCTTAGTTCCATGTATATATATTTGCCATGTAAGATGATCAGAGTTAATTATACTCTTTCAGTAATAGTACAGACTCTTCAAACTCCATCTTCTGTATTGTTCTATAGTTTCCTCTTCTACTCTGATTCTCTAGTTTCTATCTCTCACACAGAAGGTCATTGTAATCTATTTGTATAGATTATGTCTTTAGGTACATTTGTATAAGTCAAGAAAATAAAGCCATTTAATGTTTCAAACCAGGGCAATTTCATACAACTGAATTGCTTTATTGCTCATAAGCCAAGCAACAGATGCTAAAGCAAAGAGATTTAGGCAAGAGCAGGAAGCCTTCACAACATTCAGTAAATTCCTTGCAGCAACACACCGAATATCACACATATTGTCTCCCAAATTAAAAGTGATTGTTCAGTTTAGAGGAATTATCTCAACATGGCCTGGGGGTCCCATAGGGACATCACCTAAGTGGGAAGGATCTAAGTCTTTATCTCCCAACCTCTGACTCCAGTATCTCACTAAGGCATCAGGGTGCTTGCTCCTTGCTGCTTCACAGGAACAAACTGAACATCAACAATATAACTGACTTGTATGATGTTATATGAAATGTGATGACAATTATTTTCTGAATACTATATCGTGACAGATAGCAGGGAAGATAACATAGTCCTGAGCCTCTTTTTCTTTTTTTTTTTTTTTTACTTTATTGTTGTTCAATTACAGTTGTCTGCATCCTCTCCCCTCCCTTTTCCCCTCCCCCTCCAATCCCAAAAACCTTGATCGCAGTTGCCATCACTGTTACCGTGGTGGTTGTTTGCTGCCCTCATTTGATCATTCATAGACGTGCTTCAGACCTGTGTTCCACCTCAGGCCGACTGCACTCTTACTGCCTCTGCCTGTCACAGGTTACTAATACTTCAGTTTTCTTTCACAAGGAGGTTATCACTGTGTTAAAGGCGAAGCAGATGAACCTCACAATCTCAGTATTCCACTTTAGAATCTGTTTCTTGGAATCACTCCCAACATCAGATATTGTATCAGTCAGATTCCAACCAGAAAACCACTCTAGAATTTCAATTAAGAAATTACACACATAGAATTAAACAGATGATAGAAAAGTTTAGAAGACAAACAGGATGTTGAAGCAAGCCCAAGATTAGATTGGAGAAAGAAACCAATAGCAAAGGCTACAGCAGTCACTACACCCCCTTGGGTCTGCAATAAGACTAGGAAGGGGTTAGAGAATGCACATTTCTCTAAAATGACTGCTCCAGTTTATATTGCACCAAAATTGAATATTTTTACCATATTCTCACAAATAATTAGTCCTCATGAACTTGAAAATGTTTGCTAATCTGAGCTGTAGATCACATACTCACCCCTGTTTTAATTGAATTTTTTTACTCATAAGAATTTCCCCAAATATCTGTTAACCATTCAATTTTCCTTCAGTATGTTGCTTAGTCATAACTTGAACTATTTTTTCTAATATGTTTCCTGTCTTTTGTTTTTGTTACTGCTAATTTGACAAATTCCTTTAGTGTTCTAGATATTAATACCTACTTAGTTCAATACCTGCAAAAATCCTCTATAATGGTATTTATTTAGAGTTAGTATTTAGTATAATATTGTAAAAACTATTTTTATGTTACAAATCAAATTTTTAATGGCTTGCGTTCTTATATCTTATTAAAGAAAACTTTCCCTAATATAAATGTGCAAATATATTCTCCTGCCTTGACCGGTGTGACTCAGTTGGTTGGGCATTGTCGCACTAACCAAAAAGCCCTGGTTTGATTCCCGGGTACATACCTGGGTTGCAAGCTATGTTGGCGGCCATGCAAGAGGCAACTGACAGATGTCTCTCTTGCACACTGATGTTTCTCTCCTTCTCTTTCTCCCTCCCTTTCCCTCTCTCTAAAAATAAAGACATAAGTAAACAAAACTTCTCCTAAGTGTTCTTCTTTTAATTTTGTAATAATATTTTTACTTAATATTTCATAGTTTGCATTGGTTTTTTACAGGAAGTGAACATTTTTCACTCCAGTTAGTGTATCAGGATTGCTTACACCATATGTAAAATACTCCACCTATTCCCAAATGAGTGGTACTTGAGCCTCAAGTTTCTCTGTTTACACAGCTCTCTGATTCTGACCCTTCCGTTTTGTTCTATGTATACGTTTGTCTATAACTGGGACAGTATTACATTGTTTTAAAATGTCAGAGATATAGTGTGTTTCATAAACATCTGATAAATAATGATTCTTGGCCATTTACTTTTTCTTACTTTTGGAAATTGATTCAGCTATTAATGAATATTTGTTTCTATACACCTTTTGTAAATGATTTCTAAGATTAGTGTTACAGTCATATTTGTTACAGTTTTTGGTCCATTTTGGTAATATTCTATGCAGTGTCTGCCGCATTCCCAAGTGGTGAAAGTCGGGATCTCAACTCTGCCCCTTCTGTCTGCAAATGTGCAGCAGGGGGGGGCTTCACTGGCTGGCCCCTGCCCTCCCTGTGCTCTTGTGCAGGCTTGCCAACTAAGTCAGCAAATGCTGGAGCCATGAGACCAGAAGACCAGGTGCCATCTTCTGAAACAAGAGGTATGGGGGATGACCTGGTCCATCCGGTCCACACAAAGTACGGAACACAGCTGGTCTTAAGCATCAGTGAAGCATTGATTGTATGCCAGGAATGCACTCTTTGCTTGCAATGTAATAATGGTTCATTAAGTCTCACAATGCCATATGCAAAATACGAAATGCATTTCCAAGGAAACAATACTTGTTAGAGGGGTGTCATTATATAGATGATGTCACTGAGGCACAGGGAAGGGAAGTAAATTGGATTTTCTTCAAAAAAAAAAAGGCTGGTGTCTGGAATATTATGTGAAAGCTCCTATTTTTTTTTTTTTTTTAATGATGGCAACTAATACAAAAGTTTCCATACACAACCACCACCAACAACAAAAATTAATATCTCCATCTTACAGATGTAAGTGAATGTCAGATTGAAACAGATTTAGAATCCAGTGCTTTCTTAAGGAATGTTTTCTTATGGGTGTCATTCTGTGGAATAACTTGCTCAAGTACAAAATAATATGTCTATAACATAGGACCATACTGTATAAGCATTGCAAAAGCATATTTCATATTATAAAATTGTAGAAATTGGTTAAAAATCCAACCACATATTCAGGTAATCAGTAGATCGGAAAACCATCTTAGAGGCCTTAAGAGAAAAAATGAAGGTTAATTTATCATCTCTTCAACATTCTTAAACACTCATTTAACTTCAAAATCTCAAAAGCGCTACTCATTAATGCTCAATGTCAAACAGAAACAAAATAAATAATGCACACTGTCATACTAGAATAATAACTTACAGAGATCCAGTAGAGAAGATGGAAGATGTTAAGTGTGTGATCTCACTGTTAAGGGTAGTAAAGAGAGTTAAATGAAATATAAAATGAGAGCCCTCTGTGCTTCCAAAGGAGACTATCAAGAAGGCCTTTTAATAGCTCATCTGTCAACCTGGTGCTCTGAAGCAGTCTCTGCCCTTGTTTCAATGATACTCAAAATAAGAATAACAATGCAATATCAATGTACCTGTGTGTGTGCATGTATGTGCAAGAGTGCCAAAACTTGTCCTGTTTTTCTTAAAATAGTCTGTTCTTTAGACTCTGTTATTCTTATATTGTATTTTTTTAAAGTCACTGTTTTTCTGAAATAAATTGTGATTATGAATATTTTTAAAGATTTTATTTCTTTCTTTCTAGAGAGAGGGGAAGAAAGGGAGACAGAGAGGGAGAGAAACATTTATGTGAGAAACATATATCGGTTGCTTCTCCTGTGTACCCCAACTAAGGACTGACTGGGGACCGAACCTGCAACCCAAGCAAGTATCCCGCCCGGGAATCCAACTGGCAAACTTTCTGTTTGTGGGAGAGCGTCCAACCAACTGAACCACACTGGTGAGGACTGATAGTGAATATTTTTAGTGGTTTATTTTTTGCCATTTTTAACAAGATAAACACTTTCCTTCTTACGCAAAATAACAATTAATTAGTTATAAGAATTCTTTAGAATTTTATTGGTCCAGAAAACACAAAATTTTGAAAAATGCTGCTAACTGAATTATTTTCAATAGCTCTATGTCTACCCAATTACACTTTCTCTTGGGTTGTTGCGCTAAATCTTTAGCAGTGCTAACCTGAGACTGGGTGGGGTATGTGGTCACATCTAGGGTAACTGGTCTAATTTGATCAATTCCAATGATCACTTAATATCCATTTATCTATTAGGAAAGGCAAACTTTTGACCTGTATCTGAGCTACTTTTTTTGTGTGGCTTCCGGAATACTAAATTTCTTCTTATATTATTTTCTGAATTTATATTTAGTTCATATTCTGTCAAAATAAAATAAAATATATAATGATTAAAATGTTCAATTCTTGTATAGAATTTTGAGAAGAGTTTATTAATTTTGCACATGTCTTGACTGAAGCAAACCATTCCTGCAAACCTACCACCTAACCTCTTCCAAAGCAATGAGTTTCTCATTAATCTACTGAGCTGTTAGTTCTGCAAAGGTAGAGTGAGGAATGCTCAGCTATGATAAAAATGAATGTACAGTACTGTTCTGGAAACTCACAATGAAAAACAGCAAATAAAAAGATGATTTTCAACTACTATAGATTTCTCTCTTTGAAATGAATTTACAAGACAGTTCATAAAATAGTAAATTCATTAAAATATATGTTAATATTCACATAAATGATAAAGCATTAGCAATATTTCTTATATTACTAGGCAAAGAAAACTAAAAAAGCATTTGAAATATATTTGTATTTTCAAATCAAACTAGCTTACATTATTTCATGTATTTTATATAAATTTTATCATACACAAATATAATGCATTCTTTTTCTGTTCACATAGTACTGAATATCTTAATAAAAAAATTATATATTATCTTATGTACTTGCTTTGGTTTCATTTAATGTTCAGTTGAAACATGCTAAGTGCATCATAAAAAGAAACTATATTAAAATTATTTTAAAAGTTAATATTTAGAAAGCTATCTGGTGTACACATGAAATGTATTTTACTGGGGTATATTAATGCATGTTATAATTTTGCATATTTATTTCTTCTCTGTCATCATTCCAAATGTATTACATACATCATGAAAATGTCACTGATCTAGTAAATATGGATCAATGAACAGTCAAAAATATGACCTTTGAATAAAACAAGAGAAGGAAAGAAAAGGACCAATATTTCCTGTTTCATTATTATATGCCAAATGTTGTGCTAGATATATAAGTATATATATTTAATCATCATAAAAATCTTATAAACAGTCATTACTGTCCTCATTCAAAAAAGGAAGCTTATACTGAGAGATTTTGTTTTGAATGCCTAGTAAACATTGTCATTACTTTACATGGGAATTTCCAGCTCAGGTCCCCATCCTGTCTTCTGTTTCCATCTGTGATTAACTTGTATCAGACAGACTTTTCTGCCAAGGAACTATTAAAGCTGGACAAAATTAAAACCAACCAACAAGCAAGCAAACAGCAGTGGAAGGCATCTTGGAGCATACAGAAAGTCAGGCTGTGAGGGACTTTCCTGAAAAGAAGGTAAATGCAGCGAAGAAAGCCTTCCATTACCATAGATTTTTTTTTTTTCATTTTTGACATCTGCAAGTTTCCAGGACATAGATGTTAAAATCACCATAGATTGTGTGGTCAACTCACTGAGATAAGAAGGGGAAAATAATAGACTCATGGCAACCATGGAAGCAGGAATTTAACGAAGAAAATTGGGAAAAGAGGGAATCATGGAGAAATGAAGTGACCTTTGGTGCTCCTTTCCCCTCAAGTTTGTGCCAATTTCTAATTTTTTCATGGAGGGGTCAATAGCCAAGAAACTAGGAGAGAGATTCTTGGTAAAGGCCTAAAACACTGCAAGGGCATCACCAATCTGACAGTGCCAGGCTGTGCACTAAAAAGAGAATCCTGGGAGTCATCACAAGGTGGTGGCATGATAAATCCCGAACTCACCTCCTCCCAAAACAAATCAAAAACTACATGTGAAATTATTCCTTATAAGCAGGACATTAAAGTGGATGAAAGGATCCTCCAGAACAAAGAACAAAAGAACAACTCTGACATGGGTAAAAGAGGCAGAGATTAGGGTTCCCCCAGAAAAAAAGCCACATCCAAATGCAGAGCTCCATAGTTGGGCAGGATCTCAAAAAATACAAAACATTCCCTGAGGAGTGAGACATTTGAGTTTTATATACACGGGGTGACCCCCCCAAAATGGAATTTATTTATTAAAAATTGTGTATTTATTCTTACATATTTAAGCCCCAGCCACCTTCAAAGTACTCTCCATTTGATGCAACACACCTGTCAAGATGTTTTTTCCCACTGTTCAAAACAGTTTTTGAACTCATTGATTTTGATGCCTTTTAGTGCTTCTTCTGTTTTTGTTCCACCTCTTCCACCTGGGCAAAATGTTTCCCTTTGAGCACTTTTTTCATCTAGAAGAGGAAAAAAAAGTCTCTCAGGTGAATAGGGAGGGTGGGGAATAGGGGTCATGCCTTTTTTGGTCAAGAACTACTGAACTCTCAGTATCGTGTGAGAGGTACACTTGTAAATCACCCATCATAAAATAGGCAGACATGTTGAAAGAGTCTTCAAAAAAATGTCACTGAAGCCAAACACAGCCTCTCACAACAATGCCAGCTGGTACACTGATTCAGATGGGTTCCTAGAACACTTTACCTAGTGGGGAATACCTGTACCACAAGTCACTTGTCTTCCAGAAGATAATTTTGTTCTGGGGGGGCATCTCCCCTCATAAAGCACTCCAAACCACAAATGCCACACAGAAGAAAAAAGCCCCTGAAACAACTGACTTTGAAATCCAATGGGGATTATGTACAGGAAAACTATAAAACTATACAAAACAGAAAATCTGCTCTTGAGGGATTTGCATGCAATCTCACTTGACCAGGAAACCACCAAAAATCATCAGACTGAAAATTACATAAACTATGGGTAAGGAGTCCCATTTACTAACCTCAAAGCATTTGCTGGAAAAGTAGAAACCTGGTGGGACTCTCCACATGGACTGAGACACAGGCAAAAGACATTTTTGTACTCTCAATCTATTTTACTAATACTGATGCTAGCAGGTGTCACTTTGGATATTTTATTCTAACATGCTAGGGCCAATAGCCATGCCCTGCTGAAACTCCCACCCACCAGCATGCCACAACAGTTGCCAACATAACCCATAGCTAAGCTGGGTGCCAATCCTACTCACCAATGCACTTCAGCCATGAGCCCTACCACAACTGGAGGGCATAGACAGCCCACATAGGAATCATCAATTGAACATGTGACTCAAGGGGAATTAACTTCTGGACACCACAGTACATGTCCTACATAAGGTCACTACTTCAAATCTGAGAGAGTTATCTGATTTGCCTAATATATAAAAACAAATACAGAGAGTTAGGCAAAATGAGGAAATAGAGAAATATGTTCCAAATGAAAAGAAAAAGACAATACATCAGAAAAAGAACTAAACAAAATGGAGCTAAGCAATCTATTTGAGAAAGAGTTCAAAGTAGCCCTGGCTAGTATAGCTCAGTGGATTGAGCGCAGACTGGGAACCAAAGGGTCGCCAGTTCAATTCCCAGTCAGGGCAAATGCCTGGGTTGCAGGCCAGGTCCCCAGTGAGGGCCATGTGAGAGGCAAACACAAATTGATGTTTCTCTCCCTCTCTGTCTTCCTCCCTTCCCCCTCTCTAAAAAGAAATAAAATCTTAAAAAAAAAAAAGTTCAAAGTCATGTTCATAAAGATGCTCAATGAACTCAGGAGGAAAATGAATAAATATAGTGAGAACTTCAATAATCAGATAGAAAATAGAAGAAAGTGCCAAAAAATAAACAAACAAACAAACAAACAAACAATAACTGAACTGAAGAAAATATTCTAGAAGGATTCAACAGTAGACAAGATGAAGGAGAAGAACAAATCAG